>CM074726.1:172400218-172822718 GCA_037306005.1 Rhinophrynus dorsalis | reverse complement strand
TTTAATAGTTTATTTATGTTATATTGGAGTCTCTGTCGGCATTAGTATGTGGGGCAACTTTCTACTTATTTTATTGTTTTTTTTTTATAGTAGATTTACTATCCTTGCCCCATTTGGTGATGCCGAGGAGATTCTCATTTTTTATGCTGATTTGACAGTGTCATGCACTTTGGTACTGTAGCATCCTCATTGTCAGACCTCACTAACTCTTATGCTTCCTGTTTAATATCACCCTTTATTACAAAATGGTTTTACCATTAATGTAATGTTTGTTTTGTTTTATTTGACTGCTCCGGTCATACTTGGTAATATTACGATATTTTTCAGTCCATTTTTATTTTATTTTTTTTTTCCTCTCTGGTTTTATACGTAACCATTACACACACCACCTACTCTTGGCCCTTTTGGTAATATTATTATACTCACTTGATGCATCCTTGCCCATCACTCACCTCCTTCCTTCTACCTTCATCCTTCCCATGTGCTCATTATCCACACACGACCCACAGGCTTCGGCACTGACCGTTCAATTGTTACGGTTCATGTTCTTTATTACAAACTGGATATTATTCTTTGCTATGGAGAGAAACTCTTTTTTCGTATTTAAGGTCTATTTCTTTTTCTTACCTTCTTTGCTTATTCATTCTCTTTTCTTCCCTCATCCTTCTTCTCTTTCTCTTCTTTCCTTCATGCACCGACCCGGGAGAGAGTCCACTCAGTTTCTGGTCTGCACGACTCACCATACCTGAGATTAAAGTGGTAACACTAAATGTCAAGGGGCTGAACTCTCCTAATAAGCGATCCCTAGTTCTCAAAGAGTTAAACCGTTTATCTGCTGACGTTGTCCTTCTCCAGGAAACACATTTTAAGAAAGAAAGCCAGCCTAGATTTTACAATCATAAATATCCCACATCATACTTTGCATCAGCATCTGAAAAAAAGAGGGGGGTTGCTATTCTCCTAAAGGCAGGTTTACCGTGGACTTTAACGGACTTGAAGGCTGACCCTGAAGGGAGATATTTATTGCTAGTGGGCACCTTGTATACTAAACAGATGGCTATACTCAATATTTACTGTCCCAATGCGAATCAGATCTCGTTCTTGAGGAAAGTAGTGTCTTACTTGGATGAGGAGACGGACTGCAGGACTATTATGGGGGGTGATTTTAATCTTGCTCTGGACCCATCGTTAGATTCATCTTCAGGGAAAACCCATGTTAAGCTCTCACATTTGAGATCTATTCGTAAACAGTTAGACGACATGCACATGATTGATGCGTGGAGAATTCTACACCCCTCAGTAAAGGATTATACCTTCTTCTCCCATCCTAACAATTCTTACAGCAGAATTGATTACATATTCATCTCTCAGGTACTTCTGCAGTCCCTTTCCTCCTCCGACATAGATCAGGTATCTTGGACAGATCACTCCATAGTTACCATCACCTTAACCCTCTCGAGTGATTTTTCTAGATCTAGACTTTGGAGATTACCTAATTTCCTTCTTTTAGATAAGACAATATGTGAAGACATCAGATCACAATTAGTTGAATATTTTCAATTTAATGATAAACCTGATGTGGGTGCTCCTACTATTTGGGAAGCCCATAAATGCTTCATTAGAGGTGTTCTGATTAGCATACAAGCTCGGAAAAATAAAGAACGCTGGAAACAGATTTTGGATAAGCTCGCAGTCATTAGATCCCTTTCCTCTACTCACAAACGCTCTCTATCAGAGGAAGTCCTACTGAAACTGAAGGAAGCACAAACTTCCTTAAATTCACTTTTACAACAACAAACATATAAATCCTATATGTGGTTCAGATACCAACAATTTTTGAATAAAGACAAATGTGGTAAGGCTTTATCTCACCTGATTAAGGCTAGGAGACGTGTTATTACTGTTTCTCAAATTAGATCCTCCTCTGGTCAATTATTTAAAGATTATCCACATATTGCCCAAAGCTTTAGAGACTTTTACAATACCTTGTATAATATTTCCTCTTCCAAACCCCTAAATGATGAACATTTGAGGTCTCGAATTAAAGACTTTCTGACACGAGCCAGGCTCCCACAATTATCTACGCCCATTAGTAATACGCTTGACAAACTTATAGACACTGAAGAAATACAGGAAGCGATCAAATCAATGTCCATTGGGAAAAGCCCAGGGCCAGATGGATTCCCCTTGCAGTACTTTCGTGAATTCCAAGACACTTTAACACCCTTTATGATAAACTCCTTTAATGCAATCCTAACGGACCTTCCTTTTCCGAAAGAAGCCTTAGCGTCCCATATAGTGGTCATTCCCAAAGCAAACAAGGATCCTTCCCAGTGTAGTAGTTATCGTCCAATATCATTACTGAATATTGACCTTAAAATCTTCGTTAAGATTCTTGCCTCTCGTCTCAAGCCCCTATTATCTATGCTGATACATCCAGATCAATCAGGGTTTGTTCCTCAGAGAGAAGCTAGACATAATACTACTATGGCAATCTCTTTAATTCATATGGCTCAAAAAAAGAATATCCCATCAATTTTTCTCTCTACAGATGCAGAGAAAGCTTTCGATAGAGTTCACTGGACATACATTTCGGAGGTTCTACATTATATTGGGTTGGGTCCCATAATGTTACGGGGTATCATGAGCCTATACTCACACCCCTCGGCATCTGTCTTGGTAAATGGAACGTTGTCAGAACCATTCGAAATTTCAAATGGCACCAGACAAGGTTGTCCCTTGTCCCCACTCATTTTCATACTAACACTAGAACCTCTTCTTAGTTCTGTCCGTGGTGATCCTAAGATACAAGGTCTCATGGTGGGTAACCATACATTTAAAACTGCTGCTTTTGCAGACGATGTGTTATTTTTTCTTGCTCATCCTAAATCGTCTCTACCCCAGCTCCTTCGACTTCTTGAAGAATATTGTTCACTCTCACAGGCACTGATCAATTACAGCAAATCCGAAATTTTAAATGTCACTCTTTCTTCGCAGGAAGTTATGTCATTGAAAACTAAATACAAATTTGCCTGGGCAGATACATATATCACATATTTAGGTCTTCAGCTTACACCCTCCATTTCCTCTCTAGTTGAGATGAATATTTCCCCCCTGATTACGGAGATAAAGCGAGATCTTAGGGTATGGGACAAGCCGTGTATATCTTGGATGGGTAGGATCAATTTAGTGAAAATGATGGTTTTGCCAAAAATAATATATCTTCTAAATGCTCTCCCACTTCGTATATCTAAGACCTATCTGAATACCATATCTTCTCTCATTACTTCCTTTATCTGGGCTAATAAAAGGAGGAGAATTAGTCTGAACATTTTGACCGATCCAATTGACAGAGGAGGCCTAGGCTTACCTGATATTCATAAATATTACCAAGCAACCGCTCTGGCGAAAATCTTTGACTTTCAGAAAATATGTCCCCCTAGATGGATTTATTCCTTAGCTGAACAGATCCATACTTTTCATCCTATTCAATTACTTTGGATTTCTCCTCGCCATCAGACACCTCACCTTTTTTCCCATCCGATATTAGGACATATCCTTCACACCTGGTTTTGTATTAATTCGAATTTCCAACTCTCTCCTTATCCCTCTCCCTTAAAATCCTTTTTTGGTAACCCGGACTTCCCTCAGGGCCTTCCCCGCTCCTTTATCCCAGCGCTCTCTCCTAACGGTTTTGATACGTTAGGAGCATGGATATCCGACTCAGGGACATTCAACGTTATTAAATTTCGTGAACTATTAAGTCCTTTAACGGTTGATTGGATGACCCTGACTCGGATTCAGAATTGGATTAGATCAGAACAATCACACGGATCACTCCATAGAAAACTCACAGATTTTGAGGAGCACTGTAATAATACGACTTTGAAATTTAAATTTTTATCATACTGCTATAATCTATTATCAACTTCTCCTCCTCTAAAGAAACATTATTTCACGTATTTATGGGAACGTGAACTCTCAATCACTCTCGATCCCTACCAATGGTCCAGCATCTTTAGATATCTTTATCACAGCTCGAAGGATGTTAAAACAAAAGAACTCAATTATAAAATATTATCCAGATGGTATATGACACCATATAAACTTTCACTCATCTTTGAAACTGCTTCTCCAATATGCTGGCGTTGTAAAGATGAGGTGGGAGATCATTTCCATATATGGTGGTCGTGCTCACTTATTAAATCATTTTGGTCTGTTGTTCTAGAGACCATTAATACAGTTCTTGGTCTTGATATTCCACTAGATCCAATGATATGTCTGTTTGCATACAAACAACAGTTATCTCCTATGCCCAAGGTCAGTATATGGAAGCGAGTTACTCTTTTATTCAATGCTGCTAAAACTCTCATCCCGTTGTATTGGAAATCCACAAAGTGCCCCTCTAGATCAGAATGGTATTCTAAGGTAAATTCTTTCCTGGAGATGGAAAGATGTCAAGCAATAACGGACGGCTCTCTCTCGTTTTTTGAAAAAACTTGGCAACCGTGGTATACAGTTGTGAATGGGTCAACTCACGCAATAACTTAACTTGATAGCTATCCCTATATATTATTGATCAGCTCTTTGGCATTTGGCAGGTATTTTATTGTCATCATTGTCATGGGTATCGGTTGCAGCGCAGGAGATGTTTTTAGCTGGATTAACTCTCTCGGGTTCGATGTCTTTCTTTCTCTCTCTATTTCTCTTCTATTCTCTCCTCATTCTTCCTTTCTCTCTAGCTTCCATCTCTTCTTTTCTTTCCCCTCTTGACTCTCCTTGCTCAGTCCACACAATTCTTTACCTCCGATGAATTGTTAAAAGAACTCTAATTCTGTTCCTTTCCGATTCTTCCTACATTGTTAGTTGTGATATTTCTATTCAACATTGACATTGACCACTAATTCAGCATTCTCTCCGATTGTTCATATGTATAACATGCATATTCTGTTTGTATTCATGTTTTCTTTCTTTCATACCATTTTTGTGACTACCTATGCAGAAACATTGATTTCTCTGTCTTATAATTCTGTCTTGACTGTATTTCTCTTGATTTTTGCTTTTCTTATTCTCCTGTGTATTACATTTTGTAAATCAATAAAAATATTAATAAAAAAAAAAAAAAAAAAAAAAAAAATGTTTGCATTTTTCGCCCATTGGCCAAATCGTTCACCATTTTTTCAATGGCTAGAAAGTTTCTGCCCATTGATTTACGTTGTTTTAGCATTTTCGCTATAAAAACGTGACATATTCGCTGAAGACAGACACAATAGAAGCAGCTACAGAGTGAGGCAGATGTGTTGTGCTGTTCTGCTGTGATATTTTGGCAAAATTGAGGCTGGAGAGGCTCATAGTGACTCCTATCACTATGAGCAGCAAAAAGAGGAACTGGAAGGACCCTTATTATGTGTCCACTGAGTCTGAGGAGGAGGAGGAGGAGGAAGTTACTAGCAGTACTGAGCCAATGTTGTCCAGTCCCCCTAAATCACCCCAAGGGATCTTGGGGAATTTAATGGGAAGGAAGGGAGAAAAGGGAATGAGAAGGGAGGGAGAAAAGGGAAGGAAGTGTCACGGAGTGACTATGGAAAAATGACAATGACAAGTACAGATACAGTAAAATCAATATCTTTATTAAAATTAAGAGCAGAAAATGTATGATAAGCACTTCCCCAACCCTCACTAGCCAGGTATGGAGACAGCACACGATCCACAGACAGGAGAGAGGTTGATCCCAATCTGACTACCGTGGTACCTGTAGTGAGGATAGCAATAGCTACTAGTACATGTGAAGCGGAAAAGCTCAGGCAAACGAGAGACATTCCCCTAGAACGCTAGGGAAAACTTACAGGCAATGGCAACCAGGCGTACCCCAGTACGCTAGGGTAGTAATAGGCAACAGTGACTGGAATCCGTAGAACGCTAGAGGACTGATAGGCAATGGTGACTGGAATCCGTAGAACGCTAGGGGAGTGATAGGCAATGGTGACTGTAATCCCTAGAATGCTAGGGAATACCCAAAGGCACTAACCGTAGGTAACAAGCGGAATAGAATAGCCAGAGACAACGTCCGGCACAGCGGGAGGAGCGCAGCTTGTACCAGAGGGAGCAGCTAGAGCTTCTCCACCTTCAACACTCTTTCTGAACCTGACAGACTTATAGAATACTACAACAACCTCCTCTCCTCATCACTCAATCTGTATGCCCCCCTCCAGGTCCATCACAAGCACCCCTCAAACCCACGGCCTTGGCTCAACTCACAAACACACTTTCTCCGCTCCTATACCCACACCTCTGAACTCCTGTGGAGGCAGTCCCGCTCTCACGCTGACTTTATCCACTACAAATTCATCCTGTCCTGCTTCAACACTGCTCTATCCTCTGCCAAACAACACTACTACTCCTCACTAATCAATACTCACAAATCGAACCCAAGGTGCCTCTTCTGTATCTTCAATTCTCTCCTTTGCCCCTCCCCTCCATCATTCACCCTCCCCTCCCTAACCCCTCTAGCCTTTGCAGAGTTCTTCACACAAAATAGTAACATAATACATGAAACAATCCCACCCTTCCAGTCTCCACAATTGTATCTTCCTGATCCTCCATCCTACTTATTTGATTCCTTTACTTCAGTCACAGAATCAGAGGTCTCCCTTTTGCTGTCCACATCACCACTCACCATCTGCTCCCTTGATCCTATACCATCCCACCTCCTCAATCCTCTGTCATGCACATTAGTTGCCGTGCTAACGCATGTATTCAACTCCTCCCTATCCTCTGGCATCTTCCCTTCCTCATTCAAACATTCAATAGTATCTCCAGTCTGCAAGAAAAGTTAATTTGATCCCACATCCCCATCCAACTACTACCCAGAATGCCTTTTGCCTCTAAGCTCCTTGAGTGCCTAGCATACTCTCGTCTCCTTACCTTCCTCAACTCCCATAACTCTCTGGACCCACTGCAGTCTGGCTTTCGGTCCACTTTCTGTACAGAAACTGCCCTTATCAAAGTAACAACAATCTCCACATTGCAAAAACCAATGGCCATTTCTTTATTCTTATCCCCCTAGACCTATCGGCAGCATTCGACACAGTCGAACATACCCTTCTCTCCCAGATTCTCCAATCACTTGGCATCTATGGCCTGGCACATTCCTGGCTTCTATCCTATCTCTCTCACCAGTCTTTCTCTGTAACATACGCTAACACCTCCTCACCTCCGATCCCCCTCTCAGTAGGCGTACCCCAAGGCTCTGTTCTGGGACCTCTTCTCTTTTCTCTGTATACAATCTCCCTGGGGCAACTGATAAAATCCTTTGGCTTTAACTACCATCTTTATGCAGATTATACGCAAATATATCTCTCTGCACCCTCAATAGCACCTGAAATACAGCAGCAGGTCTCAGATTGCCTTACTGCTGTCTCTTCCTGGATGGCTCATCATCGCTTAAAACTTAACATGTCCAAGACTGAGCTCCTCCTCCTCCTAAATCCTGCACAACACCTCCATTTTCTTTAACTGTCAAAGGCTACACAATTTACCCTGTAGACAAGGCCCACTGCCTCGGGGTAACTTTGGACCCTTCTCTTTCCTTCTACACCCACATTAATGACATAACCAAAGCCTGTCGCTTCTTTCTTCGGAATATAGCAAAAATACTGCCATTCCTCTCTCACTCTACAACAGAAACTCTCATGCATGCTCTTATCCTTTCTCGCCTGGACTACTGCAACTCTTTACTTATTGGTATTCCTACTAACCATATTGCTCCGCTTCAATCAGTTCTTGATTCAGCTACCAGAATACTCTTCCTCTCCTCCAGAACAGTACTCACCCCACCACTTTTAAAATCATTGTCATGGCTTCCCATAAAGCAGCGTATCACATTCAAAATCCTCCTCATTACCTTCAAGGCTCTCCATCATTTGTCCCCGCCTTATATTTCATCTTTGATATCCCGCCATATTCCTGCACGTCCACTACGTAGCACACATGGTGGACGACTCTCTGCCCCTGTAACTATCGCTGTTTCACGATTGAAAGCTTTCTCCCTTGCTGCCCCCTACCTCTGGAACTCCCTACCACCCAGTGTTCACCAAGCCTCAACCCTCAACAACTTTAATTCTAAGCTGAAAGAGCACCTTTTAAATATAGCAACAGCGTAATATGAAAACAGCATTTAATTTCCCAAAAACTGCACTTCCTCCTCTACCAGATGGTATCTGTATGTCACCCTTCATATACTTAGATTGTAAGCTCTATGGGGCAGGGACCTTTCATCCTCATGTGTACTCACCTGTTGTTCCCCTTATGATTGTCTTTATAAGCACTTAATCACCACACTTATTGTACCCCTTCTATATCAAATGTAAACTGTAAAGTGCCAAGTACACTGGTTGGCGCTATATAAATAAAATATACAATACAATACAAAACAAAAAAGTGCAGTTTCATATGCTACTTAATCTATGTGTTACACTGAGAGACTTTTACTTTTCCCAGAAATAAAGTATGAATATCTCCTGAACTCTTTGTCTCCTGGACTTTTGGATTACATGATCCATAAGAAGTTGTCTAGTATGCAAAAAAAATCAAGGTGACAGGTCTTCCACAAGGACAGTTTAGGAGACTGAAAAGAAGGTGCTCAATTGTCATATGCACAGAAGCATTCAATGATTTAAGCGGCCCTTTTACAGTAATGCATATAATATTTATTTATTCACTTTGATCCAAATGGTTTGTTTCAGATCTACTGTGCCTGTGTTCAAATGGTCTCTGGTGTACACATGGATGCTGGAGGTGAGTTTCCATACATGGATAACCTGGAGGAGTGGTTTAGTTCCTGTGATTTTCCTGGGAAATATGAAGTGGCAGAGTAGAAACATACAGGTTTGAAAAAAATGAATTAAACAATAAAATCTAATAAAATACACCCAAAGAAAAGGTTCATTTTGTTTTGTATTTCCCACCCCTGATGAATTGTCTCACTGAGACAGTAGTAGTGTGGAAGCATGTTGCCAAAAGTAAGTCTAGCACTGGAGTTAGTGCTATCAGTTAGTTATAGGATGTGTTGGGTAGGAACTAGGCCCTGCAGCAGAAAGAATGAGGCGAAAAAATTTAAAATGTGCACTCACAGAGTAGTACAGGAGAACTCAACCTTCAGCACTCCAGCTGTTGGAGACTACTATCAGTTTTATAGGGAGTTGTAGTCACCAGCAGCTGGAGTGCTGAAGGCTGACTATCCCTACTGGAGTATTAACAGACATAGAGGTATAAAACTGTCTCTAGAATAGCTTGTATAGGAAGTCAGAAGCTTACCTTATACCTCCAGACACAGAATCCCAAATAGTTCAGGGAGTCTTTATCCATCATTACTCATAGCTCGTTCAAGAGTCTACCAGATCGATGGATAAAGTAATGTGAATACAGCAGGAGAGACCAGACAGTTCTATCAAAATCTGCCCAATCTGCCTAATAGGCCTCTTCTTCAGGAACTATAGGAAGAAAAACTAGCTTGAAATGTAACCCATTAATGCCAGGTGATGTGCCAGGACCCGCCCAGGTATCTGTCCTTTAACTTCATGCATATCAAGAGTTAATTATTACGGGGTGACAGTAACTGACTGCTCTAGGACCGGAGCAGCCAAGTCAGCCTTTCCCAGTGACTCTGTACATGTGAGATCTGCTATGGAGATCACATGTGGTGGTGGAGTCACATGACAAAGGCAATGCATGTAAACATTTCATCTTACACTGCTCTCTATCTTCCTCACTGTTATTGTTGAGGTATCACGGCATTACCATTGGCTGCAGGAGGAAGGTCCTGTAAGCCCAATTGAAGGAAGTGGGTGGCATGGCGGCAAGTGCAAGAAGTTTTGCCTTCTCTTCAGCAGTTCACTTGCACAGAAGTAAGGTTTATCTTCAAAGCGGAGCACCAGGGGAGGGAGGGAAGAGGTCTGCTAACGCTATATTTTTTTTGTAGTAAGGCAGAAAACAAGGGTGCGTATTATACATAGACATTCTTGTTTTCCCATACACAGGTGCGTATTATACCTGAGATTTTACGGTACTTTTCTTTTAAAAGATAATTAATGAAAAATATACTAATTACTAAAAAGTACAATGGATATCTTCTACTGTTAAAACTATACAATAGAACTAAATATTTTATCATAAAATCAGTATACATATCTTAAATGAATGCTGTTAGATCCAAGTCTATATTTAGACCTCTTGGATTCAATGTTTTGAGCTCATGGATCCAAAAGGTCTCCCGTCTCCTTAGGCTTAGCATTCCATAATGGTATCATTTCTATTGTATTGTAGTTCAGACTTTGTAGTGTAGCTGTTAACATGTGCTTGTGGGAAGCAGTAAGTGGGACAAATTGTGAGAAAACTAAAAACACGCTTTAGTGAAAACCTAAGACATATAGCAAATAAAATGGACAACCATAGTGTACCAAAGCACTTTATGAACATGTAGAATGTAAAACTAATGAAATAAAAGTAAACACAATAGAAAGGATACCGTTAGATAGATAGGGGGGAGTACTAAGCCTAAGGAGATGGGAAATCTTTTGGACCCATGAGCTAAAAACATTGAATCTAATAGGTGTAAATATAGACTTGGATCTAGCAGCATTCATTTAAAGGGATAGTAATGTTTCATAATAAAAGTAGTTCTAATTAATCATCATAGTATTTGGATTTTGGAGAGTGTTATTTCAATTCTGTAGTAGTAGTTCAAGAGTAATTGAATGATAAAGTGTTCCCCTCCCGCCCCTTTTACTGATGTAACACTGCTCAGCCAGAGAAGAAGGGAGGTGCCCAGGTAGACTGCAGAGAGGGACAATCTTCAATTAAGATAAGGGAAAAACCTGAAAAGCTTGTCAAGGGGGGCAGGACCTTCATTGTTCTCATAGGAAGAAGATTGTTCCCCTTCTGTTATCTGTCTAGTCTTACAACTAGATTCCTCATCTGAAAAGAGATAGCTTACACTAGGTAAAAGGGGTGGGAGGGGAAACTTTGCTTGTGAATATCTCTTAAACCATAAAGGTTTGAGAGAAAAGACTTATATCATTCTTCATATTTTTTTAATGCCTATAAAATAAAATAAAGTTAAAACAAAGTATTACTATCCCTTTAAGATATATGTATACTGATATTATGATAAAACATGGAGTTCTATTTGAGTTTTAACAGTAGAAGATATTCATTGTACTTTTTAATAATTAGTATTTTTTTATTATTATCTTTTAAAATATAAGTACGTGCGTTTGTATTTATATTTAAAAAACAAATATGTTCTTATGTAATTTTATGAATGTCTGAGACATAGGTGCTTTTAACTATTTATTCTGCTGCTATATGGTAATGGAATTACTTTAATATACATCTATAATATATTTAATGTGTGTTTCCTGTTATATGTATTTTTTATTCTTTGAATGAACTATAATAATTAGTGGTTGTATATGATGGCAATATATGAATGTTATATGGAGGAGTCTAGATGGAGTCACTATACAGAAGAGTTGGCTTGTCTGGGACTAATTGGGTCAATCTTTACTAATTGTTTCAAGGATAATCTACAATATATTCTCCTTTATGATCACATTAGATTAAAAACAGATGGGGATTATCTGTAGGGAATCATTTATTAAAGAGAAAGTATACCCAAAATACATAGGGTTTAATTTAAACAAAATAAGGTGTAGTCTCTCTTTATGTTTGAGGAAAAGGAACATTCAACTTTTGTTTATTGGAAAATTACCTTATGAATGCTTTCATTGGCTTTCTAAAATTGTTATATGGGTAGAAAAGAAAATATATGAGGTTGTACAGTTTTAATAACAACTATGAAATACACATTGCTCACAAACTCAAAGAGAATTGGCAAAGTCCATGAATGATAGGTAGACAATAACTAATCTGATGAACAGTGTTTCTCTTCTATTCTGATATTTGAGTATGAGGCTCTCCTGCTGGGCTACTATGCAATCCCATTCTGGGTCTTTCACACGTTCAACTAAGTCTTAGGATAGTCATCGATTCTCCACAATACTCTGTCACCTTATTTCTGCCTAGTGTAAACTTTTGTTTGGTAGAAACATATTTTACCTCTTGGACTTTGTTAGTTCATACTGAGCTTGTAAGGATATTTTAGGCTGTATGGTTGTATCTTACACAAGGTTACAATATTAGTCTTTCATAAACTATACCTTTGTTTTGAGAAAAAATCATGGATCATGTAGTATTCAGCTTTTTGTCAATCAACTCTGCAAATATATCCATTTTTATTTTCATCGATAATTTGTAAAGCAACAACAAATTCCACAAAGTGAATGACTTAAACAATAACTTGGTGACAATGCATACAAAGGGGCTGAGAATCAAGATTTGAAACGTATTTAAAATGACTGCCATACTCGCTAGAGCTTACAATCTTAATGAAGTGAGGGCGAATTGTTACAAAATTCCAGGGGCTGGTTGGGAATGATCGGAGTTGTCACTAACAACCTCAGTGTAAAAAGGTGCCTGCCAATTCTAAGTATGTGTTAAAGTGGTCCAACCACAGTGCGTGACCCAACACTGTAGAAGCAAGTGTCAGTTTACTAATGTTAGTTTAGGCTTTTTGTGTTGTCTATATATCATTGCTCTCTGTCTTATCTTGTTAAATGAAGCCCACTACAGTTTTTTAATACACCATTTAGAGCAGACTTCACATCTTTATTCTTCAGACTATATATCAGTGGGTTTAACATGGGCACAATAGCTGTGTACATGAGGGCAAGCCATTTGTCAGAGTCCAAAGAGAACATCGAGGTGGGTCTGAGGTACAAGCATGAAATAGTCACATAAAAGAGAATGACAACAGTAAGGTGTGAAGAACATGTGTAGAAGGTCTTTTTTCTCCCACTGGCAGAAGGAATTTTCAATATTGTGCTAATAATACAAATATAAGAGACTATGGTGAGCAAAAATGGAGTGAAATCAGCAACGACTGCTTCTGCTAGTATGGTGTGCTCCAGTAATGATGTGTCACTGCAAGAAATCTTCATAAGTGCCAAGATGTCGCAGAAGAAATGGTTTATCACTCTGGATTTATAGCACGAGAATCCATAAACAATGTAAGTAAAAGGCACAGCATATAAGAAACCGAAAACCCAACAAATAGTGGCCAAGACAATACAGACCTTGTGGTTCATTACTGAATGATAATGCAGTGGATTACAGATGGCCACATAGCGATCATAACTCATGGCCGTCAGTATCAACAGCTCGGTAGGGACCAAGGACAAGAACAAATATAATTGTGTAAAACAATCCTGAAAAGTGATAGTGTTATTTCCTGAAATGAATGTAAAGAAGATCCTATGCAGTGTTACAGTGGTGTACATAATGTCTAGGGAAGATAAGTTACACAGGAAGAAATACATGGGCGTGTGCAGTCGAGGATCTGTGAAGATCAAGAATAAGATGGTCACATTACCACCAAGTGTTATCAGGTAAATGAACAAAACCAGGATAAATATAATTGCCTGCACCTCCGGTAAGTCAGAAATACCCACAAGGACAAAACATGCTATTACAGTGATATTATGTTGATTCATCCCTTCTGTCATGTTTGCTGACAAGAGAAAAAAATGGTTATTTTCCAAAAGTGCAAATCTCTTTTAAATTTGTTGTGGAGAGGGGAAACGAATATGTCCATCAGTTTCAACCTATGACAAATTAAAATTGATGTTGTTTTGTACTTAAATATATTGATCCAGCACAGATAAAAATCATGATTATAAAGAAAAAATTATTTACATTTTTAAAAGATTTTCTAAGAAAGTGCTTTTGAGGAAAACAATAGCTAATGACAGTTTTAATTAAGATGTATTAAAGATCTAAGACATCTCATCATGGTATAGGGACTCGAGAGTCTCTAGAAGGGTTAGAGGTATACCAGATATGGGTACCTTGCACCAGTGCCTAGAGAGCAGGGCCAGATTTTTCATAAGGCAGAGTAGGCATCTGCCTACAGGCGCACCCTACAGAGGGGCACCTGTCATTGGGACCCATTTTTATTTTTTTTTTTTTTATTAGCCTTGCCGTGGGCACTACACCCCCCCCCCCACCCGGTTAGGTCTGCACCTCCTTCGACACAGACCTGTAGCTGCTGAGCTCCGCGTGGGAGCTCCAGCAGGTACAGGTCTGTGCAGAAGGAGGAACAGACCTGTCCTGCCAAACCACTGGATCACCAGGGAGGAGGTAGGAAACGGACATTGGAGTGTAAGGGGGTGCAATTTGCGGGTAATATGGAGCTAATGGAGGCAATATAGAGATGATGGGGGCAATATGGAGTGATGGGGAGGCAATGTGAGGGCAATATGGAGATGATGGGGGCAATATGGAGCTGATGGGGGGCAATGTGAGAGCAATATGGAGATGGGGCAAAGTGGAGCTGATGGGGCAAGGTGAGGGCAATAAGGAGCTGATGGGGAGGCAATGTGATGGCAATATGGAGATGATGGGGTGGAGCTCATGGGTGGCAATGTGAGGGCAATATGGAGCTGATAGGGGGCATTTTGGAGCTGATGGTGCAATATGGAGCTGATGGGGGCAATGTGAGAGCAATTTTAAGTTGGAGCTGATGGGGGCAATATGGAGCTGATGGAGGCAATGTGAGGGCAATATGGAGCTGATGGGTGTAACGTGGAGATGATGGGGCAATGTGAGGGAAATATGGAGCTGATAGGGGGGCAATTTGGAGCTGATGGGAGCAATATGGAACTGATGGGGGCAATGTGAGGGCAACTGCAAGTTGAAGCTGATGGGAGCAATATGGAGCTGATGGGGGGCAATGTGAGGGCAATATGGAGATGATGGGGGGCAGTGTGGAGATTAGGAGCATTGTGGAGGTGTCCAGTGGAGATGGCCGGGGGGGTGCTTCAGATTTTTGTGCCTACAGGCTCCTGAGATGTAAATCCGGCCCTGCTAGAGAGACCAGCTATATCTCACTGTTGAGGCCCAAGAAGGAGGAAATGTAAGGCTGGGTTTTGCTGCTGTTCTCCTATTGAGAGGAACTGCTCTGCATTTTTGGCCTGGCCTGCCCTTATGGGTGGAGTCAGCTCAATATACGGATGGGTATTTTTCTTTTGTAATGTCACTAGAGAGCTAAATAGTGATATTCCTGAGTACTGACTCACCGAAAAACAAGTAAATGCTGTGGTTTTGTTAGTTCTCAACGAATATTCATTTCTGTGCTGCTCATCATGGAATAGGACTAATAAATTCACATTCTTTAGTATGTAAAAATATTCATGTACTGTTTAAGAAAATGTAGTAAATGAGTTAAACATAGAAACATAGATTTTCGACCTGATTTTAGATCCTGATTCATGACCTCTGGTTCTAGTATTCCTCTTTTTGAATAATGTTTTCCTCCCTGAACTATATTTCCTTAAAATATTTAAACTTTTCTATCCCATCATTCGTCTCCCTTCTGTCTCCCAAGTTGTACATATGAAGTTCTTTGAGGCTATTCTGGTACCCTGTGTCATGAAGACCCTGCACCATTTTGGATGCTCTTTTTTGGATTGCCTCCATTTTATTAATGTCCTTATGGAAATGTGGGGGAGGGGGTGCACTAAAGTTTGATAAGGGCTCAGGATGGTGATGTTGTGTCCAGTCTGTGTCAAAGGCACAGCACCATTATTCACTTCTATGTCCCCATCATATCCCCCAGTCAATCCAACACCAATCCATCATCAGCATCACCATGAATCCTCCATGCCTTCAACAGGTTTATGATTTTACACCTAACACATCGACAATGTCTCATTTCCATATGGAAATGCGGGTTAATGGGACATTGTCATATTTGTCTGGGTGTGTTAATATGTTAATTTGGCTCTTCTTAATATAGCATGACAAGAAATTATTCCTTATTTTATTGATTAAAATATAGAATTGTAAATAAATCATCTCCCACGGATTTAAAAAATATCTACTTCAGTTGCCTATGGTTAATAAAGGAAACAGTATAAATATCTATAGTTTGTACTTTCTGTGGATGAGACCTCTATCTGAGCTGTGATGATTATGTACTGAATGTCTCTGTAAATTTGTTAAACAGAAAGACTTAGATTAAAGCATTCACATATCAGCAAGAAATATACATATTTTACTTTTTTTAGCCAATCCTCCATTTTAGGTCTGTTTTATTAGTTCACATCTCTTAATAAACAATAGTCTTTATCAGTGTGAATGAGATTATCCACAGAAAGAGAGAGAGCCCCATGACATTCACTAGACTGTAATATGACTGTCCAGAGACAGACTACAGCAGTGTTCATATGTATAAACAGTAACAGATATAATGGACTGCAGTGTGATAGACACACACATAGACAAGTCCTACTGTAACACAGATTGACTCACTTACTGCAAAGCATGATCCCCTATATGGTAATAATAACTAAAATGTATTTTATGTAGAAAACTGTGATTAAATCAATTTGTCTTGAATACAGATTTAATTTGCTTGAAATCAAAACGTCCTGACGTTATTTAACCCTTTGATTGTCAGAGGGATATCCAACAGATTGCTTTACAATCCAATAGATACCCCTCTAGCACTGGAATGGTTAAATCAGATCTACTCTGTATTAATCCAGGGGACAATGTGTGTATAATATATTTAATAGAATCAACACTGTAGGTATGAATACTATAGTAGAAATAGAGAGATGTATAAACCCCACAATGTGACATGATGTAACCCTTGGACAGTGATCTAACCTCACAGGACCTCACACTCTGATCACTGTACATGATAATTCTCCTTTATAAAGACAAGTGCAGTCATTCTGGTACAGACCACATGCACTATAAGGGGAACTTACATACCCAACATTGTTATATATATCAGGAGATTTGATCCTCTTGAATGCAAAGAAGTGTGTTGGAAACATCTCTATTGTTTAAGGAGTTAACCCTTTGAATGACAGAGGAGAGAGCAACTACTCTGGCACTCAAAAGGTTAAAGCCCAACATAAATCAATGGAAATTTTTATTTCTCCCAAATGGTGCAGATGATTTGCCCTAAAATTACTATAAGTTTCTGATTCATGAGAGGGAGTAACATTTAAAGTGAAATGGACCCTGCAGGTGTTCGGCCTGTTTATGTAATGTAATACATTTTATATTTTATTAGATTTCTGTTGTCTGTAATAGAATCGTATTTCTGTTGGCTATTAGTATTAGCGGCTGCAATGGGAAATTAGACTGTAATAATCTATAGAAAAATTTTTTTTTAAAGGGATAGTAATACTTAAAATGTAAAAAAAATATGTTGTAGGGTTTATCCCCCTGAGTAAAACAAGAGTACTCCCACTGCTGAAAGGTGTTTCATTCAAAAGTTATTAATTTTCAAAGTTGAATTTTTTAGGTGCAATATCACAGTGGCCTGAAATTGCACAGTGGCGCTGTTGCTACACGATCCTATGGACAGCTCTGGTCCCGGGACCATAAATCTCCATAGGATGGTGTAGCAACAGCGCCACTGTACAATTTCAGGCCACTGTGATATTGCACCTAAAAAATTCAACTTTGAAAATTAATAACTTTTGAATGAAACACCTTTCAGCAGCGGGAGTACTCTTGTTTTACTCAGGGGGATAAACCCTACAACATATGTTTTTTTACGTATTAAGTATTACTATCCCTTTAAATGAAAACGTGATTGGGTTTGCTTGTGCCCAGAATATAAATTATCTTTTTTGTTCATTTGTATTATATCACACCAATCATTACAAATATTACTGTGAGGACCTCATTATATAATATATGGTGGTTTATTCCTAAAATAAAAATAATCTGGTGTAAAGTTTGGGTAAATCTTTTGAGTGCCAGAGCAGTATACAATGCTTTGCAATGCAGTGGATACACACAACACGTTAATTAAACTCCCTGATAGAAAAACTTCCCAAGATTAGCAATGGTTCACTTAACTGTGATATCGATTACATCCCTAATATAAAATTATCTTTATCAGGAAAATGGTATAGATTTCTGCTTTATTCCAACAAATGTAATTTTACTCTTATAGCTGGAAAATTCTACTCACCTGTTAACCATTTGTTACATTGTATTACATCTCACCAACCAAATATAACTAACCCAAATGTTTCATAGATTGTGAGGACCTCATTATATAATATATTGTGGTGCATTCCTAAAATAAAAATAATCTGGTGTAAAGTCCATGTTAACCATTTGCGTGCCACACTAGAATCCAACACATTGCTTTGCAATGCATTGATTACCCCTCTGGTGCCTAACACATTAATTAAGATCCCTGATAGAAGAAATTCCCAAGATTAGCTATGGTTCACTTAACTGTGATATCAGTTACATCCCTTATATAAAATTACCTTTATCAGGAAAATGTTTACCTGTTCAAAGGAATAGATTTCAGCTTTATTCCAACAAATGTAACTTTACGCTTATAACTGGAACACTCAGTTACATTTCTTAAACGGATAGTAATACTTAAAATGTAAAAAAAAATATGTGGTAGGGTTTATCCCCCTGAGTTAAACAAGGGTACTCCCACTGCTGAAAGGTATTTTATTGAAAAGTTATTAATTTTCAAAGTTGAAATTTTTAGGTGCAATATCACAGTGGCCTGAAATTGTACAGTGGCTCTGTTGCTACACCATCCTATGTAGATTTATGGTCCCGGGACCAGAGCTGTCCATAGAATCGTGTAGCAACAGTGCCACTCTACAATTTCAGGCCACTGTGATATTGCACCTAAAAAATTCAGCTTTGAAAAAGTAATATCTTTTGAATCAAACACCTTTCAGCAGTGGGAGTACCCTTGTTTTACTTAGGGGGATAAACCCTACAACATATTTTTTTCACATTTTAAGTATTACTATCCCTTTAAATACCTTATGCTGGTTACAGTTTATCATAGTAATTTAGCTTAAAACATAGTTTTTAAGTTCTAAAGAGCTAATTGCAAAATATTTCCTTCATATATATATGAACTGCATTATATAATTATTTTTCTCTAAAGAAATTATCAAAACATTTTTGATGCAGTAAATAAAAAAATTTGAAACATTATTTGATATTCTGATGGAAATTTGAGCATTACATTGTTCATCATTTTATGAATACCTAGACCTTCAATAATTTCCTATTTTATGAAATGTTTCTTAATTAGATATAATTTGCATTCTATTCTCTGTAGTTAAAGAAAAATCTAGAAAAGTTAAAGTGAAAAAAATAAATGAGTGATACATGGAATGTAAATGCGTTGTTTCTAAGAAAAAAATCAACACGAAATTAGAACCATGAATTGTGTTATTTAAAATGTCAGTGTCCATCTTCTAAATTTAGAAATAATCATTATCACATGGAGTCCAGTTTAAATATATGGATTTCACATCTAAGTGGTAAGTGAGGAACAGAAATGTGGCATACAAACAAGCTGGTTGTATGTACTTACCTGTCCTGATGGTTTCAAGATAATTTAATGTGATTCTCAGCAGTGACAATTTATACTTTTGTGGTAGGTTTGGGAGAATGTCTCTGGTGCTTAGTACAAAATAAATAAATAAACTGATGAACTTCTGTAACTTCAAAACTAAAAACTTTTCAAAACACTTTTTCATGGATACATACATAACCCAAGTTTTGGGTCTGAGGGGACCTTCACTGGTCCCACTGTTTGCTGGGTACTTTGGACATTGTCACAGAAGGTCACAGACTCTGAATGTTCTTGCTGGAAGACATATTTACTGAAGAAATCTGCAGCTGCACAGTTTAACATCACAGCACATGGCTAAATTAAAATGTTTGAGACATCTCGAGCTTTCAAGGGGTTAAAAGATATTAATAAAACAATGGGGATTTTAATTTTCTGCCTGTGGTCCATTGCTACCCTTTTGTCTTTATTCATCTCACCCTTGATGTCCACTTCGATGCCAGAGGGGTTTCCAGGCTTGAATAATAATTCCAATTGAGGTGCCCCTGCTGCCACCAGTGCTGTGCCTGCTGCCAGTGTGTCTTGTACTACTCAGGAGGGGGGGGGAGAAGATTATGCCATGTGTGACAGCAGGGGACCCTAAGTCACACTTGACATCCCCAAGCAGTGCTAGTACTACTACTAAGAAGGTCCATCAGCTTGTTAGTGTTAGGAGTGATGGAGTGGGTAACCATCATATTTCTAGTGACTGTGAGGAGGGAGACTCAGGGGCTGAAACTGATGTGGTTGGTGTTAGTGGTAGTAACATTAATGGTGAAGCAGCTGGTGGGAGTAGCGTTAGGGGAGTGGTAAGAGAAGCAATTGTCAAGTGTGACATTAGGGGACCCTCTGTCACATTTTTTGTCACCTCCTCCAACCAGCAGTGAGATGTCTGTAATAGGGCAGAAGAAGCAGCAGTGCTTAGGGACTAGTGATGGTGGTGATGATGATGGTGGAGAAGTTGGGGTGGAAGAGACATTGATGGCCTCTTTAGCCAAAAATGAGAAGGAATGGGAGACAGGAATGGAGAGGGGCATTGCCACCACCACCAGCTTTTGGAATGTGCAGAATCTGCAACTGCCCTAATTCCTGCAGCTAAGTTGTAAGGGCAGCAGGATGCTGAGGAGCAGGCTAGTGTGCCACAGACCACCATGGACAACAGTGGGAATTGGGTCAACAAATGAGGTGGGACTAAGACAGGTTCAGCTTGCCAGCAGCAGCAATACTCCTGGTCCTAGTGGTAGTGCTGATGATTCTGAGGCAGTAATAGCAACAGCAGCAACATCATCCTCTGCCCCAGACAGTGAAGGGGAATGTGGAGGACAAGAAAAACGAGGCCATTCTTCTCCACCTTCCCCCTCCCCCGAAATCATGGGTGTGGACTATTTTCTCTTGGGGCAGGAACATTGCAGTCATGAACAACGGCACTGTGCACAACTTGTGACAAGTTAGTGAGAAGGGGAAAGGAGGGAACATAGCTTGGCACGACTGCTCTGATAACACACATGAAACATAGATACAAATATGTTAAAGCCAAACACCCACCACAGAAATCAATCACCACTGTTACTGTACCCCCTGACTCTCCAGAAAGGTAACAAGAGGCAAGGTGTAGATCAAAGAGGAGGAAGAATAGAGAATCCCAGGCAGAGGCTGGAAGTTTGATAACGAGCTAAACAACTAGCTCACCATCACCTTCTTCCTCTAGTGTAACTACATCTTCTGCCTATCCACCTCGTTCATTGTTACCTCACCCTCCAAATGATAGCCACTCTGTAGATGTTAGGATTTGGTAGTTCGTGTCCACCCATTGCACACTGACCACACATGGTAGTGTGGTGGAGGAGAATCACAAGCAGGGCATCAAGAGGCATCTGAGGAGATTCCATCCCACAGAATATGCTAAGCTGGTGGCAGGGAGAGTTCATGATTACAGGGAGGGTTCATCATTACACTCTTAGCAGGGTGTGAACAAGGGGTATAGTGACAGCAGCAGTTCTTGGTTTCTGGTGTCATGGTGTTTGGATGAAGTTGTGCCAGTTGTTATTTACTACACAAACTGTGGACATTGCAGTTGTTGATGAGATGCACAGTTCCTGGTCTCAAGGGAAAAATTTCTATTCTAGTAACAACACACCCATGATTTTGGAGGAGGGGCAGGTGGAGAACAGTTATTGACCAACTTCTTCTTTTCTCCACATATACCTGAAGTGGTGGGAGCTAGTTAACCCGTTTAATCCATAATTTGATCGCTACTATTGGATAATGCTTGGGCTGCAAGAAAACTCCTGAGAGACCCGTGGGAGAGACCGCATGTGAGATCCTGCTAAAGGAGAGCAGACTGAGGAACATATGCGGAGAAGCTTGGTGGAGAAGAAAGATGAGAGCTAAACCCTACTTACTTACATGTAAGTGATCTGTTTATTCATGTGTTTATACCATATATTGATACAAAACTATCCACTGTCTTTATACCTGTGCAGGAACGAAGAACCAATAACAGTTTGCAAAGACCTGACAATGATCAGGATTCCATACATGCCCCCCTCGTGACACAGAGAACGAGTGAAAATGAATACCACCTACAAGGGGTGGAGACCCATGAGAGAGTGCTTTTTGATTACAACACTATAAGAACATATCCAGACTATTGGTTTTGTGTTTCATGAACTAATATTCACCCATACAGGTTATTGATACCAACCTTGTTTCTTATTAATTCTAATACCTGGTGTATCCCCCTCCTGTCCTGTGTTATATTATTCATGCTTGTACATCCCATGTATCAATTTGCCTGAGTATACATAGTGGCATATTGCATTTAATGTTGTTCATAGACCCCTTAGGCGCCATCAGTACCCCTTCTTTGTATAAAAAAGCAGAGATCTACAAAGAAAAAAAATAATTTTTGGGGACCTATTTATAACAAGTATAAGTCCTACAAATAATGTTTCATTAGGGCTTTTGCCAAACAAGTCTTAGTCCTACAAAGCAATGTTTCCTTAGGGCTTGTGCCAAACAAGCCTTAGTCCTACAAATCAATGTTTCCTTAGGGCTTGTGACAAACAAGTCTAAGTCCTACAAATCAATGTATCCTCAGGGCTTTGGCCTCTAACAACAAATCTACCAAATCCTCCTCTACAAAATACTCTGTCAAGTCAAGTATCAGTCCAACCCAGTGGCAGCTTACATCAGGGGGTCTCTGTCTCTATCACTTTACACACAAATTACTTATTTTATTTTATTTATGTTTTTTATTAACTTCCCCCCAATGCCAGTCAACAAACACCCCTAAAACAAATTCCGCTCTTCAACTGATTCTTTCCCCAGACTCCACCCACCAGCACAGGCACCCTACTCAGGCCCCTTTTATACTATGTCTTTTGGGTTTTTTTAATTGTATTTAAGATTTATTTTTAACTGTCCACCAATCACAGTAAACAACTCCCCAAAAAAGCATTCCCTGTTCAACTGATTCTTTCCAAACACTCCACCAACACAGCACCTTCATGCCCTTTTTACACAATGCCTTTGGGAAATAAAATAACATTAGCTATATGTTGCGTGTAAATTCAATGTTCTCACTGATTTCAATGTAATGAGCTGGACAAAAAAAAGCAGAAAAATGCCACTTTTCAAGGGAAATTCTTCGCCAAGCGGGAATTGCCTTTATTCGTTAATTTTGGTTTAAGCCAAATTTTTCACCCATCCCTAATAACAACAGCACAGATAAGGAGAAGAAGGGATGTGAAGAAGGGTTGCTACCATCTAGCAGACTTGGGACCACTGCTATAACCAATAAGAAATGTTTATCAGTGAACTGAGTAGAAGGATAGCTTACATTTGACATAAACATGATCATGGCACATATACATACACACATCAATCACACTACTCTAGTCCCCCACCACCATTACCTTACACATCTGCCACATCTTTTCTTCTTCTTTTATTTTTTAGTAATAATAATAATAACTAGTATTTATATAGTGCCTTTCTCCCAGTGGGACTCAAAGCACTTTCAGCACACGCTCTCGGAATTAACCAAATCGGCAGCTGAAATAATAGATGTTATTATTACCCAATTAATGGTACTCATTTATCGATCTCGGAAGGATGAAAGGTTGAGTTGACCCTGCTGGGATTTGAACCTGCAACCTTGTGGTTGGAATAGGCTCCATAGTTAGGGAATTTACCACTGAGCTATCTCTCTTGACATCACCATGAATATGTGCCAGTGTCACTTAACCCCTTAAGGACCTGGAAAATCTGGGGTGGATTGCACTTAAGGACCGGAGCAATTCTGACTTTTTTGACTATGTCTTTATTCAACAGTGTTTTCCCTCTAAGTCTTTTATTCCATCCACATAAGTTATATATTGTTTTTTAACGCACAAGTAGGGCTTTCTCTTGATACCCCACTTATATGGATATCCTACAATTTATTTTATTAAAATTAAAGAAAACTGTTAAATAAATGCAAAAAAACCACCATTTTTATTTTTTCTCTTGTGATCGTTTGTGAGCAAATGGTTACATTTTTATGAAGAATGCATGAAAGGTATGACCGGTCAGTCATACCTACAAAATGAGCAGTTTTAAGTTGGTACTGTTCCTCTGGGGATAAAATCCCCATGTCCCTCTTTCATTCATAAAATGTTCCTTTTTTTATACATTACTGTGTGGTGTGTATATAAGTGTATTACTGTGCTCCACATTAGTAAAATGCACATTAAACTTTACTTTAACTTCTGTATTTGTCCTGGATTGCTCAGTTTCAGCATCTGCGGAATGAAAGCAGTGTGCACAGAGGCGCACTGCTATCATTTAACCCATGGCGTGCCATCATGGGTCCTTATGGGAAGTTACCCATGACAGTCCTGGCACATCATAGGTCATTATGGGGCTAAGCAGGAACACATTTTTCAAGTTATATGTTGCTGTATGACTCCCAACTTTGACTTTCAGATATTTATTTCTCCACTACAGCCCTCAGAAGTAATATTGGGGTGGGAAAATGTTGCATCACTGGAAACACAGTTGAAAAATGTGTTGGAATAGGCAAAAAATTTGTTGGAATTGGCAAAAAGGAGGAAAATTTTGCATAGGCGAAAAGGAGAAAACTTTCGTGAAAAAAAAAAAAAATTGTAATTTTTTTGCAAAAAGTCATGCAGTAAATTTGTATCACTTTTTGCCCAGTTCTAGTTAGCATTAGCAGGCCATATTTATCTGTGTGAGCTCAATTTGATATATGCCTTAGTTTATCCCTAGGACAACCGTCCTAAGAAGTATATAAGTACAATAAGATGTTAATTGGGTGAGTCCAAACTTTGCCTTTCCCTATTGACTTTGATACATGTTACCGAGTGCTGCTTTTGTTTTGCCTCTCTCGGGTTTATACAACTTAGCCAGTACTTGTTGGCATGCAAGCCAGATTCTAACATCCCAGACTGCTCTCAATCCCAACTGCCACTCCCTGCCAGCCTTTAATAGTTAATTTGCATAAACTGACAAAATTAAGTGACAGTTCCTATTAACCCCCTGAATGCTAGAAAGGTCTCCAATGTAGTAGGTGGGCGTAAAGTGGTAGTACGAAAACTGCAGCATGTGCAATAAATGATGATGATCCCTTTCCTCCGAGGGAAGATACAGTTTGTCAAGTTCTTACCAAATGTTCCACCGCACCAGTCCAAAAAAAAAAACATATAAGAACACTGATGACTACGAATCATATTCTAGTTTTGATGATGTCATAATGGAGGAAGGTGTAGCAGCTGAACCAACTGCTGCATCTGACAATGAGAAAAAAAGCACCAAAACACCTCTCCTCAAAGTAGTAGCAAACTTTGTGAAAGTAAAAAAGACATTGTTTGACACCAATAAAAGATTTGAGGAATATAAGGGTAGTGGGCAAGAAGCAGCAGGCGATGCTGATGCTGAGGATTACCTAGTGATGACTGATGATGATGATGCAGATCTAGAATATATCCCTCCAGCATCCTCCTCTTGTTCAGATACAGATGAAGCTGAGATCAAGAGAGATGATGACATGGGCAGAAAGTTAGCAGAAAGGCAAAGGCTCGACCTTCCACTACGGAAAAGGAGCACTGTGCCTGTCTATAAACTGTTTGAGAAAACTAACTCCGGAGTAAAGTATAAATAATTTGTAAAAAATATCTAACACACTTGTATAGTGCAGGGAGCACACAATATCTTCAACTTGGATCTCCAGCTGCTCTAAGAAAAAAACCTGTCTCTCCCACCAGGTAAACCAAAACTCTTCTTATCCCAAACAATAAGAGCGCTATGATCTCCAATTTACAAAGACAGACGATCTCAATCAATAAAAAATCAATTTATTACAACTTCCAATTATCTTATAGAGAATCCAGGATTCATCCATCCAAGGAGGTATTATTCTCCCAGCTAGATCACTATATGTGTCCAGTCAGATTTTCAGGTGAATCCTCATAAATAATAGAGACACGTGTCTATCCGAATGTACTCCCCAGTGGCAACCATGCGTGGAGCACTCCCTCCTCGAACAAAGAGAAATCTGGATCCTCCACCAATACACAAAATCGCTCCAAATAGTATGAAGCCAATATCTAATGTGGAATAAACATGTCTATATTCTGATAAAATAATATAAAAGCACATATAACAAACAATAAACATTCACAAATTAAATACAATCCTCACCAGTATGCCCCGATCCAATACACAGCGGGACCGAGCTCACCACCATCCGTAGTCAGTCCCCCAGTGTAACTGTTCCGCAATAATTTGTGTGTTTATATGTATAATTAATGTTTGCATATTGTCTAGAATACTTGCATATTGTGTTGATTACAACTGTCAAAATAAGCCCCTAATGAAGTACCTAGAGAGGAACAAAACCAGTTGGGCCATACGACCAATATGGCTCATTCCTTTTGGATATTGTGCAGTTTTTACTCAATAAGTTGTTCATAACCTCTGATTCCCGGACCTCTAGTTGTATTATATGGATGAAAAACTTCTGGATGTAAAAGTGACATAGACGGAAGATCTGACTGAGAAATTGATGTGCCTATTATTTACAAGTATCTGGTGAGCCTTTTATTATTTAGGGCCACTTAATGCAAGTATATTTGTACAGATATTCTCTTAGAGGGGTCCACAGGTGCCCTATCTCTTGTGTTTTATTCTAGCTTAGGTTTCTCCTGTCTTAAATAGACAGTCTTCACTCCTGTACAATTCTGATACTTTCATCACTGGTTTGTGCTCAGTCTTTGACCTATCCAGTCATCAAGCCACTGCAGAGGCAGTTCTTCTGGCCCTCCTACAAGGTACCAAGACCTTAACCCCTTAACGACCCTTGACGGTCATAGTACGTCATGGGTAGATCTGACTTAATGACCCATGACTTACTATGACCGTCATGGAATTCCGGGCTCCCCCGCGGCTGCACGCTGTTCGGGGAGTCCGGAACAGGAAAAAGAAAAAAAAATGCTCCATGGTCCTTAAGTGATCGCGACGCGCAGATCGGCCGGTCCTTAAGGGGTTAAACCAGTAAGCTTTTGAATTTTGGACACAGTGGTGTGACTTGAGGCGAAAGTGCTTTGAAGGCCACTTTTTGAAGAGGCCTGTCCTACAGTCTGAAGGATAAACTCACCACCTGGGTAATTCCTGATTATTGCTTTATTTTCTTCTTTTGGAACTTTCCTTAAGGAGAGACTCAAGTGAGATAGGGATCATGTCAGACATATTCCTCCTCATCCTTCTGTTCATCTGGTTCTCCATTTCCACCCACCTGATTCTACCTCTTCCGATCCTCCTCCTGAAACCACAGAAGTGTGTCCTGTGTAATGCTTGACAGCAAAAGAAAAGTCCAGATGTTGGTTTTTTGGGCTTTTGCCTAAAATGTGGGCACTTTGCATGGCTCTGTCCTTAGAATTTAGGAATCACTTTTGCTTAATGGGGTCTTGGGGAGGAGAGGCTAGTGACTATCAGAAATAGGAGCCTGCCAAAGGGTCAACCACGTCTGCTGGAGACTAGGCCAAAGCCAACTGGTAGTCTCAGGGTAATAGGTGGAATGCACACAGAACCTACAGTCTCCCAGAATATAGCAACAAGGGAGACTACTGACTCACGCCTGCAGTCAGTAAGGAAGAGCTCATCTCCAATAAGGATGGCAACAATGGAGACTACTGACATGCCTGCAGTCAGTAAGGAGGAGCTCGTCTCCAATAAGGATGGCAACAATGGAAACTACTGACTCATGCCTGCAGGCAGTAAGGTCAGAGAGCACCAGCTAGGATAGTCAGACAAGCCAGGTTCATACACGGAGCAGTTAGTCAGCCAGAGCCACAGGTCGGCACCAGATAGGATGTCCAATAACAGTAGGCAACACGGGAGGATAGTTGGACAGAGCCCCAGGTCAGCACCAGGTTGGATAGTCAGACAAGCCAGGATCATACAAGGAGCGGGTAGTCAGCCAGAGCCACAGGTCTGCACCAGATTGGATGTCTAAAGCCAAAGGAGCGCACAGTAGAATGGTCAGACTGAGCCACAGGTCAGCACCAGAATAGATAGTCAGACAAGCCGGGTCATACACAGGAAACAGGAGCAACAGGAACTAGAACTGAACTGAACACCAACGTAAGGGCAACTGGACAGAGATCCAGTTCCCTTTTAAAAGGCAATCCAGGAATTAGATGGGTGGAGCTATCAGCCCCAAACAGTACAAAGCAGAGGTCTGTGATATATTGCAACCTCGTGCCTGAAAGTGACGCATGTCCACGCGATGGGTCAAAACACAGACCCTACTCCACGTCATTCTACAGAGCAGGACCGGTTAGCATGAGGACATGGACGTCTGCTGAGAATGCCAAGCGTGCCTAGACCTAATCCTAGAAATGATGCATGGTATGACTCCGCAGCAACATTTTGGACCATCAAATACCTGCGTCAACCCACCCGGCGTTGATGGATCTAAGGTAACTGTGACACCGTCTTGGTCCAAATCACAGGTTACAGTATTGACTTTTCTGGATTTTGGGCAGTAGGTCTCTTTATAGACTGCACTTTTACCCTCGGTAATCAGATCTTGTAGAGATCCAAAGAGTTGCAGGTTTTCATCTCTACCATCAATGGGGCTCCTCCTGGTGCAGGTCTACTTACTCAGTTCACCCTTCTGTTGCAAGTGTCCACTATATTCTCTCATCTGGAAATGATCACTTCTCCCTCCACCGCTGTAATTCTGGGGTTCTCCTGACCATTTCAACACAACCAAGATATTTATTAATGTGCCTGCAGTATTGTATCTTGGGACACTACCTGCAAAGAGCATTGGGTTCCATCTCTCCCTCTCACCTCTTTGTCTATAAAGGAGCATTCCAGTATACCTACTGCCCACCAGGAGTTCTTCTGGTAGAAGCAATCAGAATTACTACATACATGCAGCAACTATTATTTCCCTATCAAGCAACTTCCCGGCACTATGCCTCATAAGGGATGAACCTATCCTTTGTCCATCCCTGAAACTAAGGGGTTCATCCTCCCCTGCTAGGCATGTTTAACACTCATGAGGTGGTCTATTTAGTTGATATACTCATCATCTCTAAGTCCTTGATACATCATCACATTAAGACTGTCCACTCCCATCTAAACCTACACTGTCTATACGCTTAACTCAAGAAATTAGACTCTGAATAGTAGATTACCTTCCTAAACTTTGTAATTTCTTCCAAGAGCTCTGAGCTAGATCCTGGCAATATCCAAGTAGTAAAAGAGAAGCCCCTTTCAAAAGACTTGAAGGCCATACAGCACTTGGTGAGTTTTGCTAATTATTATCACCGCTTTATTAGGGATTTCTCTAAAATCATAACTCCCCTCTTGAATTTAACTAAAAAAGGGATCAACCATTCCCACAGGTCTTCTGAGGCCCTACAGGCTTCACCAACCTTAAGGATTCCTTGGTTTCTGATCCAATTTCTGCTCATCCCTATCCATCTAGTGCTTTTATATTGGAGGTTAACACCTCCAAAATTGCAGCCAGATCAGTTCTCTCTCAATGATTGCTCAGACAGGTAGCTTCCATTCCTCCTCCATTTTGCTCCTCCAAGAAAAGCTACAGTGTAGGAAACCACCAACTGTCTTACATTAAAATGGCACTCAAAGAGTGGTGCTACCTTCTGGAGGGCACTACCTCTCCTGTTTCATCTTGACTGATCACAGCAATTCAGAATATCTGTTACGGTATGCAGGCAAAAAAGGACAGACACAACCATATAAAATATAACCACCTTTATTTATAATGTACAGCAATAATTGTATAGCCCACACAACCCCAGAACTCAGGATGAGAGAACCCGGGCTACTAGCCGGAGCCGCACACTGTGCTGCGAACTGCACTACTGCTGGATACCAGAGAATAGGCCTGAAGAGCGGGCGGAATGTCAGAGGGGATAGTAGTGAAGCACCAGTCTCCACTCCGGGTCACGCGACCGGAGGTAACAGGGAGCGAGAGCAGGCCTGAGCCAAAGAACAGCGAAACAAATGGTCAGGCAAGCTAGGAGTGATGGACCACATAGTCAGCAAGAGCCACAGGTCAGACAAACCGGGGACTACACGGAGCTAGTAGTAGTACTAGCCAGAGATCAGACAAACCAGGGACTACACGGAGTGAGAGCCACAGGTCGGACAAATCGGGGACTACACAGAGTTAGTAGTAGCACTAGCCAGGGGTCAGACAAACCGGGGACTACACGGAGCGAGTTAGTCAGCCAGAGCCAAAGGTCAGAACCGATGTGGGTAGTCAGATAAGCCGGGGTCTACATGGAGCAGGTTAGTCAGCCAGAGCCAAAGGTCAGAACCGATGTGGGTAGTCAGACAAGCCGGGGTCATACACGGAGCGGATTCTCAGATAAGGCACAGGTCACAACGCAGCACAAGACACAATAGCGTGAAACACAACATAAGGGAAGTAACTCCCAGGCCCTGGGAGGTTTAAAAAGGAGCAAAAGAAGGCAGGACGAAATTAGGCCACACAGAAAAGGTCCATAAACAGGCGTCCTAGCCAGTGCTTGTTTCTTGATGTCAGTAATGCAGAGGTGGCCTCCACTATGCCGGTCAGCACACCACAGATGAAAGAAGCACAGGATAGACCAAGGGAGACTGTGATAATATCTGAACACATCTAAACACACAACAAGGTCTCTGGGCTTTGCTTTTAGTCATTTTAAATCTTTTACTGAAAGAGTGGTGCGCAATGCATTGCTTTGCAACGTGCTACACCCTCCCCTTCTGGCACTCACAGTGTTAATTTTCCTATAACCCTATAACCAAGAATTCTAAAGCTGATGCTTTATCTCATCTACATTAAGATATGTCCTCCCCCAAAGTCCATCATTCCTACTACTCAAATTAGGACTACCATCTCTGCTTCCCTCCTTAGAAGTCTTTCTGCGACTCAGGCTCTTTCATCAAGATTCTCACCTTCCTCTTCCCCCAGTCCTTGTCCATGGTCAGGAAGAGTACATGATCGATAAGATCCTTGACTCATGAGTATTTACTCATTTGTAAAGGGTATGGTCCTGAGGATCGGCCTTTGGTATTGGCTTCTGATGTACACAACTCCACTCTTAAACTGGCCTTCCATTTTACCTTTCCTTCCAAACTATCTTTGGGTCATCCAAAGGGCATCCCTGGCCAGTGGATACTGTCAGGACCTGGCCCGGCTAATCCATCTCTTCTCTTCCCATCTTCTGCACTGGCTAAATATACTCACCCCTGATGAGTACTTTGTGCTTGTGCCTATATAGATTTGGTGTTTTCTTGGATTTCCTGTGTTTGACCTGGTTAGCTTTCATTCTCCAGTTCTCTCCTGTCCTGACCAAGTTCTGCCTTCGACTACTCCTCTGCCTTCTGATTGTGTGCTTTGCTTGCCTCTTTGGAGTGACTTGTGTGGTGATCTCTCCCTCCGCCTCTTAGTGGTGATCCTTTGGCTCTGTGGCAATCCCTCACTTCAGTCCACCCTCTGCCTGTCTGTGGTGGTTCATCTCCTATGTATGTCATTGTCTCTCCTTCGCCTCCATCCACAAACTGTTTGTGGTGATCTTTTGCCTCAATCTGCCCTCTGCCTCTTTGTGGTGATCCCACACCTCTGTCCGCCCTCATGCTATTGCTAGTGGCTCTGGTCTGTGTTAACACGTCTTTCTGACAGTATCCGCATCTACAGTGTAACCTTTCCCTCCTGTCTAGTGCCTTTCCTTGTTAGTTACCAGATTTCCTCCAGATGGCTACTGGATTACCCTGTTCCAGGCCCTGGCTCAATTAGGGTCTGATATTCAGTGTCATGGCTGACACCGTTAATCACAGCTTAGTCTGCAGCACAGTTTAGTACTCTGTGGTTAGATTCTGGTTTGCAACCCAGTATTGCACCCCAGATACTGATCTGGTACATTCTAGCATTTCTGTTTACTCTGTATCCAGGCTCTCAATCTCCCTAGTGTGGAGTGAAAACATCTGATCCAGTTGCTGTTACATTTAGAGTGAGTGCTTTTTACTTTTGTACATTATTTAAACATACATTTTTCTACACTGAGTATACATATTTCCCAGGTGTATCGGAGGAACTAAACCCACCTTCGGTATATACTGGAGGCAATATGAACAAAGGCAGAGTAGATATGAAACAAACCACATCACAGGGAACAAGTAAACATTGGTTTAAATGTCCCCTTAACGCAATTTCATTTCAGTCTCCTAAACTGACCATGTGGAATGTTTAAAGTGGACTTGCCACCAAATTTTTTTGCATATTTCAAAATTTCATTCAAAACTACCTATGTATTATGTTGGCCAAAAGTGCAGCCGATTCACAGTTCATGAGATATTCATAATTTTATTTCTGGGAAAAATTAGGGCAGCACAGAGCTTCATTGGCATACAATAACAATTATGAATAATTCCTAAACTATACATTTGCTTCTCTTTTGGCTAACATTACAAATAGACAATTTATTTTTTTTTCATATCTTTATTGAGAAAAAGACAAAATATAGAAAAAGGGCAATAATAGGTCCATAGGACCACAATGTAAAATATGGATCTAAGCAGGTGTGTAAACAAGAAATATACAGTAAGGTAACAGCACAAAGATAGCATCATCAATCATTAGGCAAACAGTGAGTGAGGGGAGGGAAGTACTCGTACAGCTAAAGAGAATTGCGTGTGGGTGATATTTAAATGTCTAGGGAAGGGAGAGGGAGAAGAAAAAAAAAAAGAAGGGATGGGTGGCATCAGTGCTATTCATTGAAATAAAGTAGAGGAAGAGTCTCAGTCTGAGAAACCCAGATTAAGGTTCACTGCAACAGACAAGGTAAGCCCAAGAGAGTTGTCCCTGAAGAAAGTCCCATGTGGGACTGAAACGTCGGAATAAATACCGACATTTTAATTCATCTGAAATAATGTATTGAGGAATTTTATATTGGAGTGTCTAACTTATCTTTATTGTATACTAAGCCCAAGAATACACCCAAGAGTACCACATCAACACCATGGGAAAATAGAAGCAACTACTGAGAAAAAGCATATCTACTCATTCATCCAAGTCCCGTCATCATCCCCCAGGCACTGCGAGCACAGACCTCGAGACCTAAAGGTAGTCCAACAAGCCCATCTTTTGGTGAAGGCAGGCGTAGAGGAGGTATGTATAGCATGTTGTTTCTCCATAAGGAATAGATCATCTATACCTTTCAACCAGCTATGTACTGATGGAGTATCTGCGGATAGCCATAAACTAGGAATTTGTGTTCTGGCTATCAGAAATATCAAATGGATTAAGGGTAAGAGACAGGTGATAGGCAGTTGGAGAGTAGAGGGAGAGAAGGAAAACAGACAAAGCCATGGATCCCTAAGAACATTGTATTTGACAATCTTGCTTATGAAAGACAGAACTGACTCCCAATATTCGGTAATCATCGGACAAGACCACCATATGTGTAGCATCGTACCTGTGCTATTTGCACATCTCCAACAGAGGTTGGAACGTGAGGGAAATATTTATGCGAGCCTATCTGGAGTCATATACCACCTGGTGATGATTTTGTATTGGAGTTCCCTCAATTTGGTGTCACGTGCATACTTAAAATTAAGTTTAAAAACCAGACTCCACTGCTCTGGCAGTGATTAAGCGCTAGTATGAGCGCGAAACGCGTTAGACTGTGACTGTCAGTGCTGTTTCATATGGATTCTTTGTTTAGTCTCACCTCTGTCCTGCTATAATCTGCCATAGCATTTTAAAGAGCCTAATAAAGCTACTTATGTTTTAATTACTCTCTGGAAGTGCCATTCGTTCCTTTATCTTCGTGGGGTGAGAGTATGTAAGCAAAACTTGTAATAAATTAAAGTGCCCCAAAGCATTGGCCAAAGAGGTAGTCAAGTATTTAGGAGGTATACTGTGAAAGTCAAAGACTTTAGACAGAGCAGCCGCTTTGTAATATAATGAGAGGTCAGGCATGTTTATGCCTCCCCTATGGATCGGAAGCGTCAGAATGTCTCGTTGGAGCCTTTGTTTCTTCTTTGCCCAAATGAACTTAGCCAGTAAAGCCTGGAGAGATATCAATAATCTCTGTGGGAGGTATATAGGAAGGGCATTGAATAGGTAGTTGATTTTTGGCATGACCATCATTTTAACGAGATTGTTACAGCCAAACCACGATATCGGCAATGAATTCCATCTATTAAGATCCTCGGCTATAGATTGTATGAGAGGTATGACATTAAGATCTAGAGGATAAAGCAGGGCTGGAGATAGCAGAACACCTAAGTAGCATATCGAGGAGGAGGCCCATTTAAATGGCAATCTCCGCTTCAAGTCGTGTATCGTCGAAGCAGGAAGAGTTAAGTTCAGGAGCTCCGATTTAGAGAAGTTAATTTTCACCTGGGAGACAAAGCCATATTCCTCCAGTGCAGTTATCAAGGGGGGTAGGGAAGACTGAGGGTCAGAAATGAAGAATAAAACTTTGTCAGCATATGCTGCCATTTTAAACTCAGATTTACCCACTCGAATGCCCGAGATGTGTTGGTGATTACGGATAGTATTCAAGAATGGTTCAAGGGCCAGGACAAATAGAATAGGTGAGAGGGGGCATCTCTGACGGGTGCCATTAGTAATTGAGATTGGATCTGATAGAATGCCGTTCACCGTGACTCTAGTGGAAGAAGAAGAATACATACTCATGATACCCGCTATGATGCAAGGACCAAAACCAAAATGTTGCAGGACAGCTTCTAAGTAAGACCATCTAACCCGGTCAAACGCCTTTTCGGTGTCATTTGCTAGACATATAGACTGGGCTTGCTTGAGCAGCCCTGTTTGGATGAGGGCGAGAGCTGCAGCAGTATTATGTCTAGTTTTGCGTCCCGGTACAAAGCCGCTTTGAGTTGGGTGTATAATAGTTGTGAGAATGGAGCGAAGTCTCGTTGCCAACAGCTTGGCAAACAATTTAAGATCTAAATTTAGCAAAGCGATAGGTCTATAGCTTCCACAAATGGAAGGGTCTTTCTCATGTTTGGGCAAGACAGAACATGAGCTTTGAGGGTCTGGGGTGAAAGGAAGCTTACACTAGGAGGGGAGGTGGCTTACACTAGGTAAAAGGGGCGGGAGGGGATACTTTATCATTCAATTACTCTACCACTCTGACAGTATTGTAATAACACTCTCCATGGCTCAAACACAATGAATGTTAATTGGAGCTGCTGGCTTTCTCAAACATTACTATCCCTAAAGTCTATCTGTTTTTGGCAGGTTTTAGTCATTTTTTTTCTACTACATTTGCCAGTGAGGTAGCATAATACACCAGCTGTAGAATCAGTTGGAATGGGTTTTAGTCCCGTCAGGGTCAACTCAACTTTCAGACTTCTGAGGTAGATATAAAGAGTACCCAGGACATATTGAAAATAAGTGACAATCTCAATGTATCCTTACTGGTAAAATACATAATAAAATATTGTAGTAAAATCAAATAAAGTTAATATACATCTTATTATGTCATACTGCATTTTACACTGAAAAAATTGTAACCAAGATAGTCATAAAAAGCCTTCAACTCTGAAACTCCCTCCCAAATAAATATTATGTAGTCTATATTACAACACAAGAGCACCAGGTTTACACCAAATAGGTTGTTATTTCAGATCTGTTCCTTTAAAAAAGTGAATAGGCTGGCACAGACTGGGGAAAGGCTGGTGATGCTCACAAACTTCTGCAGTATTAGTGAGCAACTCCTGTGCTGTGGATTCTTCAAAACCAAAGTTTCCACATTGTCTATACATATTCCTCTTGTATACTGCAGGAACTAGACCACTGCTTCTTATTATTCAAGCCTGAAAACCACTCTGGCATCCAAATGGACACAAGGGGGCGATATGGAGCAAAAAGTGAAATTATTCTGAAACCAGACATGGATAATACTGTGAAAATAAAAATCTCCATTGTTTTAAAGGGTCCTCTTAAGTACTTTGCCACCTTGAATGCGAGAGAGGTATCAGATTTATTGCTTTAGACTTTGTGCATGTGGTGTGATGTCACAGTGTGAAGTTGCAAATTTCATCAGGAAATATGGCTTCCAGCAATGACTCACAGGGCCAGGGAACTTTGGTGACAATGTCCAAAGTGTCCAGCTGGCAGTGGGAATAACACAGGCCCTGTTAGACCAAAATCAAGGTTTGCATAGTGTCTAACCATGAAAGGGTGTTTTGAAAAGTTCCTAGCTTTGAGTTTACAGGATATTTTTGAGACATTGTATTAATTCCATGTCACGTCTGTAATTACATCAGAGTTCATTAGTTTAATTATTTATTTATTTGTTTTGTACTGAGCACTAGATACATTCTCCCAAACCTACCAGAAAATAATAAATTGTTGTTGCTAAGAATCTCATTAGAATATCCTGAAACCGTCAGGACATGTAAGTACATAAAATCAGCTTCTTTGTATGACAAATTTCTACTCCTCACTTGTTTTAATGCCATTTAGATGTGAAATCCATACAGCAAAACCATTATATTTAAATTGGACTCCAGATTCTAATGCTTATTTCTAAGTAGAATATATACACTGACATGTAACACACTATTCATCGTAACTATAATTACATGTGTGGATTTTATTCTCAAAATCAGTGCACGCATATTCCATTTATCACTCTTATTTACTTTATTTTTTAGCTTGATTTTTCTAGAATTTTCATTAAATACAGAGAACAGAATGCATAGGATATAAAATTAAGAAATATGTTTCATAAAACAGGAAGTTATTGAAGGTCTCGGTATTCGTACAATGATGAAGACTGCAATACTCACATTTCCATCTAAGTATTAAATACTTTCTTGAATTAAAAAAAATCTAAATGTTTTTGAGAATTTGCTTTGAGAAAAATTATATTTTATATAAAACTGTAAGAAAATATTTGGTCATTAGCTCTTTAGAACATCACAAGAATGTTTTGAGCTAAATGACATCGATAGATTATAACCACTAGACGTGCACGGGCAAAATTTTCAATTTAATTCGAATTCAGACTAAATTTTTTTTTCTAATTCGGATGATCCTAATTTCAGACCAGACCTATTCGATTAGAATGAAATTCTGACCCATTCTGAATTATTCGGCCGAATTTAACTTAGGTTAAATTATAGCAGTGCGCCTCTGTGCATGCTGCTATCATTCTTTCCAGACTGGGTGTGCATTTAGAAAAAGATCCATCCCAAAAACGGACATTGTCGTACATTGCCAGTCTGTGCATGTCATCTCTACTCCAGCATGGGATGCCGGTCACAATCCAAATTGCACGTGTTCGAACATCGACAATTCATGCCTGTCACATTCAATTTAGCATATAGTCGAACATCGAAAACCCATGGCAGCCATTCAATTTAGCACATGATCGAACACTGACAACCCATGCCTGTCATTCTATTTAGCATATGCTCAAACATCGAAACCCATGCCTGTCACATCCTACTCAACATAAGTGGTCGACTCGAACATGGACAAACTATACATGTCACATTCTATGTATTCTATGGGTAAAGGTTAAGGTTTCATTTTCTGGTACTAGCCGCCTACCCTACTGTCCCTCTTTGGTACCCAAATTCCTCTCTCTCATTTTCTTTCCTGATTTCCCCCTCATATCAGATAAGTCTATGTGTATATACATTAGTGTTTCATACTACGTCAAGAATAAACATCAATGTTTGTTTAAACTGCAGTATGTGTGTCTAAATTAATTTGTGTGACTCTGAAGATTATTCAAACAAATAACTTGTATTATGAATAATTTTAATAAAACAAACACAGGTGACTGGCTTGCGGTGGCTTAAAGGTACCCTGCCTGCCTATACAACTGTGACACTGGCAGTGCGACGCTGAAGATTATTCAAACAAATAGCTTGTATTATGAATAATTTTAATAAAACAAACACAGGTGACTCTCCCTTGCGGTGGCTAAAAGGCACCGTGCCTGCCTATACAACTGTGACACTGGCAGTGCGACGCTGAAGATTATTCAAACAAATCACTTGTATTATAAATAATTTTAATAAATCAAACACAGGTGACTGCCTTGCGGTGGCTTAAAGGCACCCTGCCTGCCTATACAACTGTGACACTGGCAGTGTGACGATAAAGATTATTCAAACAAATCACTTGTATATTGTATATTTTTAATATAACCAACACAGGTGAATCTCCCTTGCGGTGGCTTAAAGGCACCCTGCCTGCCTATACAACTGTGACACTGGCAGTGTGATGCTGAAGATTATTCAAACAAATCACTTGTATATTGTATATTTTTAATATAACCAACACAGGTGACTCTCCCTTGCGGTGGCTTAAAGGCACTCTGCCTGCCTACACAACTGTGACACTGGCAATGTGACTGAAGATTATTCAAACAAATCACTTGTACTTTTTATATTTTTTTTAAGGACCACAGATGACTCTCCCTTGTGGTGGCGAAAAGGCACCCTGCCTGCCTATACAACTGTGACACTGGCAATGTGACCGAAGATTATTCAAACAAATCACTTGTACTTTTTATATATTTTTTTTAAGGACCACAAATGACTCTGCCTTGCGGTGGCGAAAAGGCACACTGCCTGGTTAATGTGACACTCTGGTTAATGTGACACTCTGAAAATTATTAGAAGAAATTCCTAATATTTTTTAGATTTTGCACAGGAACAAAGATGACTCACCCTTGCAGTGGTAATAACTGGCACTAATGCTGCCTACCTATGCCTAGCCTAATGCTACCTGCCTGCCTGCACAACAACTGGACACTCTCTAATCTCTTCTTCTCTGTCTGAGCTCCAACAAAGCAATGAGGAAATACAGGATGTCTGCCTGGGTGACTGTGTCATTAGTCCAACCACCATCATGAAACAAAGAAGGCTATTGGAATCCAGACAAAAGAGGGAAGTAGTGCATGAAACAGAGATTGGAATTGGACTAGAGACATGGAGGGAAAATTATGGAGGGAAAGCAAAGTAGTCGAGCGCGCACAGGAAGTACAAAAAATATACGACTCCGAACAGTCCTGGTCGAAAGTAGTCAAAACTTTCGGAAATTTGTCGAATGCTGAAACTTTCGAAAGTTTAGATGAATTTTGGTCCAGGGCTGCTCGGAGTTGGATCATTTTTGTCGAATGACCCTTGAGTGTCGGATTGTCCGAATGTCTCCGAATGAACCCATTTTCGACGAAATCCGAATGTCTCCGAATCAATTCGCACAAGTCGAATAACCACCATAAACTATTAAAGAAATGTAAATGAGTGCTCCAGTATATAAGTAAAATTATTATTCTGAAGTTACATTTGTTGGCATAAAGAAGAAATCTGCATCTTGAAACAGATGAACATAAACAGTTTAACATTTTCCTGATAATTGTAATTTTATACTGGAGATATAGTTGATATCACAGTTAAGTGAACCATTGCTAACCTTGGGGATTTCTTCATCCAGGAAGAAACTACATAGTATCATAGTTGACAAGGTTGAAAAAGACATGCTTCCATCAAGTCCAGCCCATGCCAAAACACCCTATTGATCTAGAGGAAGGCAAAAAAGAAATAAATAAAAACCACTGAAGCCATTTCCAATTAAGCCCCAAGTGGGTAAAAAATTATTTCCTGACTGTAAATGGATCAACAACCTATCTGCATTGAAGCCATCTGTCATAATTCTAAATATTGTTCTGTGCTAGATAGGTATCAATTGCTTTTTGAAAGCGGTTACAGTATCTGCAAGAACAACATCCCGAGACAAAGAATTCCATAGCTTTACTGCCCTTACTGTAAAAAATTTCTGCCTTTGTTTTAGTTGAAAGAGCCTTTCCTCTAGTCTTTATAGGTGACCCCTAGCTCTTAGCTCAGCTCTCTGCGTAAAAAAAAATGTTTTTATTTTAGGACCAAACCACCCTATACTGTATAATGAGGTCCTCACAATCTATGAAAATTTGTGTTAGTTATATTTGGTTGCTATATAGTACAATTTAAACCATTAATAGGTGAGCAGGACAAGTTATATTCTTATTCTGGACACAAGCGAGCCCATCCACTTTTCCATTTCAAAAAATATAAATTTTGCTTACAGATTATTACAATCTAATCTAATTTCCATTTGCAGCCATTAAGACTAAAAAACACAAGAAATAAGGTTCTACTGCAGACAACAGAAAGTGAACTAATAAAATACAAAATGCATCAGATTACATAAACAAAAAGGCTTAACAACAACAAGGCCCATTTCACCTTAAAGGGATAGTAATACTTTGTTTTATCTTTATTTTATTTTGTAGGCATTAAAAAAACATGACGAACGATATAAGTCTTATCTCTCAAACCTTTATGGTTTGAGAGATATTCACAAGCAAAGTTTCCCCTCCTGCCCCTTTTACCTAGTGTAAGCCATCTTTTCTCAGATGTGGAATCTGGTTGCAAGACCAGACAGATAACAGCAGGGGACAATCTTCTTACAGTGAGAACAATGAAAGGCCTGCCCCCTTGATAAGTTTTTCAGGTTTTTCCCTTATCTTAATTGAAGATTGTCCCTCTCTGCAATCTACCTGGGCACCTCCCTTCTGATCTGGCTGAGCAGTGTTACATCAGTAAAAGGGACGGGAGGGGGATACTTTGTCATTGAATTACTCTTGAACTACAAGTCTGACAGTATTGAAATAACACTCTCTAAAGTCCAAATACTATGATGATTAATTGGAGATGTTTTATTATGAAACATTACTATCCCTTTAAGGAATTACAATGTGATAACGTAAAAGAAAACATTCAAAAAATAGATTCTGAAATAGACACTCTGGAAAAATGAATTATTGAAAAGAAAAAAGCAAATTACACAGAGAACTTAAAGATTTCAAGGAAGTAGTGATATATGTTTGGAAACAACAATACAATGCAGAGAAATCTATAAAAGAAAATAGAGGATACTGATAATTAGGAATCTGACATTTCTGGTATTGAAAGTATCATAATTAATCCTTATTTTCAAGCCTCTAGTAGAAATCAGAGGAATTTTTTGGGCCAGAGATAAAGAAGAGGCAGGAGGAGAAACAAACGGTACCAAGAAAGAGAGACCAGGGAATGGGGGGCCCAGATCTCAGAGACAGAGAGGTCTGGGGAGACGGACAGAAACCAACACAGAGAGGGAGTATAACATGGAGGAGCCAACAGCCCTAAGTGTTATTAACTTAAGTACCCATGAGCTCACCCCCTTGCATCTTGAAGTACTTGGTAAAGGCTTATCACGCTTCCCACGTAATCAAATAGACAAGTCTGAAGTCTATAAGGATTTATTCTTGTTCTGCCACAAAATATTATTGCATACATTTTTCTCCAAACCAAATTCTAACTCTACTCCTGAAATAGGCCTGTTTGATATGGATTGATTCCATGACACTAGTTTCGGAATTAGAGAGGTCATCCCTAGATCTGAAGAAGATGGTGATAGTAATTGCCAAGAACTTCTTGTCATGAAAGACATTCTTGAGTAACCTCAGAAAAAAGGCACATATAATCTTTCCAAAACTCAATATGAGGCAGTTCGGGAGATATCTGATTGGGTCAATGTTGAAGTAAAGCCGTCCAACAAAGGGGGAAATGTAGTCATCTGGCCCAAGAATGTATATCTTGCAGAAGTATTTAAACAGATAAATAGCAAAGAGTGTTACAAGAAATTACACTCAGACTCTACACAAGACTTCTAGCCATATACAACAGGATCATTGGGGAGGCAAGTGACAGTGGTATCATCACAGCAAAAGAGAAGAAATTGTTGGAAGTCAAGTACCCAGTAGTACCCACTTTGTATTTACTGCTAAAAATACACTAAAATCTGAAGACACCACCTGGCAGACTCATTGTATCTAGCATAGGAAGCCTCTGCAAAAGGGCTTCCCAATATCTTGATACTAAACTAAGGAAGTATGTTGTGCAATTAACTTTGTATACTAGAAACAATAGTGACCTATTGGTTAAACTAGATGACCACCAGTCAACAAATCCGTCATGCTAACAACTTGTGATGTTGAATGATTATACACCTCAATACAGAGTGAAATGGGGTTGAAGGCAGTACAATACTTTCTTGATAATGACATGAGTATCAGTGATACCTTCAATAAATGTATTTTAAGGTTACTCTGCTTAATACTGTTGCACAAATATTTTGTGTTCCACACCCACTACTATCTGTAGATCCAGGGCATGGTGATGGGTGCGGCCTGTGCCCCCACATATGCCAACATATAACTGAGATGGTGGTAACACACACAGCAGTTTTTAGCGATACTCTCCAAGAATGGAACAGTCATATTCTTACCTGGCATAGGTAAATAGATGATTTATTCATCCTATGGGACCATGATACCATCAGCCGCCAACAGTTCATCGACCGTCTTAACTATTAATCTCAAACTCAAGCTGGAGTATAGTCCGAATCAAGTTAACTTCTTGGACATTACTATAAAGAAAGGTGTAGATGACCTCTTACACACTGATTTATTTAGGAAAAGCACATCTACCAATAGCATTTTACATGCTGGTAGTTTTTACCTAAATCAGTGATTAAATCTGTACCCACAGGTGAATTTCTGCATATGAAATTCAATTGCTCTGATGATGCCACCTTTGAGATAAGAGCAGAGGAACTATCATCAAGATTATCTATCAGGGGTTACAGGAAAACATGCAATAGAAAGGCCAAAAAAGAGCAATTAATACTCAGATGAAAACACTTCTACAAAATAAGACCCAGCAAAGGAGAGACAAGACTATTAGATTTGTGGGCACTCAGCACAACCAGTGGAATGACATACGCAATATTCTAACCAAACACTTGGGGATCCTTTTAAGTGACCCAGATATAGGTGAACTCATAGGTACAAGACCACATATGAGCTGTAGGAGGTCACCTAACTTCCAAGATAAACTGGTCAAAAGTTTTTATATGACCAGAAAGAAGAGAGCTCCACCAGCTATTGGCACGTACCCATGTGGATGCTGTTCCATATGTCCACTAATAAAAAAAACATAACAGGGATAAGGGACAGATTAGGAAAATGGCACAAAATTTTTGATGTGACACCACAGGAGTGATTTATGTCATAAGATGCCCATGTACCTTACTGTAGGTGGGAAAAACGTTTAAAAAGTTAAAAGTTCAGATTAAAGAACATCTGATACACATTTAGAATGCTCCAAGAGATTGTTCTAAAAAGTAAAAACTTACAAGCCTATCAAGCCATTTTATGAAAGAACATAATTTATAAACCAATGGAATAGAAATCCATGTTCTCCAGAACATATGTCTAGGAATAAAAGGTGGAAACATCCTATAATATAAAAGACCAGGTGTATGTTTGTCCAATGCAGTCATGTTCTGTAGAGACTGCCCGATGCAGTCATGCACAGTAGACACTGCTGGAATGCACAGAAGACCTGTCACACCGGGAGAGCCGTAGGCTGCCGTGGCCATTTTGTATCTGAAGCCCTGGAATAGGCAACAAGAGCCCGCAGCCCGTGTACACGACTTTTACACTAGTAGATAATAAATTGTTAAAAGCAGAAAATAAATTGATTTTTCTGCTTAATACACTGTCTCCAAGAAGTCTCAATGAGGGTATGTGATTATCAGCACAATGTGGATGCTGCTGAGTGATATTGCCCATATAAGAACCTCATGGACAATAGAGACTGCTCATAGCATTAACAGCTCTGTTAGATTGATCCATTTCCCTTATCCGGTTATTTAAATATGCCAGTCACAACATTCTTTTCTATGTTTTATCATTAGTTTGTATATCCTATATAATAATTTGATAAGTTCAATAAAAGTATGTGGAGGCGCTAACTGGTAAATCTTTTTCTATGGAGTAACGGAGATGGTGTCCTGCAGCCTTGACTTCTAGGGCTCCCGTCAAACCCAAATCCACGGATGTGATCAAATTTCCTTCTAATGAAGTTGGCGCTAACACCTCTCAAAGGCCCCGTATAATGCCTTAAATAAAAACATACAACAAGCCAGTATATCCTTAAACACCAATATATGGAATAAGAATATCTATAAGTAATAAGTATCTAATAAAATACTCAAAAATACTAAATTATACATAAAAAAGTAATTTTATTTATAAAAATCACAGTATTCTGCATGTAAATAAAAAACTCACTATGCAATGAATATAATTAATAAAATACACACTTACATGATAATTTAAATTCCAATACACAAATGTAAAACATCCGGCCGGAAGAGAAATCCACTTGCAACGCGTTTCACACTATGTGTGGTTTTTCAAGCATTAACTGGATAATTCGATAAGTGTTTCTTTGTCAGAAGCCGTCATGCCCAGTAGAGATGGCTGCGTGCGCTCCAGTCATGCGCAGTACAGACTGCCCGCACTGCTGCTGATAATGGAGCGGGGCTCCGAATTCAGACCGTAGTCCCCTCTCTACACACTTTTGGTGCGCAGAGAGGACTATGGTCTGAATTCGGAGCTGCCCGCTCCATTATCAGCCATGGCGTGGGCAGTCTCTACTGTGCATGACTGCACCAAGGCCGTTGCTGGGTGGCACTGTGGCCTGTGTACACGGGCTCTTCAACTAGTGTGTATATATTACAATAGGCTTTATTCTCATATGGATTAAATTTGATTCCATTTAGATTTGGTAGTCTCGCTCTGACCAGCTGGGAATCAGATCTCATGTTCCCTAGAAACCCCCCGCCCTTTTAGAGACAGGAGTTTTAGTATAAAACCGGCCAAATGGAGCCGGCTTTTACACTTTGACAAAGCCTAACAGGCGAAACGTACATTAGGGCAGAACTCACACACACATGAGTAATGTTAGACTCTCTTTATGTTACTTGCAATGGGCCAAAAGAAGCCTGAAGACAATTGTCCATAATCAGCCTCTATGTGAGGATAAGCAGATTGTATAATGCAGCGACACGTTAGTAGCAGCTATGTGTTAATGTATCATTTGTCCCTATTTTGCTTGGAAACTCTAGAGAGCTTAAGATCCCAGTAATATCTCTCTGACATTAGGATAATCATCACAATAGGGTATAAGACAGCCCCATTTTAGTTCTAGCAGGTAACATTACATGATCGATGGTTTATGAGTTTGTGCTATCTAGCGTAATACTGAGCCTGAGCTCTTATCGTATAGCAAGCATCAGGCTGCTTTTGATATACAGTGATAACTAATTTTGCTACTATGTACACAATGCTAAACATATACAGTGCATTATTGGCATTGTATTGGCCCTGTATTCTTTAATAAAGGCTACAAATTAGTCTACAGGCAATTTTACAGCAGAAATTTACCGCTGATCATCTGCACCCATTGCCACTTGTACTACTTCACTGGAGCCGTGCTTAACACTGTTAGGAAGACTTAAGATATTCTCTTTACTTTTCTTAATTTTCCAGGCTTTTTTAGATTTGTTACAATAACAGATTTTAAGTTTTAAGTGCAACTTGCACCTTTGGTACTTATGAGGACTCAATAATATGAGCAATTATTTCATCTTGTATCCCTGAGGGGTATGGTCTTTTGCTGTTAGGGGTGTTTCCTTCTTTTATTTTTCTTTTTTCTCCACAATAATGTATCACCATATTTCTACCATGTGTCAGCTTTAATTTGGTAGAAACATATTTCTCCTTTTTTAGTTTGGTAGTTCATACTGGCTTTTAAGGATTTGTTTGGGTTCATTGTTGTATCTTGCACGTGGTAACTATATAAATAATTATTCTTTCATAATCTGTGCCTTGTTTTGTGGAGTATTACTGGATCATGTAGTATTCAACTTTATACCAACCAACTCTCCTCTTGCATCCATTTTTATTATCATTATTTTGTAAAGCACAAACAAATTCCACAGTGCCATAAAATAGAGAGAAAACCTTAAACCATAACTAGGTGAAATGGATACAGAGGTGTAAAGAATAAAGATTTAAAAAAATATGTAAACTGATGGCCACTCTCGCTAAAGATTACAATCTTTATGCAGTGAAGAAGGATTTATAGAAAAATCCAGTGGATTGTTGGGAATATTGAGAGTTGTCACTATAACAAGGAGTATCAAAAGGGTGTATATCTCTGGTCTAAGTGCTTGTTGTTAATGTGGTCCAACCACAGTTTGTGATCCAATAGGCAGAAGAAAGTGGATGTTTTCTAATGTTAGTGTATACTTTTTATGTTGTCTACACATCATTGCTCTGTGACTAATCTTGTAAAATGAAGCCCACTACATTACTTTTAACATCTTACGGTTTTTTAATACACCATTTAGAGCAGACTTCACATCTTTATTTTTCAGACTATATATCAGTGGATTTAACATGGGAACAATAGCTGTGTATACAAGGGCAAGCCATTTTTCAGAGCCCAAGGAGACCATAGAGTTGGGTCTGAGATACAAGATTGAAATAGTCACATAAAAGAGAATTACTACAGTAAGGTGTGAGGAACATGTGTAGAAGGTCTTTTGTCTCCCACTGGCAGATGGAATTTTCAATATTGTACTAATAATACAAACATATGAGATTATAGTGAGCAGGAATGGAGTGAAATCAGCAAAGACTGCTACTGTAAGTAAGGTGTGCTCCAATAATGAGGTGTCACTGCAAGTAATCTTCAAAAGTGCCAACATGTCGCAAAAGAAGTGGTTGATCACTCTAGATTTATAGCATGAGAATCCATAAGTAAAGTAAATGAAAGGCACAGCTTCTAACAAACCGAAAACCCAACAAATAGTGGCCAAGACAATACAGACCTTGTGGTTCATTACTATATGATAATGCAGTGGATTACAGATGGCCACATAGCGATCATAACTCATGGCCGTCAGTATCAACACCTCAGTACCGACCGAGGACATAAAGAAATATAATTGTGTTAAACAATCTTGAAAAGTGATATTGTTATCTCCTGAAATGAATGTAACGAATATTCTATGTAATGTTACAGTGGTGTAAATAAGGTCTAGGCAAGATAAGTTACACAGGAAGAAATACATGGGCTTGTGCAGTCGAGGATCTGTGAAGATCAAGAATAAGATGGTCACATTACCACCAAGTGTTATCAGGTAAATGAACAAAACGAGGATAAATATAATTGCCTGCATCTGTGGAAAGTCAGAAATGCCCGCAAGAACAAAACAGGTCATAACAGTGACATTATATTTATTCATCCTTTCTGTCATGTTTGCGGACAAGAAGAAAAATGGTCATTGTTTTTATTTCATTGTAGAGGGGAACGGAGTATGTTCATCAGTTTTAACCTATGTCAAATTGTAATTATATTAATCCAGGGTGGATGAAAATCAAGTTTACAAAAAAAAATGTATTTAAATCTTTAAAATATTTTTTTAATAATGTGATTTTTGAAGAAAACAATAACTAAAGCCATTTTTTTTTCCATCATGCATTTTTATTGAAGATTTTCTCCATATAGGCATTCAGATATAATAAAGCTCTAAGACATATCATGGGATAGGGAGTCTCCCTAAGAGTGTGTACCAGATGTGAGTGCCATGCTCCAGTGTTTAGAGAGTAGGGGTGGGCGAAAAATGTGAAAAAGTTCCTGCATAACTTTTTGAGAAAACCTACCGATTTTCTGCTTTTCCTGTGAAAATTTTGCCTTTCCACCTATGTAAAAATTTCCTCCTCTTTGCCTATTTTAACAAATGTTCCACCTATATTAACACATTTTTCTTTTATTTTTCCTATAGACACTACATTTCCCACTGTAATATTACTTCTTCTGAGGGCTGAAGTTTAGAAATAAGTGGCTGAAATTCAAAGTTGTGAGTCCTACAGCAACATATGGATTGAAAAATGTGTTAGCATGCAGAGTGCATTTGTCCTTTGCCCACAACACTTTCTTGCTTAAGTGACACTGGCACATATTCATGATGATATCAAATAATAAAAAAAAAAATTAAGTACAACCTACAATGTGGCAGATATGTATTGTAGTGGTGGTGGGGGACTGGCATGGTGTGATTTGTGTATGTATTTTTACCATTGTCATACTCTATCCTCCTTCTCAGATTATTGACACACATTACTTATCAGTCATAGCAGTGGTCCCATCTGTCCTCCACCTCCTCACCTGTTCTGCTGTTAATATATTTGTCCTGGCTTTGCCTGTCATGTGTGGATTCTGCTACTACTACTGAAGCTAGATGTTGATGTAATTCTACTGCTGCTACTACTAGTTGTCAAAGGTGCAGCGCTTACAGCAGCAGCACCAGAGGTACTCGTCATATCTAACACTGTGGATGTTAACCTGTGTTGCTGTTGCTGGGTACTCAAAACAGGTGTGTGTGGCTGAGTGGGACTTGAACTTTGAAGAGGCGATGATGCCGATGATGACTGATAGGGTGACTGTGTTCCTTTTGACATCTGTGCTCTGTCCAGGGTCAGACTTTCCGATGGCTTTCTCAAACACTTTATAGACAGGCACAGTGCTCCTTAAAAGTGGTGGAAGATACAGCCTTTGACTTTCTGCTAACCTTATAGCCCTGTCATCATCCTCACTCTCAACTTCATCTGTATCTGAACAAGAGAAGGATGCTTGAGGGATATATTCTAGATCTGCATCATCATCAGTCATCATTAGGTCATCTTCAGCAGCATCAGCATCACCTGACAGTTGTTGCCCACTACTACCATTATATTCCTCTAAGCTTTTGGAGGTCTCAAATAATTTCTTTTTACTTTTACTATAACAAAATTCACTGCTACTTTAAGGACAGGTGTTTTGGTGTCTCACTGTCTGATGCAGCAGGCAGTTCAGCTGCTACACCTTCCTCTATTATGCTGTTGCCAGCATCATCAACACTTGAATGTGACTTGTTGTCATCTTCAGTGTTCTTCTTATTTGGTTCTTTATTTCTACTGGCACTGATGGTGCTGGAACAAGTTTTGCTGGGACCTTGAAGTAAAGGGATCATCATCATTGATTGGACACGCTGCAGCAACCATTACTGCAGTCAGTTTTTGAACTACTACTTTACTCTCACTTCTCTACACTGCTCCACCCCTCCCCCTCCCCCTTGTGCATTTGCTGGACATTAGGCAACTACATTGTGTTTTTTTTACTGTACAGTGCACAACACAACTGATGCAGCTGTATGATGCCCCTGACGAAGCTGCGTTTGGCAGCGGAGAAATGCTTTGGGTGTTTTTTGGGGGGTCAAGTGGTCCTCATCTGTGCTCTTTAGCTGTTATAGTTTGGCTTAAGTCTTCTCTCTTCCAACTTTGCATGGCAGATTTGGTACATGCACTCTCTCTCTATTGTACTCCAGAATTAGGGATTTTTTAATTTTAATAAAGTAAATGGTGGGTTATCCATATAAATAGGGTATCAAATGAAAGCCCTATTTATGCTTAAAAAAACAGTATATAATTTAAGGTGGTGGAATAAAAGAATTAGAGGGAAAACACTGTTGAACAAAGACATAGTCATAAAGGTCAGAATTGCTCCGGTCCTTAAGGGAAAACGACCTCAGATTTTCCCGGTCCTTAAGGGGTTAATATTTGATGAATAAAGGTTGGATTTTACTTTACAGATATATTAATGAGGATGATGACTTTTACACTGAACTGACCTACTTTACTGTACTGGATGGGGTGTTGATTATGTTTCAGGCTTGCACTGGTACAATACTTTCTTTGTATTTTAGTCTCGCCTAAGCCCAGTCAGCTGTCTGTCACTGTCACATAAGATATTTCATTTTTTATTCTTTTTTATTTTTTTATTAATATTTTTTAAGTTGTCCACCCTGTTGTCTTATCACAGTCTGTCCAAAAAAATTATAACTGAAAAAGAAAATCAACAATGTCTTTCCCCAGACTTCCCCACCCAGTACAGAGATAATAACAGCAAGATCAGCAAGGAAATAGGTTGCCTGTGTCTTGCCTGTCAGTCACATGGAATTTTGGAGTATTTGGGGGTCAACCTCCTTCCTCCCTTCTTCTCCCCATTGTGCCCCCAGACTCCCCTAATACAGAGAACAAATGTCCTACCTAAATGACTTCCTAAACTAAGCTTCAATTCCCCTTTGTTTGCCTGTCTCCTCTAGCTCAAAAACATGCTGCTCTCTCCTCTCACAAACACAGAATGGCTGCTGTAAGGGCCTGACATCCTTTTATATGGCTGTAGAAAATTTTCCTGTGGTGGAGAAATATTTTTCTTCCCATTGATTTCAAAAAAGCGGAAAAATGGCACTTTTCAAGGGAAATTATTCGCCAAGTGGAAAGTGCCATTATTCGCCAGTTTCAGTTTGAGGCGAAAATTTTCGCCCATCCCTACTTGAGAGACCAGCTGTACCTCACTGACAAGGCTCAAAAAGGCCAAAATGTAAGGTTGGGGTTTGCTGGTATTCTTGTACTGATAAAAACTGCTCTGCATTTTTGCCCTGGGCTGCACTTATGGATGGAGTCAGCTCAATATGCAGATGGGAATTTTACTTTTGTAATGTCACTACAGAGCTAAATAGTGATATTCCTGAGAGACAACTTACCAAATAAGCAAATTATGTGGTTTTGCTAGTTCTCATTGAATATTCATTTCTGTGCTTCTCATCATAGAATAGGACTAATAAATTCACATTCTTTAGTATGTGAAAATATTCATGCACCGTTTAAGACATTTTTAGTAAATGAGTCAAGCACTAAAACTTTTAATACAAGAAAGACTTATCTGACCCATCCAGTCTGCACATTTCCCTGTCTTATATAATATACTAGTGTAAAAACCTGTGTACACGGGCCGAGGTCCGAGTGATGTTAACCCTTTGAGTGCCAGAAGACTATGCAGCGCATTGATTTGCAATGCGTTGCGTACCCCTCTGGCACTCAAAGGGTTAAGAGGCCGGTCCTGCTCTGCTTCCTGACGCTGACGCAGTCATGCACTGTAGACTGCCCGAAAGAACAGAATGCTCCCAGCACAGAACTCCCAGCATTCCGCATAGAATGCTCCCAGCACAGAACTCCCAGCATTCCGCATAGAATGCTCCCAGCACAGAACTCCCAACATTCCGCATAGAATGCTCCCAGCACAGAACTCCCAGCATTCCACACAGAATGCTCCCAGCGCAGAACTCCCAGCATTCGGCACAGAATGCTCCCAGCACAGAACTCCCAGCATTCCGCATAGAATGCTCCCAGCACAGAACTCCCAGCATTCCGCATAGAATGCTCCCAGCACAGAACTCCCAACATTCCGCATAGAATGCTCCCAGCACAGAACTCCCAGCATTCCGCACAGAATGCTCCCGGCACAGAACTCCCAACATTCCGCATAGAATGCTCCCAGCACAGAACTCCCAGCATTCCACACAGAATGCTCCCAGCGCAGAACTCCCAGCATTCGGCACAGAATGCTCCCAGCACAGAACTCCCACCATTCTGTGCATTTCGAGCAGTCTCTACTGTACATGACGGCTTCTGACAAACATCCTAGGGAATTATTATATAGGATAGATGTACATACTTCTCAGACTTATGTCTATCTCAAACATTTTTACATTTCCAACAGTATTTGCTAGGAGTCTGCCCATGAATTATCACCCTTTCTGTAAAGTAGTATTTCTGCACTTCTGAATTTTCAACCCTTTTACATTAGATCCTGACCTCTTGTTCCATTGTTCCTCTTTCTCAATAATGCTTCCCTCCTGAACTATATTAATTCTCTTAATATATGCAAATGTTTATATCCCATCTGCCCTCCTCAAGCTGTACATATTAAGTTCTTTGAGGCTATTCTGTTACCCTTTGTCACAAGGACCCTGCACCATGTTGGCGGCTCTTCTTTGAACTGCCTCCATTTTATTAATGTTCTTGTGGAAATGTGGGGGGCTGATGCACTAAAGTTTGATAAGGGCTGAGGATGATGATGTTTTGTCCGATCTTAATAAAGGCACAGCACCATTATCCACTAACATCTCATCATATCCCCGTCAATCCAACTCCAATACATCCTCATCCTCCAATACATCCTCATTCCTTCTACAAATTTATCATTTAGCACTGAACACATTGACAATGACTCATTTCCATATGGAAATTCAGATTAATGAGCCATTGTCATATTCATGTGAGTCTATTTATATGTTAATGTGACTTGTGATGTTGGGATCTCCCTATAGTTTCTTATGCAGTAACAGCCTTAATTGAATAATAATCTTGCAGGGTTGTCATACTGCTAGCAATATGTAAGGTATGACCTCCCTTATACATCACCAGCAGTGTGACAACCCTGAAGCCTGAGTGCATTCTCTCTGCTTTCCCACCTGCCCACTGGGGGGTGGTGAGGATCCACTCAGACTTCAGCACTACAAACAGCATCACTCTCATAATCCTTTGAGTGCCATTGGAGTGTGCATTTCACACTAGTGTGGCACTGAATAGAATAGTACAGTCTCCCACTACACAAACATCAATATACTGAGCTCCATTCCTCTGCAATAAAGAGTTCTTACATATCCCAGTATTCACATCCCCTTCTCCCCTGCAGGAGTTTTCCATCATTTACATTTTCCATTCCATTCCTTTCCTCCACCTCTCTCATCCACCTCTCTTTGCCATAACTGCCTTTCGCAGCTTTCATCACTTTCTCAAAGCAAATCCTTATGGTATTCAGTGGGTTAAGGAAGTGATGCTGTTTGTGGTACTGAAGTCTGGCATATCTTCTTCGCTAGCCCAGGGGCAATTGGACAAGCAGAAAGAATGCATCCAGACGCTGGGGTTGTGGAATTGCTGGCGATGTGCAAGGGAAGGTATTCCTTCCACATCACTCGAAGTTTGATAACTCAGCAAGCGAATGGGAAGATCCACTCCCTCCTCTTGGATTTTTATGTTTAGTACATATAGCAATGTGTGTCTCCATCATCTCCATATCCCCACACATGGCCAGACACATATCGTCACAGCAGTCAACTCTAGTCCATCTTCCCCTGGTCTCCAGAACCAAAGATTTATAGACTGACATTAGTACCTCTCTCTTCCTGCTGCTAATGCCTCTTTGTATACAACCAAGAACCCGATTTGCTTTGCCCACATCTTTACTACATTGCTTTCCTACCTTCAAGTCATCTAAAATAATAACTCCCAATTCCCTTACCTGTGATGTTTTTTCAGTACAGTACCTTTAAGCCTTTTTTCCATCTCTTAATCTCTGTGTCCTGACTCCTAAGTGAATTAACTTTCATTTTTCAGAATTATATTTTGCATCCCATACTCCTGTTCCTCCAGTTTTCCTAAATCCTCATGCCTTTGGTTTATTCCTCCTGGAGAGTCAACACTGCTGCAAAATTTTGTTTCATCTACAAAAAGGCATCTTACCTTGAATACCACCAGTTAGATCACTAATGAAGATATTGAAGAGAACAGGCCCTAGTGGCACTAATCACCACTAGTTAACCACCTTGGGGTTCCTAAGACTAGTTTCCTTAGAATCATTTTTCTACCTACTAAATGGAACCGTTGGCTGGCCGGGAATAGAGGGAGTTGTAGTTTGGCAGCAGTTGTATGGCCTCACATTGCCCATCCCTGGTCTAGAAGATACTTACTGAGATACATAACTTTGTTTTACTTAATAAAAAAAAATTAAATGCCTGTCTGGTGATGTTCTCTTCCTAATACAGCATGACAAGTAATTCTTCCTAATGTTAATAATTAAAATATAGAATTGCAAATAGATCATCTGTCACAGATTTAAAAAATATCTGCTTCAGTTGCCTATGGTTAATAACGGAAACAGTATAAATATCTATAATTTTGTCTTTTCTGTGGATGAGACCTCTGTCTGAGCAGTGATGATTATGTACTGAATGTCTCTGTAAATTTGTTAAACAGAAGGATTTGGATAAAAAGCATTCACACAGCAGCCAAAAATACACATTTTTACATATTTCTTTGCATAATATCAACAGTTACAGTAGCCAATCCTCCATTTTAGGTCTGTTTTATTAGTTCACATCTCTTAATAAACAATAGTCTTTATCAATGTGAATGAGATTATCCACAGAAAGAGAGAGAGCCCCATGACATTCACTAGACTGTAATATGACTGTCCAGAGACAGACTACAGCAGTGTTCATATGTATAAACAGTAACAGATATAATGGACTGCAGTGTGATAGACACACACATAGACAAGTCCTACTGTAACACAGACTGACTCACTTACTGCAAAGCATGTTCCCCTATATGGTAATAATAACTAAAATGTATTTTTATGTAGAAAACAGTGATTAAATCAATTCTTCTTGAGTACAGATTGAATTTGCTTGAAATCAGAACTTCCTGACATGTTATTTTACCCTTTGATTGTCAGAATGTATCCAACAGATTGCTTTGCAAACCAATGGGAACCCCTCTAGCACTCAAATGGTTAAATCAAATCCACCCTGTATTAATCCAGGGGACAATGGGTGTATAATATATTTAATAGAATCAACACTGTAGGTATGAATATTATAGTAGAAACAGAGAGATGTATAAACCCCACAATGTGACATGATGTAACCCTTGGACAGTGATCTAACCTCACAGGACCTCACACTCTGATCACTGTACATGATAATTCTCCTTTATAAAGACAAGTGCAGTCATTCTGGTACAGACCACATGCACTATAAGGGGAACTTACATTCCCAGCATATTGTTTTATTTTTAAGGAGCTTTGATCCTCTTGAAGACAAAGTAGTGTGTTTGGAAACATCTGTATTGTTTAATTGGTTAACCCTTTGAGTGCCAGAGTCGTGTGCAACCCCTCTGGCACTCAAAAGGTTAAAAGATCCATTTAAATCAATGAGAATCTTTATTTCTCCCAAATGGTGCAATTGATTTGCCCTAAAAGTCCTCTAATTTTCTGATTCATCAGAGGGTGTAATATTTAAAGTGAAATGAGCCCTGCAGGTGTTCAGTCTGTTTACGTAATGTAATACATTTTATATTTTATTAGATTTCTGTTGTCTGTAGTAGAACCTTATTTCTGTTTGTTATTAATCTTAAAGCGGAACTATAACGCATATAAAGCACCCCCCAATTAATTTTTACCATATTGTTAAGCATATCAAACCTTGCATTATCTTTATTAAAGGGATAGTAATGTGTCACAATAAAAGCAGCTCCAATTAATGTTCATAGTATTTGGGCCATGGAGAGTGTTATATCACTACTGCCAGAGTTGTAGTACAAGAGTAATTGAATGATAAAGTATCCCCCTCCCGCCCCTTTTACTGATGTAACACTGCTCACCTCAGAGCAGCAAGACTGTCCGGATGGATCGCAGAGAGGGACAATCTTCAGTGATCATAAGGAAAAACCAGGGTTTTCCTTACGTTCACAGTAAGAAGATTGTCCCTTGCTGTGATCTGTCTGGTCAAGAGACCAGATTCCACATCTGTGGGGAGGCGGCTTACACTAGTTAAAAGGGACAGGAGGGGGATACTTTATCATTCAATTACTCTTGAACTACAACTCTGACAGTATTGAAATAACACTCTCCATGGCCTAAATACTATGAAGATTAACTGGAGCTGCTTTTATTGTGTAACATTACTATCCCTTTAAGTTCTGCATTTTTTTTTTTAGAAATCTTTGGAGACTCACCAGCAGGCCTCTTGCCATAGAGGTATCTGTGTGCCTGCACTGTTCGTCCCTGTCTGTACCTTAATGTACAATGCAACTTCCCCTTGGCAATCATTGTGGAGACAGGGATGGACAGCGCAAGCGCACAGATGACTCTTCGAAAACATGTCTGCTCTGCCGTCTGCCTGTGAGTCTCAGAAGAAGTTACATTTCTAAATAATGCCTAAGGATAATAAAAGTACTGATATACTTAACGCCATGATAAAAATTAATTGTGGGGCACTTTTATATGCATGATAGTTCCACTTTAACCCTTTGAATGTCAGAGAGGTACGCAAAGCATTGCAGAGCAAAGGGTTGCGTACCTCTCTTGCACTCAAAGGGTTAACTACTGCAAAGTAAAGTTAGATTAGACTGTAATAAACTATAAAAAATATATTTTTAATGGAAGCATGTGGGTGGGTTGACTTGTGCCCAGAATATAACTTATTCTTTGTGTTTAAATGCATATAACTAACCCAAAACCCAAATGTTTCATAGATTGTGAGGCCATAATTATATAATATATGGTAGTTCATTCTTAAAATAAAAATAATCTGGTGTAAAGTTCGGGTTAACCCTTTGAGTGCCAGAGCAGTATCCCGTGACTGAAGAAATCCCCAAGATTAGCAATGGTTCACTTCACTGTGATATCGATTACATCCCTTATATAAAATTACCTTTATCAGGAAATTGTTTACCTGTTCCAAGGTAGAGATTTCTGCTTTATGTCAACAAACGTAATTTTACTCTTATAGCTGGAAAACTTAGATCCTACTCACCTGTTAACCATTTGTTAAATTGTATTACGTGACACCAACCAAATATAACTAACCCAAATGGTTCATAGATTGTGAGGACCTCATTATATAATATATGCTGGTGCATTCCTAAAATAAATATAATCTGGTGTAACATTCGGGTTAACCCTTTGAGTGCCAGATCCATATCCAAGGCTTTGCAATGTGCTGGATCCCCCCCCCGGCACTTACAAGTTTAAAATCCCTGATAGACAAACTTCCCAAGATTAGCAATGGTTCACTTCACTGTGATAGTGATTACATCCCCAATATAAAATTACCTTCATCAGGAAAATGGTTACCTGTTCCAAGGTATAGATTTCTGCTTTATGCCAACAAATGTAATTTTACTCTTATAGCTGGAAAACTTAGATCCTACTCACCTGTTAACCATTTGTTAAATTGTATTACGTGACACCAACCAAATATAACTAACCCAAATCGTTCATAGATTGTGATGACCTCATTATATAATATATGCTGGTGCATTCCTAAAATAAAAATAATCTGGTGTAACATTCGGGTTAACCCTTTGAGTGCCAGATCCATATCCAAGGCTTTGCAATGTGTTGGATCCCCCCCCCGGCACTTACAAGTTTAAAATCCCTGATAGACAAACTTCCCAAGATTAGCAATGGTTCACTTCACTGTGATAGTGATTACATCCCCAATATAAAATTACCTTTATCAGGAAAATGTTTGCCTGTTCCAAGGTATAGATTTCTGCTGTATTCCAACAAATCTAATTTTACTCTTATAGCTGGAACACATTTCTTATATAGCTTATGATGGTTACAGTTTATCAGAGTAGATCAGCTTAAAACATATTTTTGAAGTTCTAAAGAGAGAACTGCAAAATATTTTCCTACAGTCTATATGTTATATAATATAAAATTATTTTCTCAAAAGAAATTGTCAAAAATATTACCATTACATTGTTCATCATTTTCTGAATAACTAGGCCTTCAATAATTTCTTATTTTAAGAATTGTTTCTTAAAAATATATAATTTTCTATAAAAATTAAACTGAAAAAATAAAGGTGATGTGTGGAATGTAAGTGCGCTGTTTCCGAGAATAAAATCAACTGGATTATAGTTACCAGGAATAGTGTTATTTAGAATGCCAGTGTGTAAATGTTACATGTAGAAATAATCATTAGAATCTGGAGTCCAGTTTCAATGTAATGCTCTTGCATTATGGATTTCACATCTAAATGGCATTAAAACAAGTGAGGAGCAGAAATTTGCCATACAAAGAAGCTGATTGTATGCACTTACCTGTCCTGATGGTTTCAAGATAATTTAATGGTATTATCAGCAATGACAATTTATGCTTTTGTGGTAGGATTGGGAGAATGTCTCTGGTGCTTAGTACAAAATAAATAAATAAAGTGATGAACTTCTGTAACTTCAAACCTAAGAACTTTTCAAAACACTCTTTCATGGATACATCTGTAATCCAAGTTTTTGGTCTCACTGCAAGCATCAGCATCATCTTCCTCTTCTTGACCACTACCTTTATGTTCCTCTAAGCTTTTAGAGGTGTCAATTAGTGTTGAGCGAGCACCCCGATGCTCGGGTGCTCGGGTGCTCTGACTGAGCACCGCCGGAGGCTCGAGTGCTCGGCCGAGCACCCGAGCCCCATTGAATTCAATGGGGCGACACGAGCATTACACCAGGCACCCCCTGCTCTGATGAGGGGAGGGTGCCTGGTCAATGCCCCCCTTCATCTCCACAATGCCCCTCTTCCACAATGTCCCCCTTCCACAATGTCCCCCTTCCACAATGTCCCCCTTCATCTCCGCAATGCCCCCTTCATCTCCGCAATGTCCCCCTTCCACAATGTCCCCCTTCCACAATGTCCCCCTTCATCTCCGCAATGCCCCCTTCATCTCCGCAATGCCCCCCTTCCACAATGTCCCCCTTCCACAATGTCCCCCTTCATCTCCGCAATGCCCCCTTCATCTCCGCAATGTCCCCCTTCCACAATGTCCCCCTTCCACAATGTCCCCCTTCATCTCCGCAATGCCCCCTTCATCTCCGCAATGCCCCCCTTCCACAATGTCCCCCTTCCACAATGTCCCCCTTCATCTCCAAAATGTCCCCCTTCATCTCCGCAATGCCCCCTTCATCTCCGCAATGCCCCCTACCTCCAGTCCCTGGTGGTCCAGCGGAGCGTCTGTAAGATCTGTGCCTCCTTCGGCACAGATCCCTGCCACCCGAACATGGCGGGCGAGCACATGGCGGTACTCGTATGAGTACCGCCATGTGCCGAGCAGAGCGATGCTCGAGCCGATCCGAGCATCGGCCGAGCATGCTCGCTCAACACTAGTGTCAATCAGTGTCTTTTTATTTTACTTTCACACATTTTTCTACTACTTTGAGAACAGGTGTTTTGGTGCTTGTTTGTCTCAGTTGGTTCATCTGCTACACCTTCCTCCATTATGTCATTGCCATCGTCAACATTAGAATATGACTCGTTGTTGACTTCAGTGCTCTTCTTATATGTGTTTTTATGTACTGGTGCTGATGGTGATGGTAGAACATTTGCTGGGATCTTGCACACATTGCAGCAACTATGGCTTCAGATAGTTTTTGAACTAGCACTTTACTCCCACGTCCCTGCACTGCTTCTTCTTTCCCCCTCTCCTTTCTGCATTTGGGTATCCTTTTGAAAACTCATATGAGAAATATTGTGCGGCTTGAAGCCGCATTAACCAGGTCGCCCTGCTTAAAATAGCGACATGAGAATCTTGCGCTGTATAAAAGCACAAGGTTGTCATGTTTACACTTTAAACATCGCTATTTACTGTATTTACAGTAGAGAAAAAAATGTTCCTGACATAAAGAAATATCGGGCAGAACGAGTGCATTACACCACAACTCCCAACATCCTTACATTGCCTCTTTCAGAAAAGGAGACCTCTTCACCTGTTGCTGCCTGGCTCTCTCACCACTCCGCCCGGTTAAAAATCATAAATTGCTGGCTACGGAGGACAAGAAAAGTGGAATAAAATGCATGCTGTGAGAGAGAGAGCTGGAGGATGCTGGGAGTTGTTGTGTAATATGCTCATTCTGCCCAATACTTCTTTATGTCAGGAACATTTTTTTGTCTACTGTAAATACAGGAAAGAGAGATGTTTAAAGAGGTCACATGACATGCTCACACTTTTATGCAGCACGTAGTTGTCATGTCACCATTTTAAACAGACAACATGGTTAATGCAGCTTCTAGCCACACTATATTTTTCATGAGACGTTTCAAAAGTGAACCCTGCATTTGCTGGACATTACTCAGCTACTGTGTGTGTTTTACTGTCTACAATACACAACTGATGGAGTGTGATGTCTTGCCTTAACCCTCAACAAAATTCTCATCATCGGTTGATGTCTATCAAGTCTGCCTCAGTCACAGAGCTCACGTCAGGCTCCCAGTCAAGTGTCTGTCACCTAAAATATTTATTTGAATATTTATTTATTTATTTATTTATTTATTTTTAAGTTGTCCACCTTATCTAATCACAGTCTGTCAAAACAAAAAAAATTATAACTAAAAAACACAATCAAAAACTTTTTTACCCAAACGTCCCTGCACACAGATAATAACAGCAAAATCAGCAAGCAAATTGGACCCCATCTGCCTGTGTCTCGCCAGTCAGCCATACTGAATTTAGGTGTATTTGGGGTCAACCTACTTCCTCCCTTCCTCTCCTCTAGAGTGCCCCAAGACTCCCCTAATACAGAGAAATGTCCTACCTAAAAGACTCCCTAAACTATGCTTCAATTCTGCTTTATTTGCTTATCATCTCTAGCACAAAAACATACTGCTCGCTCCTCTCACAAACACACAATGGCTGCTGTGAGAGCCTGACACCCTTTTATATGCCTACAGACAAAGTAAAGAAAACTGCCATGTGGTGGGGAAAAAATCAGTCCTCCCATTGATTTCAATGCAATCAGCAAGGCTAAGGTTGTGGATGTTAATAACCGGTGTTGCTGTTGTTGTTGCTGCTGGTGGTTATTAAACATAAGTGTGTGTGTGGCTGAGTAGGACTTGGACCTGGAAGGGGTGATGATGCTGATGATGGCTGACAGGATGACTGTGTACTTTTTAGTATTTTTGCTTGTCCAGGGTCAGAGTTTCTAGTGGATTTCTCAAACAGCTTATAGACAGACATAGTGCTCCTTTTCAGTGGTGGAAGACTGAGCCTTTGTCTTTCTCTAACTTTCTGTCCATGTCGTCATCTCTCTCACTCACAACTTCATCTGTATTTGAAGAAGAGGAGGATGCTGGAGGGATATATTCTAGATCTTCATAATCATCATCAGCCATCATTAGATCATCCTCAGCATCAGTGTCGCCCTCCTCTTCTTGCCCACTACTCTTATATTCCTCTAAGCTTTTAGAGGTGTTAAAAATATATGTTTTTACTTTTAGTACTGCACTGGTGGTGGTGGTGCTGGAACTTGTGTTGGGACCTTGACAAACTGCCTCCACCCCAGGAGTAGAGGGATCTTCATCATTTATTGCACACGCTACAGCAACGATTGTTGCAGTCAGTTTTTGAACTACTACTTTTCTCCCACATCCCTGCACTTCCTCCACCTTTCTCCCTCCCCCTGCCCCATGTGCATTTGCTAGACATTACTCAACTACTGTGTGTGTTTTTACTCTCCACACTACACAACTGAGGGAGTGTGATGTTTTGCCAGCAACACTTGTCATCCCCAAACAGTCCCAGCAGCTAGAGACTGTTGGGGCTCTTGATGAGAGTAAGGGTGGTAGAGCAGCTGGGACAAGCTGTATGTTTCTGCTGAAGAGGAAGAGGAAGTCAGCAAGACCAGCGGTCAAGGAAGCCCACATACCCCTGGCCCTATGTTTCCCATTCACCTGGAGTTGTCGGGGGAATTAAGATGAAGAAGACCGGGTAGCAGTATGAACAACAGCTGCCTGTGTTTGCTGCTACTGTGCCATCTACTTCTTTTGAGGAGATGGCAAATGTGACAGCAGAGGACTCTGTCTCCCACTGGTCATCATCACCAAACAGTCCCAGTCCCATACAGCAGCAAGAGACTGGTGGTGATGAAAATGAGGGTGATGGTGGAGCAGCTGGTGTGGAGGATAGAATGAGATCAGTTTTGGCAGAAAGCGAAAAGGAGAAATGGGAGAAAGAGATGCAAATGGGAATGGGCATCACTGCCAACATTAGCAGTGACATTGTGGAGTTTGCTGCTACTGTAATTCCTGTTGTTGAGTCATCAGAGGCATACATTTATCTGTCTCAGAAGCAGAATGTTGATAAGAGGGCTAGTGTGCCACAGACCATCATGGCCACCGTGGTACTGGCTTCTTCAAGCAGTGATATAGGACCAGGACCTGTTCCACTTGCCACCAATACTCCTGGTCCTAGCTACAATGATGATGTTGATGTAGCAGCAGCACCTGCCACAGCCATTGAAGGTGATTCGGGAGAAGAAGAGGACTATTCTCTTCCAATTGTCCCCTAACTGAAATCATGCTTGTGGGAATATTTTTCCTTTGGAGCAGGCACAATGCAGTCATCAACAACTGTGCACTATGTGTGACAAGGTAGTGAAAAGGGAAAAAGAGGGGGCACAGCTTGGCACAGCAGCCCTCATAAAGCAGGTGCAACATAAACACCCTGACATTTATCTTAAAGGGATAGTAATGGTTAATTTTAAATTGATTTAATATTGTAGACATTAAAAAAAGGTTAACATCGATGTAAGTCTTATCGCTCAAATCTTTATGGTTTGAGAGATATAACTTGCTAAAGTTACCTTTTCCTGGCTGTTTTACTCAAGTCTGCCATCTAGCTGACAGCTGCAGATTCCAGTCGTTTGACCAGACAGAGGCTCTTCAGCAGAGCTGAAATCACGCTATTTGGAAATAAATACTTAATTGGAACAGTCTACAAAGTGTGCTTGCAAACCAGGCACACTTTGTAGACCATTCTAAATGAAGTATTTGTCTTTAGATATTGTTATATCGGCACTGCTGAAGAGCCACATCTGATCAAGCGACCGGAATCTGCTTCTGACAGCTTTACAGCTCTTCAAGCAGAAAGGGGAGGGCCAGAGAACTTTATTTTCCTGTATCTCTCAAACCATAACGGTTTGAGAGATACAAATAAGTGCAAGAACTCTCTTTTAATTGTATCTACCATATAGTTAATACTTTTTTCTGACATTACTATCCCTTTAAGCATATGAAAGCCAAACCCTGAAAAAAGAAATTGAGACAAATGGGACTAGCAGCTGTTGCTGTCTATCTCCCCAAGGGCACAAAGAACATTGGCAAAAATCCCAGAGGAAGAATAGAGAAACCCAGCCTGAACCTGGAAGTATTATGATGAGCATAACACCTGCATTGTCATCATCTTCTTGTGCTAGGGTCTAAGCAAGGGAATACGTACCCACTGTCCCAGGTCTGGCACCCTCATGGTCCTCTACCTCCTCCTCTGTTGGAAAAGACAAAAAAATTGTTGGAATTGGCAAAAAGGAGGAATATTTTGCACAGGTGAAAAGAAAAAAACTTTCATAAAAAAAGCGAAAAATTCTAAATTTTTTACGAAAAGTCTTGCGGGACATTTTTCTCACTTTTTGCTCACTTCTACTTAGCATTAGCAGACCATATTTATCTATTTGAGCTCAATTTGGTATAGGTCTTAGTTTATCCCTAGGACATAAGCGCAACCCTTCAAAGAATTATTTAAATACAAGTAACATAGTTGATGAGGCTCAAAAAAGACATGTGTCCATCAAGTCCAGCCCACACCAAAAACACCCCCTGTTGATCCAGAGGAAGACAAAAAAACCCTCTGGAGCAATTTCTAATTTAGCCCCAAGTGGGTGAAAAAAATTCCTTCCTGACTCCAAATGGCAGTCAGATATTTCCCTGGATCAACATCCTATCTGCTTTGAAGCCATCTGTCATAATTTTCAATATTGTTCTGTGCTAGACAGACATGCATTGCTTTTTTGAAAGCAGTTACATTATCTGCAAGTACAACATGCCGAGGCAAAGAATTCCATAGCTTTAATGCCCTTACTTTAAAGAATCCCTGCCTTTGTTTTAGTCGAAAGCAGCTTTCCTCTAGTCTTAATGGATGACCTCTTGTTCGTAGCTAAGCTCTTACATAAATAATTCATTGGCTAGTTCTTTGTATTGACCTTGAATGTATTTGTAAATGATAATCATATCACCCCTTAGATGTCTCTTCTCTAATGTAAACAAACCCAGTTTGGCTAGTCTCTCTTTATAACTTAGGTCCTCCGATCCCTTTATCAGTTTTGTTGCACGTCTCTGCACCTTTTCCAGTTCAACAATGTCTTTTTTAAAAACTGGCGCCCAAAACTGTGCTCCAAACTCTAGATGAGGCCTAACCAAGGATTTATACAGAGGTAGGATAATATTAGCATCCCTTGCTTCTACACCTCTTTTTATGCAGGCTAGTACCCTATTTGCTCTTGCAGCAGCTGAGTGACTCTGCACACTGCTGTGAAGTCTATTGTCTATCAGTACACCTAAATCTTTCTCTAATGAGGATTCCCCCAAGTTGTTTCCCATTTAGTGTATATGTAGTAAGTTTGTTTCTACAGCCCAAATGCAAAGCCTTACATTTATCTACATTAAATGTCATCTGCAACTTTTCTGCCCATTCACTCAGTTTATCTAAATCCTTCTACAGAGAAAAAACATCCAGCTCTGCATGTATTTCCTTACATAGCTTAGTGTCATCAGCAAAGATTGAGATGCTACTTTCAATTCCCACTTCTAGATCATTAATAAACAAACTAAAAAGCATTGGTCCCAGGACTGAACCCTGTGGCACCCCACTAATAATTTTAGACCAATTTGAAAAGTTCCATTTACAACAACTCTCTGCCATCTATCATTTAACCAGTTCTCAATCCATGTACAGATAACACAGCCCAAACCAAAGCCTTTTAATTTATGCAGTAAGTTGTTGTGAGGCACTGTATCAAAGGCTTTTGCAAAATCCAAGTATACTACATCAACAGCAATTCCCCTGTTCAAATTACTACTTACTCTTTCATAAAATGCAAGTAAATTAGTTTGACATTAGTCTGACAAGTAGATGTTAACTGGGTGATTTCAAACTTTGCCTTTCACTATTGACTTTGATACATGTTACCGAGTGATGCTGCTTTTGTTTTGCCTCTCCCTGGTTTATACAACTTAACTAGTACTTGTTGGCATGACAGCCAGATACTAAACTCCCATACTGCTCTCAGTCCCAACTGGCACTCCCTGCAGCCTTTGCAAGCTAATTTGCATCAACTGACAAAATTAAATATCTTAAGCAATTGTTTGAAAATACATAAATACCAGTGATATTGATCACCCATTTGTTACTAAGTGACAGTTCCAATTAAACCCCTGAATGCTAGAAAGGTCTCCATTGTATTGCAAATAGTGAGAGTTGGGAGTACAGTGTTAGTACAAAAACTGACTGAAGCCATGGTTGCTACAGCGTGTGCAATAAATGATGATTATCACTCTCCTCCCAGGGAAGATGCAGTTTGTTAAGTTCCCACCAAAAGTTCCACCACCACCAGCACCAGTAAAAAAAACAAAACAATAAACATATAAGAACACCGATGACTATGAGTCATATTCTAGTGTTGATGATGGCACTGGCATAATGGAGGAAAGTGTAGCAGCTGAACCAACTGCTGCATCTGATAGTGAGACAAACAAGCACCAAAACATCTGTTCTCAAAGTAGTAGCAAAATGTGTGAAAGTAAAATAAAAAGACATTGTTTGACACCAATAAAAGATTTGAGGAATATAAGGGTAGTGTGCGAGAAGCGACAGGCGATGCTGATTCTGAGGATGACCTAGTGATGACTGATGATGATGATCTAGAATATATCCCTCCAGCATCATCCTCTTGTTCAGATACAGATGAATTTGAGAGAGAGTGAAAGAGGAGAGAGAGAGAGAGAGAAGAGAGAGAGGAGAGAGAGAAGAGAGAGGAGAGAGAGAGGAGAGAGAGAGAGGAGAGAAGAGAGAGGAGAGAGAGAGAGGAGATAGAGAGAGAGGAGAGAGAGGAGAGAGAAGAGAGAGGGGAGAGAGAGAGGAGAGAGAGAGGAGAGAAGAGAGAGGAGAGAGATAGAGAGAGAGGAGAGAGGAGAGAGAGAGAGAAAGAGCGAGAGAGATGATGATGACATTGCCAGAAAGTTAGCAGAAATGCAAAGGCTCAACCTTCCACCACTGAAAGAGAGCACTGTGCCTGTCTATAAACTGTATGAGAAAACTAACTCAGGAGTAAGGTATTAATAATTTGTGTTATTATATGTATAATTAATGTTTACATATTGCGTCAATTACTTTGTCATAATAATCCCCTGAAGAACTGCCTGGAGAGGTATGTAACGCGATGGGCCATACGACCAATATTACTCATTCCTTTTGGATCTTGTGTAGTTTTCACCTACGAAACAGGGGATCTGTATGTTCTTTACTCAATAAATTGTTCATAACCTCTGATTCCTGGACTTCTGGCTGTATTATATGGATGAAAAACTTATGGATGTAAAAGTGAATGAGAAAATGATGTGCCTGTTATTTACAAGTATAAGGTGAGCCTTTTATTTTTGGGGGCCATTTAATGTAAGTATATTTATACAGATATTCTCTTAGAGGGGTAATATAGGATTGAACACATATATAAAAAGACATAGATAACTACTATTACATTAACTACAACTATACATCGGAAGTCCCATACTACCTTTATTTCTAGGTTATGTATGCATATCCACAGTCGGTTTTTACATAATACCGAGCCACTACAATCCTATTGGTAGATGACTCTTTAAATAGCACTCTCGCCATTTTGGTGCCAGATTTAAAAATAACTTGGAGTTCCTGAGGAAGGGGAATTACTGCCCCGAAACGCGTCGAATAAAACCAAGTGAATCATCCGATTAAAGACCTGCATACTTCAGACAGTTACAACTTTAGACAACAAGGCATCCACCAATCCGAATCTGTCTCCTCTGCATCGCACAGCATCACGGACAGGACAAACTATTAGGAGAACTTCCACAAAGAGGAAAGAGGAATCACTAAAGAATATACAGTCATATAGAGACTTAATATCACTAGACAGTTATTTGCCTTCAGTCTATTTGTGAAAAACTTATGGATGTAAAAGTGAATGAGAAAATGATGTGCCTATTATTTACAAGTATATGAGGGCCATTTAATATAAGTATATTTATACAGATATTCTCTTAGAGGGGTCTGCACCCTTTCTTTTGTGTTTTATTCTAGCCTGGGTTTCTCCTGGACCCCCAACAATGTACCATGACCATAAACCTGTAAGCTTTTGAATTTTGAACACAGTGGTACGACACCAATTGAGGTGAGAGTGCTTTGAAGGCCACTTTTTGAAGCATATTATGTAAACCTGAAAAGAGGCGCTCACTTGATTTAGGCATAACACAGAAGATAGGACCTGGGGCTCAGGGTGTGTTAAAATTAGTTTGAGAGAGAAAACTATAGGATAAAAAATCATGTGTCTCAACAACTGATACTGACAGTGCTCTAGGAAGTCACTACTAGTGATTAGGTTATGTATGCATGTCCAACTGGGATCACACAGGATAAATCCCCAGTCAGCAGAAGTGGTAGAGGTTAATACAGTGAAGGAATGTAAACATGCATGGGATAGGCATAAGCCTGTCCTTAACTTAAGAAAAGACCAAGGACCAAAAAAAGGTTTGAGGTTTTTACTATAGGAAAACAGGCAGACTAGATGGGCCGAAATGGTTGTTATCTGCCGTCAAATTCTATGTTTCTATGTTTCTAAGGGTCTGTTTAGATGGGCTGACAATGAAACAGCCTAATTGGATATGTATTTGATGTTTGATAATCCGTAGTTAAAAATGTAAATTCCATTAGAATTTGTGGTAATTCTTAATACAAGTGCTCAGTGTCTTAATTTGGGGCACTGGTGAGAACCAGTCAATGCATGGGGTAGAGATCTTTGTGAAGCCGTTAGTGGTAGCACGGAGTCATCTCGAGCAGATACATGTAACAGAAGAGAAAGAAGGGAGGGGAGACAGCGCCCCAAAAGATCTAAGGGTAGAACTGATGTTGATTAGCTATTAAACAAAGTGCACTCATATCATAAGTATATACTAAAAAATGTATGTATTAGGATAAATATAAATAAAATGAAATTAAATGAATGACATGCTGAATGTAAGAATAAACTTAAAAACAAGACAAAAAGAATAAAATAAAATAAATTAAATAGCAGCACTGTACTTTCCCCTGGTGAGGGAGACTGTGCAGTAAATATCAGTAAATTGACAGTTCTATAGATACACTGCAGACAATTAACTGTCTAGTGATATTAAGTCTCTATATGACTGTATATTCTTTAATGCAACAAAGTATCAGAAAGTCAATTTCCAGGCTGAGCATCTGATGCCCCTCCAAAATTGCAGAATGATCAGTTCTCTCTCAATGATTGTTCAGACTGGTAACTTCCATCCCTTCTCCTTTTTCTCTAAAAAGTTTTGCTCCTCCAAAAAAAGCTACAGTGTAGGAAACCACAGGCTGTTGTCCATTAAAATGGCACTCAAAGAGTAGTGCTACCTTCTGGAGGGCACTACCTCTCCTGTTTTATCTTGACTGATCACAGCAATTCAGAATATCTGAGTACATCTAAACACACAACAAGATCTTTGGGCTTTTCTTTTAGTCATATTAACCCTTTTATTGAAAGAGTGGTGCACAATGAATTGCTTTGCAATATGTTGCACCATCCCCCTCTGGTACTCACACGGCTAATTTTCCTATCTACCAGGAACCAAGAATACCAAAACTGATGCTTTCTCTCATCTACATTAAGATATGTCCTCCACCATAGTCCATCATTCCTACTACTTAAATTCTGGCTACCATCTCTGCTTCCCTCATTTGAAGTCTTTCTGCTACTCAGGCTCAGATTTCTGCTGGTCTGCAGGTGCCTCCTGGATGATTCTTAGTTCTCCTTCCATGTGCAGTAAAATACTACAATGGGGACATCATTCTCTGGGAGCAAGACATCATGGGGTATGTTGCACTGTTGACCTGATCCCGCCATTTTTGGTGGCCACATCTTAGATCTGATATTGCCGATTTCACATTCTCTTGTCCTGTGTGTCCTGCTTCAAGAGTCCTCAGCATAAACCTTTGGATTTCCTTTTACCCCTTCCTGTTCCTTCTCTTCCATGTGCCCATATAGCTATAGACTTTGTTGTTGATCTTCCTCCATCCAAAAACATGACTACTCTCTGAATGATTGTGGAACATCACCAAACAGGGTCATTGTGTTCTCCTTCTTAATCTTTCTTTCTCAGACTCCTAATTATAGAAGTCTATCTTTTGCATGGGATCCCTTCTGAAATCATTTCTGAAAGAGAATTACAATTCATCTCATGCTTTTGAAAGGCCTTTTGTGCTCATCTGAGAATTTTGATCACATTTTCCTCTGCCTCAACCTCAAAACAAAGTGCAATGGAGTGTCTGAATCAAAATCTTGAGTATTTCCTAAGATGCTCCTGCAATACCCAAAAGGACAATGGAAGAGCTGCTTCGCTTAGTTGAGGTTTCTTATAATTCTCTTCTTCAGAATTCTCTAGGCTGTTCACCCTTGTTCTCTGTTGTGGGATATAAGCCAAAAACTTTTTTTCTATCCCCTCTCTTTTCCTCCTTTCCTGCATCTGATACCCACACTTCTTCCCTGATGGAATTCTAGCATGGTATATGAGCTGTTCCTATGAAGGAGCCTGACAGAAAACTGCTGCCAATAGGCACTGGACCCAGACCCCAACATTCCTTTCCAGTGATCAAGTCTGGCTGTTCTCCAAGAATATACACCTCCACCAGCCCTCTGTCAAGCTCAGTCCTCACTTTCTTCAACCTTTCCAGGTACATCAGCACGTCAGCCCTGTAGCCTACAAACTAGATATTCCCCTTTCTCTCAAGATTTCTTGTATCTGCTCAATCACTTTCCTCAAGATTCTCGCCTTGCTCCTCCCCCAGTCCATGTGTCAGTACCTTATGCGGCGGCTGCTTGAGCCGACCGCAAGTACTTCTGGAGGCTCCAGCCTCATGGCCCGTCCTTTGGGGCTGCCTCCGGTGAGGCAGGCTCATGTTGGCGGCTCTGCCGCTGGAACGCGGCGTGCGGCTCAGCAGCATCTCCTGCTGGCGGGCGGCAGCAGTCTAGTCATTCTTGGCACATGTCCAGAGTCAAGACGTGCGCTCCATTTAAAGTGACAGCCACCTCTTGGCTGCTCCTCCTCTTCCTGTCCCTCTGCCTATTTGAACTGCCTGGACACAGGGCTTAGTTGCCCTTTCATTTGTGTCCAGTGCAGTTCTAGTGTTTGGGCTCAGTGTATGAACCGGCTTGTCTGACTAACTGATCTGGTGCTGACCTGTGGCTCTGTCTGAGTACCCGCTCTGTGTATGACCCCTGGCTTGTTGGACATCCATTCTGCTGCAGACCTGCAGCTCTGGCAGACTATCCATTCCATGTGTTGTTCCCAGCTTTGGCTGACTACCCGCTACGTGTATGACCTCTGGCTTGTCTCACTATCCGTTCTGGTGTTGACCTTGGGCTCTGTCCACTGAGTATCCAGCATACCAACGCTTCAGTGGACATCCTTCCTGGTGCAAACCTGTGGCTCTGGCTGACGACCCCCTCTGTGCATGACCTCTGGCTTGTCTGACCACCCTATCTAGTGCTGACCGTTGGCGTTATCTACTACCTTGCTTGTGGCCTTCCATTCAGTGGCTAATCAACTCAGTGCAGACTTGGGGCTCTGGTAGACTCCTTCCTATTGCCTCTCTATGTTGCTGGCTCTCTCAGGTGTGGACCTGAGGCCTTGGGTACCCCTATCTCTGTCTGGCTACTCCCAGGTGGGGACCTGTGGTACTGCAGACTCTCCTGTTTCTTTGTTGGGACACGGTTATCGAGAGAAGCACATGGTAGCAGGCTTCTATTCCTGGTAGTCGTCTCTTGCACCGTTGTATGCATCTCTTTATCTTGCATATTTTACTGTCTTGTGATATCTCTGTATACTTGTTGCCTGAATAAAGTTGGTGTTACCTTTAGTACTCATCCTGTGTTTCCTTGTTGGTACCGTGACACCTTGTCCATGGTCAGAAGAGTACATGATCAATAAGACCCTGGACTCACGAGTGTCTCTTTACAGTATTTAGTCAGTTGTAAAGGTTACGGTCCTGAGGATCAACCTAGGGTATTGGCTTCTAAAGTACACACCTGCAGTCTTAATCTGGCCTTCCATTTTTCCTTTCCTTCCAAACTATCTTTGGATCATCCAAAGGGCATCCCTGACTAGTGGATACTGTTAGGACCCAGCCCTGCTAATCCATCTCTTCTCTTCTTGTCTTCTGTCCTGGCTTTATATACTCATCCTTGATGAGTACTTTGTGCTTGTTCCTATGTAGATTTGGTGTTTTCTTGGATTTCCTGTGTTTGACCTGGCAAGATTTCATTCTTCAGTTCTCTCCTGTCCTGACCCAGTTCTGCCTTCGACTACTCCTCTGCCTTCTGATTGTTTGCTTTGCTTGCCTCTTTGGAGTGACTTGTGTAACTATCTCTCCCTCTGACTCTTAGTGGTGATCCTTGGGCTCTGTCTGCCCATTGCTTCTCTGTGGCGATCCCTCACCTCAGTCTGCCCTCTGCCTGTCTGTATCGATCCATCACCTTTGTATGTTATTGTATTTCCTTCGCCTCCATCCATTCACAGACTTTTTGTGGTGACCTTTTTCCTCAATCTGCCCTCTGCCTCTTTGAAGTGATCCTTCACCTCTATCCGCTCTCAGACTATTGCTAGTGATACTGACCTGTTTTAACTATTCTTTCTGTCAGCATCTGCATCTACGTGTAACCTTTCCCTCCTGCCTAGTGCCTATCCTGGTTATTTACTAGATTTCCACCAGTCGGGTACTGGATTATCCTGTTTCAGGCCCTGGCTCAATTAGGGTCTGATATTCAGCTTCACAGCTGAAACCTTTAATCATAGCTCAGGCTGCAGCACAGTTCAGTACTCTGTGGCTAGATTCTGGTTTGCAATCCAGTATTGCACCCCAGCTACTGGTCTGGCACATTCCGGGATTTCTGTTTACTCTGTAACCTGCGACTGCATCTCTCTAGTGTTGAATGAAAACATTCAATACAGTTACTCTTGCATTTAACGTGTGTGTGTGCTCTTTTTTCATTGTTGTCTTTTGTTGATTATACAAACTTATATGTTTCCACAATGTGTACACATATTTCCCAGGTGTATCGGAGGAACTAAACCCTCCTCCAGATTATCCATGCATAGAAACCCACGTCCGGCAAATAAGTATATACTAGACGCAATTTAAACAAAGGCACAGTTGATCTGAAACAAGCCGCATCCCAGGGAACAAATAAACATTTCCATTGTTTTAAAAGTCCCACTTAGCTCCATGTGGAATGTTCAAAGTGGACTTGCCACCTAATTTGCTTGTCTTTTGGTTAACAGGAAACATAGGCAGGTAATGGTGTTTTCATATATATAAATTTGAATCAAGGTTACAGGTCCACTTTAACAGTAATCTTGGGTAATGGAGTCTGCCAGTCTATCTGTTTTTGGCAGGTTTTATTCATTTTCTGTACTACATATGCTAGTGAGATAGCTCCGTTGCTTAATACACCAGCTGTAGAATCAGTTCAAACAAGTTCTAGTCCTGTCATGGTCAACTCAGCCTTTCATCCTTCTGAGGTAGCTATAACAAGTACCCAGGACATATTGAAAATAAGTGACAATCTCAGTTTATCCTTCCTGGTAAAATACTTATAATGTAATAATAAAAAAATGTAGTAAAATCAAATAAAGTTAATCTCCATCATCCTATGTGTCATACAGAAATTTACACTGAAAAAACTGTAACTAAGATAGTCATAAAAAGACTTCATCTCTGAAACATCTCCCTCCCAAGTAAATATTATGTAGTCTATATACAACACAAGAGCACCAGGTTTGCACCAAACAGGTTGTTATTTCAGATCCATTTCCTTAAATCATTGAATAGCCTGGCACAGATTGGGGCAAGTCTGGTGATGCTCAGAAACTACTGAAGTATCAGTGATCACCTCCAGTGCTGTAGATTCTTCTAAACCTACATTTCTGTAACGGTTTGTTTGACACACAGACACAGTGGTTTAGGATAAAACACAGTTTTATTGAAAAAAAAACAGTAATACAGTAACTCTCACGGGTCCTGTAGTATTTTATCAGAATAATACAGACACAAGACAGGTTACATATACATATGCCTACACAGGTCCAGTATAACCATAGAGTCCATAACAAAATATACTGACATAGGTCAGGCAGAATACGAAGGATTCCCAGGGTATCTGTACTGCATGGGTTAATGGCCTTCAGCGAGTATAAACAGTCCCATGTGAAGAGAGGTCTGTGAAGGAGCTCACTAGGATAGAGAGCTTAGGGATGAGTAACACCCAGTGATAGATTAGCAGGCAAACATGAACTGCCAGAACAGTATCAGAGACTGAGCAACATAGAACACTGCCGTAGCAGTAAACGGAGACCAGGCAACTTGTATTCTGCCGTAGCAGTAAACGGCGATAGCCCACTAGCACTCTGCCGAAGCAGTAACAGAGACTAGGCCACTTGCACACTGCCGTAGCAGCAAACGGTGACTAGGCCACTTGCACTCTGCAGGAGCAGTAAAGGAGAATAGGCCACTGGCACACTGCCGTAGCAGTATACAGAGACTAGGCCACTTGCACTCTGCAGGAGCAGTAACGGAGACTAGGCCACTTGCACAGTGCAGTAGCAGTAACGGAGACAAGACCACTTGTACACTGCCGTAGCAGTAACGGAGACTAGGCCACTTGCACTCTGCAGGAGCAGTAACAGAGACTAGGCCGCTTGCACACTGTCGTAGCAGTAACGGAGATGAGGCCACTTGCACACTGCCGTAGCACTAGACGGCGACTAGGCCACTTGTACACTGCCGTAGCGGTAACGGAGTCTAGGCCACTTGCACTCTGCAGGAGCAGTAACGGTGACTAGGCCACTTGCACACTGCCATAGCAGTAACGGAGACACACAACTGAGCAATGCCGTGACAGGAACGGACCGAGCAACTGAAAAACTCGCCCTGAGGTTGCAACCAACCGGTAGCGTCACAAATGCCTAACCAATAGGAATGTCGCCAAGATGACACAGAGGCAGCCAGAGCAGGAACGTCAGCCAAGCCGTGTCGATTCACGGAGCAGGAACATCAGCCAAGCCGGGTCGATACAAGGAGCAGGAATGTCAGCCAAGCCGGGTCAGTACACAGGAGCAGGAGAAGAAGAATGGTCAGGCGATCCGGGTCAGTTCACAGGCAGGAGACGAGATGCAGAGTAGTCAGGCATGCCAGGTCGATACACTGGGAATACTAAGAGCAGGAAAAAGCACTGGTACAGGTACACCACGAAAGGGCACCGGAGAGGTGCCAGAACCCAGCATATAAAAGCCATACTGGGCGGGACAAGCACAGTATAGCCAACAGGAGTGAAGCAGAGTGTAGACTGACAGAATGTCGCAAGAGGAGCATGGGCACAGTGATAGTTTCCACACTGCCTATACATATTCCCCAGGTGTATCATGGGAGCTAGACCACTGCTTGGGATTATTCAAGCCTGGAAACCAATCTGGTATCCAAGTGGACAAGAGAGAGCGATATGAATAGAGCAAAAACTGAAATAATTCTGAAACCAACCATGAATAACACTGTGAAAATACAAATCTCCATTGTTTTAAAGGGGCCTCTTAGCCACCTTGAATGCTAGAGAGGTCACACGTATTGCTTTAGCCTTTGTGCTTGTGGTGTGATGTCACAGTGTGAAGTTGTAAATTTCATCTGGAAATATGGCTTCCAGCAATAACTCTCAGGGCCAGGGAACATCTATGACAATGTCCAAAGTGTCCAGCTAGCAGTGGGAATAACTGAGGTCCTGCCAGGACAAAATCCCAGTTTGAATATGTGTCCAACCATGAAATAGTGTTTTGAAAAGTTCCTAGCTTTGAGTTTACAGGATATTTTTGAGATATTGTATTAATTCCATGTCACCTCTATAATTACATCAGAGTTCATTAGTTTAATTATTTATTTATTTATTTGTTTGTTTTGTACTAAGCACTAGAGACATTCTCCCAAACCTACCAGAAAAGAATAAATTGTCGCTGCTGAGAATCCCATTAGAATATCCTGAAACCATCAGGACAGGTAAGTGCACACAATCAGCTTCTTTGTATGACAAATTTCTGCTCCTCACTTGTTTTAATAGCATTTAGATGTGAAATCCTTAAAGCAAGACCATTATATTTAAATTGGACTCCAGATTCTAATGCTTATTTCTAAGGAGAATATAGACACTGACATTTAACAGACTATTCATGGTAATTATAATCCTGTATGGATTTTATTCTCATGATCAGCGCATGCATATTCCATACATCACTCTTCCTTATTTTATTTTTTAGCTTGATTGTTCTAGAATTTTCTTTAACTACAGAGAACAGAATGCATAGGATATAGAATTAAGAAATATGTTTCATGAAACAGGAAATTATTGAAGGTCTCGGTATTCGTACAATGATGAACACTGTAATATTCACATTTCCATCAGAGTATTAAATACTTCTTTGATTTAAAAAAAAATCAAAATGTTTTTGAGACTTTGTTTTGAGGAAAATTATATTTTATATAAAACTGTAAGAAAATATTTGGTCGTTAGGGGCTCGATTCTATTACCCGCGCTAAAACCGGCATTGCAAGAAAAACAAGTATCATGTGTTACGTTGGTATTCTATTGCAGAACCACAGTAAAACAAAACTAGCGTAGACAGCACTTTTCAGAGTACTAACAAAACTGGCGCTGTCTGCTTTTTTTCGACTACCGCCTACAAAAAACGCACAAAATGTCAAAGTCCAAGGAAATAGGCGTACATTTGACGACAGAAAGATCAAGTTCAGTGTTAGATGTGTTCCCCACATAACAAAATCCGACAGAGTGCCCCCTTTTGACATATTAACCCCCCCTTTTAAATTCGACTTGCAGTGCTTTCTTTCACCACTTTAATTTGACTAATATTGTTCACATTAAACATTTTAACCCCTCCCCCTTGAAAATTCGACTACAGCGCTCCCATGACTTTCCTCAATATTACATAAACCTATATCTTGATTCTAATGAGTAGCCTAACCCAGGGCTTATAATTTTAAGTTCTTTGCTACTAGACAGATCTGAAACTTTACTCGCCACTGCAAGCCATAACATACCCACCAGGGCTTAATTTCTACTCGCCAGGGCTAAATTTTCACTCGCCATTGGCTAGTGGAGAGTGGAAATTTTGAGCCCTGGCCTAAACTCTATTTTATGAGATCAGCTCTTAGTAAATAATAGGGATCTAACTTCCATTATCTTTATGAGCCACGCTTACACTGCTGGTCACTTGTGAGAGATAAGACTCACATAGTTCTTAATATTTTTTTAATGCCTATAATAATAAACTAGGTATAATAACAATGCATTTAATACAGGGTACATTTGATATAAATAACCAATCAGGAACTTTTGATTCAAAGCAAATTAGATCTGTATTCAAGAAGAGTTGATTTGAATAAAGTTTTCTACGTAAAATGCATTTTAATTTGTTATTTTAACCATTAAACTGACAGTAATGTCCCAGAAAAAAATCTTTCTAGTTTTGTGGTGCTTAAAAAAATTAAACTATATGCAACAAATCCTATCTCTTTAACTACTATGTTTTGAGAGATATTCGGCACTAAAGTCCCCCCTCCCCTTTCCCTGACATCAGAGCTCTGCTGAATGCAGGGGAACCCTGTCCGGGACCAACCTGAGGCTCTGCTGCAGAGTCGAAATTGAGTCACTGGAAAATAATTACTTAATTGGAAAGGTCTACAAAGTGTGCCTGGTTTGCAAGCACACTTTGTAGACCGTTCCAGTGGAGTAGTTCTTTTAAAATAACGCGATTTTGACTCTGCTGAAGAGCCTCCTCATGTCGGCCGACACGGATCTTCTGCTGTCACCTTTACAGCTGAGAAGGAGAGGGAGGGGGGAACTAGGAATGAGAATATCTCTCAAACCATAGCGGTTCGAGAGATAGGATTTGTTGCATATAGTTTCATTTTTTAACCCCTAGAGTGCCAGGTGGGTACAATGTACGAGTGGACACAGCTGTACCTGCTGTGCCACGCTCGTACATTTGACAGCTAAAATGCGGTCACTGCTTAAGTCGGTATAACCGGCTGGCAGTGGCCGCATTTCAGCTGAAATGCAGCCTGGCACTCTTGGGAGGACATGAGGATTACTTCTCATGTCCTCCCAGGTATTGATCTCCCAGCCAATCGCGCTGGGAGATCAATATCGCCAAGGGAGAAGCTCTGAGAAACAGAGCTTCTCCCTCCTCCGCTCTCCTACCCCGAACTTCTGGGTAGGAGTGGGTGGGACCGGGGGAAACCTCCTAACGTCATCGGTGACATGATCACCGGTGACGTTAGGGAAGTTTCCCTTACCTGATTCACTCCTACCGGTGGTAGGAGTGAAAGGCAGGAGAGCTTTTGCTCTCCTGCAGTTGCCAAATTGATCTCCCAGCCTATTGGCTGGGAGATCAATAACTGGGGGGACACCAAGAGGGGTCCTGATGTCCCCCACAAGGTCTGAAATAAATAAAAAATAAAATAAAATTTAAAAAATGCCTAAGTAACCCTGAGAGTGCTGCAGGGGTCCCCAGCACATTGCTTTGCAATGTGCTGGAGACCCCTGTGGCACTCACAGGGTCACTTCTTGTGGGGGGATTTTTTTTTTTGCAAGACCTCATTGGGGGGATCAGGGGGGGTCCAGATGCCCTTCAATGAGGTCTAAGAGCAAAAAAAAAAAAATATATATATATATATATATATATTTTAACCCTGTGTGTGCCACAGGGGGGTCCAATGCACCCCCCCTCCTGTGGCACACACAGGGCTTTTATCATTCCTTTGTTACCAGACATTGTTGGGGGGCCATCAGGATTGGTCCTGATGGCCCTCCAACAAGCTCTGATTACAAAGTAATAATAAAAAAAAATTAACCCTCTGAGTGCCACAAGGGTCCAATGCATTGCTTTGCAATGCACTGGAGACCCCTGTGGTACTTACAGGGAAATTTATTTTTATTCCTTTTTTTTTTTTTAAGACCTCATTGGGGGGAATCAGAGGGGTCCTGATACCCCCCAATGAGATCCATAATAAAAAAAATGTAAATAACAAAAAAAATTAACCCTGTGTGTGCCACAGAGGGGCCAATGCAGCCCCCCTTCTGCGGCACACACAGGGCTTTTATCATTACTTTGTTACCAGAGATTGTTGGGGGTCATCAGGATTGGTCCTGATGGCCCCCCAACAAGCTCTGATTACAAAGTAATGATAAGAAAAAAAATTAACCCTCTGAGTGCCACAAGGATCCAATGCATTGCTTTGCAAAGCGCTGGAGACCCCTGTGGCACTCACATGGTCACTCCGTTTGTGGACATATATGTATTTTTTTTTTACTAAGACCTCATTGGGGAGGGATCAGGGGGTCCTGATGCCCCTTAATGAGGTATATAATAAAAAAAAGTTAAAACAAAAATTAACCCTGTGTGTGCCACTGGGGGGGGGGGGTTCAATGCAGACCCCCTTCCTGTGGTACACACAGGACTTTTTATCATTACTTTGTGATCAGAGCTTGTTTGGTGGCCATCTGAATACAAAGTAACGATAAAAAAATTAACCCTTTGTGTGCCACAGGGGCCCAAATGCATTGCTTTGTAATCCACTGGACACCCCTGTGGCACAGAAAGGATTTTTTCCCCCTTTATTTATTATTTATACCTCATTGTATGGGTCTGATGCCCCCAACGAGGTCTACACAAAAATATTGGGGGAAAAAGCCCAAAAAAATGCACGTGCCACAGGAGGGGGGTCCAACGCAGTGCTTTGTATGAGGGGACATACAGTGCACACTGGTAGTCACAGATCTCCCATACACACTATCAGACACTTCCCCACCATCACCACCATCCTTGCTTCTCTGCTCATACCCACACACACACTGCCTAATCCCTCACCCTCCCACACACTTTGTTACACTTGTAGTCACAGGTCCGCATGTACACCGGCTGACGCCCTAGCGTATTTCATCTGTTAGCTATAAAATCACACATACACTGTTTGCTTTCCCATTTCTGTTTCACTGGTAGCTACGCTCCTGTAGAGTAAATTGGTATGTCAACCCAGAGCAGTGGGGTACCATTTTTCTTAGGCTATTTTCTTAGGAAATCCCACGCCATTGAACCATTTTAGTATCTTTGAAGTGACTGATGTGTAAAACAAATGTTTTTTTTTTTTCCTGTAGCACCACATTCTGGAAATAGTTGTGCCAACTAACTTAGGGGTAAAAAGGCAAGTGACCCCTCATTAGATGCGGCAAGTTGTCTTCTTTCCAAAATGGTATGGTTTATCTACCTTTTCTTCAATTCTGAAGGTGTTATAGCCATTTTCGTACAGGCAAGTCAGGTTTGAGAAAATGTTAGAAACATCAGAGGTTGTAGTAGGTGTAGTTTTCTACTTCTAGCACTCCCTAAGGTAGTTCAACTCATACCAATGGGGTGTCGTTTGACTCCTAAGAGCTTTAGATAACGAATGCAGTTGAAAATTCCATGGTTTTCACAGAGCTCCATACATTTGAAGGGGCAGAAATGTAAAAAAATTCAATTTTTTTTCCTATATCGCCTCCTTCTGGAAACATTTATGCACACCAGTATTGGGATAAGAAGGCAAGTGACCCCTCATTAGATGTGGCAGGTTGTCTTCTTTCCAAAATGGTATCGTTTATCTACCTTTTCTTCAATTCTGAAGGTGTTATAGCCATTTTTGTACAGGCAAGTCACATTTGAGAAAATGTTAGAAACATCAGAGGTTGTAGTAGGTGTAGTTTTCTACTTCTAGCACCCCCTAAGGTAGTTCAACTCATACCAATGGGGTGTCGTTTGACTCCTAAGAGCACTAGCAAACAAATGCAGTTGAAAATTCCATGATTTTCACAGAGCTCCATACATTTGAAGGGGCAGAAATGTAAGAAAATGCCTTTTTTTCATTAGCGCCACTTCCTGGAAGCATTTGTGCATCCCATCCTTTGGGTAAGAAGGCAAGTGACCCCTCATTAGATGCGGCAAGTTGTCTTCTTTCCAAAATGGTATGGTTTATCTACCTTTTCTTCAATTCTGAAGGTGTTATAGCCATTTTCGTACAGGCAAGTCAGGTTTGAGAAAATGTTAGAAACATCAGAGGTTGTAGTAGGTGTAGTTTTCTACTTCTAGCACTCCCTAAGGTAGTTCAACTCATACCAATGGGGTGTCGTTTGACTCCTAAGAGCTTTAGCTAACGAATGCAGTTGAAAATTCCATGGTTTTCACAGAGCTCCATACATTTGAAGGGGCAGAAATGTAAAAAAATGCAATTTTTTTCCTATATCGCCTCCTTCTGGAAACATTTATGCACACCAGTATTGGGATAAGAAGGCAAGTGACCCCTCATTAGATGTGGCAGGTTGTCTTCTTTCCAAAATAGTATCGTTTATCTACCTTTTCTTCAATTCTGAAGGTGTTATAGCCATTTTTGTACAGGCAAGTCACATTTGAGAAAATGTTAGAAACATCAGAGGTTGTAGTAGGTGTAGTTTTCTACTTCTAGCACCCCCTAAGGTAGTTCAACTCATACCAATGGGGTGTCGTTTGACTCCTAAGAGCACTAGCAAACAAATGCAGTTGAAAATTCCATGATTTTCACAGAGCTCCATACATTTGAAGGGGCAGAAATGTAAGAAAATGCCTTTTTTTTCATTAGCGCCACTTCCTGGAAGCATTTGTGCATCCCATCCTTTGGGTAAGAAGGCAAGTGACCCCTCATTAGATGCGGCAAGTTGTCTTCTTTCCAAAATGGTATGGTTTATCTACCTTTTCTTCAATTCTGAAGGTGTTATAGCCATTTTCGTACAGGCAAGTCAGGTTTGAGAAAATGTTAGAAACATCAGAGGTTGTAGTAGGTGTAGTTTTCTACTTCTAGCACTCCCTAAGGTAGTTCAACTCATACCAATGGGGTGTCGTTTGACTCCTAAGAGCTTTAGCTAACGAATGCAGTTGAAAATTCCATGGTTTTCACAGAGCTCCATACATTTGAAGGGGCAGAAATGTAAAAAAATTCAATTTTTTTCCTATATCGCCTCCTTCTGGAAACATTTATGCACACCAGTATTGGGATAAGAAGGCAAGTGACCCCTCATTAGATGTGGCAGGTTGTCTTCTTTCCAAAATAGTATCGTTTATCTACCTTTTCTTCAATTCTGAAGGTGTTATAGCCATTTTTGTACAGGCAAGTCACATTTGAGAAAATGTTAGAAACATCAGAGGTTGTAGTAGGTGTAGTTTTCTACTTCTAGCACCCCCTAAGGTAGTTCAACTCATACCAATGGGGTGTCGTTTGACTCCTAAGAGCACTAGCAAACAAATGCAGTTGAAAATTCCATGATTTTCACAGAGCTCCATACATTTGAAGGGGCAGAAATGTAAGAAAATGCCTTTTTTTTTCATTAGCGCCACTTCCTGGAAGCATTTGTGCATCCCATCCTTTGGGTAAGAAGGCAAGTGGCCCCTCATTAGATGCGGCAGGTTGTTTTCTTTCCAAAATGGCATTGTTTCTCTACCTTTCCTGCATATCTATTATGGTTATAACCATTTTAGTGCAAGCAGATAATTTAAAAAACAAAAGTGTCAGGTTTACGTACGTGTTCCTAGCACCCACATATTGTATGTTAACCCACACAAATGGGCTACCATTTTTCTCATGTTGGTAGCAGGTACTGAATACAGCAGGAAATTATATGGTTTTCAAAGATTTTAGTATCTTTGAAGTGGTGGAAATGTAAAAAAACATGCATTTATTCCCATAGCGCCACCTTTTGGAAATATTTGTGCACTTCAACCCAGGGGGTAGAAAGGCAAGTGACCCCTCACTTGATGTGGGAGAATGTCTTTTTTCCAAAATGGAATACCTTTTATACCTTTCCTTCATGTCTCTAACAGTTATGAACATTTTAGTACAAACAGCCATTTTCGAAGAAGCAAACAGGTAGGTGTAGTTATGTGCTTCTGGCACATAACTGGTGTCATGTTTCTCCTAAGAGCACTAGCTAATGAATACAGTTGGAAATTCCATGGTTTTCACAGATTTCCGTACAGATGAAGGGGCAGAAATGTAAGAAAATGCCGTTTTTTTCCTTCTGGAAGCATTTGGGCACAACAGGCTTGGGGTAAGAAGGCAATTCACCCCTCATTTGATGCGGCAGGTTGTCTTCTTTTCAAAATGGTATGGTTTGTGTACCCTTTCTTCACTTCTGTAGTTGTTATAACCATTTGTGTACAGACAAGTAATGTTTGAGAAAATGTTAGAAAAATTAGAGGTTGTAGTAGGTGTCGTTTTGCACTTCTATCGCCCCCTGAGGTAGTTAAACTCATACCAATGGGGTGTCTTTTTTCTCCTAAGAGCACTAGCTAATGAATACAGTTGGAAATGCCATGGTTTTCACAAATTTCAGTACATTTGAAGGGACAGAAACGTAAGAAAATGCCTTTTTTTTTCATTAGCGCCACCTTCTGGAGGCATTTGTGCACAACAGGCTTGGGGTAAGAAGGCAATTCACCACTCATTTGATGCGGCAGGGTGTCTTCTTTTCAAAACGGTATGGTTTGTGTACCCTTTCTTCACTTCTGTAGTTGTTATAACCATTTGTGTACAGACAAGTAATGTTTGAGAAAATGTTAGAAAAATGTGAGGTTGCAGTAGGTGTCGTTTTGCACTTCTAGCGCCCCCTGAGGTAGGTGAACCCATACCAATGAGGTGTCATTTTAATCCTAAGAGCACTAGCTAATGAATACAGTTGGAAATGCCATGGTTTTCACACATTTTAGTACATTTGAAGGGGCAGAAATGTAAGAAAATGCCTTTTTTTTTCATTAGCGCCATCTTCTGGAGGCATTTGTGCACACCAGGCTTGGGGTAACAAGGCAAGTCATTAGATGCAGCAGGTTGTCTACTTTCCAGAAATATATAGTTTTATATAGTTATTCCACTGTTTTAGGGTAGCTTTATCACAAAAACCCTAGAATGCGAATATTATTTTATAAAGTTGAAAATGTAATTTTGCACTGCTGGTGATTAGGGCTCTACGCTAGCCATGGAGGTAGGTAAAACTATACAAATTTGGTATTTTTTTACTCGGGGGACTCGGGGCTTTTTCAAATAATTGAAACTTTTTCAATCAAGGTAAACATTTTTGATACATATTATGTGATTTTAGCAAAATGAGTAAATTTTCACTTTTTTTGTCCTTATGACATCATAGCTTTTTGCCCGATGTAAAATTCTCTTCATGTAAGGTACCACGAGAAAGCTTAATTTGTTCTGAAAAAAAAACAATATATAGTTTTCCATATTTAACTAAAAATTCCCAGAGGAAATCAAGCATAAACAGAAGGATAGCAAAAATGCTGAAAAAGTGTCTGGCCTGCAGGGTACAGGAAATGGCCCGAGCCTCTGGCACTGAAGGGGTTAAGCACTACAAAACTTTAAAGATTTTTTTCTAGGACATTACTGTCCCTTTAAGTCACTTACTTGAAAGGATGTTTCCTTAATCTGTGTTACAGTAGGACTTGTCTATGTGTGTGTCTATCACACTGTAGTCCATTATATCTGTTACTGGATTATACATATGAACACTGCTGTAGTCTGTCTCTGAACAGTCATATTACAGTTTAGTGAATGTCATGGGGCTCTCTCTCTTTCTGTGGATAATCTCATTTAAACTGATAAAGACTATTGTGTGTAATAAATACAGACTAAAATGGGGACTCAGAAAATGCTAATGTTGATACTATGCCAAACTATTTCTGGCTGCTGTATGAATTCCTTTTACCTAAGTCCTCCTGTTTTACAGATACATTAATACACAATTATCACAGCTCAGATACAGGTTTTTCTTATAGAAAGCTAAAAATTATTATATTTTTAAACTGTTTCTTTTAATAATTAGAAGCAATTAAAGCAGATATTTATGAAGTTCATGGGAGGTGAAGAATTTCCAGTTCAATATTTTAATCATTAATATTAGGAATAATTTCTTGCTATGCTGTATTAGGATGAGAACATCACCAGACAGATATTTCCATTTTTTTAATTAACTCAAAGTTATGTATCTGTTAGTCTATTGTAGACCAGGGTTGGGCAAAGTGAGGCCATCCAGCTGCTGACAGACTACAAATACCACCATTCCTTGCCAGCCAAAAGTTCCACATGCTAAACAGTAAAATGAACCTAAACAATCTATGTGGAACCCCAGAGTGGGTTAGTAGTGTAGTGCCACAGGGGTCAGTGCTAGGGCCTGTCCTCTTCAGTATCTTCATTAGTGATGTTACTGGTGGTACTCAAGATAAGATGCCTTTTTGCAGATAATACAAAAATCTGCAGCAGTGCTGACTTTCCGGGAAGGAAAGCTGGAGGAATAGTAGTATGGAAAGCAAAAGATAATGCTGAAAAGCACAAGATAATGTACTTAGGATACAGAAATCCAGAGGTGGAATACTGGCTTAACAGTTCTGTACTGACAAAAATATCACAGGAAAGGGACTTGGAAGTTATTATTTCTGATGACTTGAAGGCAGGGAAGGCATGCATTAAAGCAGTGGGAAAATCAAACCGGGGTCTTGGTTGTATAGGAAGAGGCATTAGCAGCAGGAAGAGAGAGGTAGAAATGCCACTCTATAGATCTCTGGTAAGAGCTCATCTGGAGTACTGTGTACAGTTATGGAAAATACATTTCCAGAAAAACATTAATAAATTGGAGGTAGTTAAAAAAGCACCAAAATGGTGCAAGGTTTTCATGACACAGAGTACCAGAATAGACTCAAAGAGCTTAATATGTACAGTTTGGAGGAAAGGAAAGAGTCAAGTGATCGAAATCTTTAAATATATAAGGCACTTAAAGGGATAGTAATGTTTCACAATAAAAGCAGCTCTAATTAATCCTCATAGTATTTGGACTTTGGAGAGTGTTATTTCAATTCTGTCAGAGTTGTAGTTCAAGAGTAATTGAATGATTAAGCATCCCCCTCCCACCCCTTTTACTGATGTAACACTGTTCAGCCAGATCAGAAGGGAGGTGCCCAGGTAGACTGCAGAGAGGGACAGTCTTCAATTAAGATAAGGGAAAAACCTGAAAAACTTGTCAAGGGGGGCAGGGTTTTCATTGTTTTCATGGAAAGAAGATTGCCCCCTTCTGTTATCTGTCCTGTCTTACAACCAGATTCACATCTGAGAAGAGATGGCTTACACTAGGTAAAAGGGGCGGGAGGGGAAACTTTGCTTGTGAATATCTCTCAAACCATAAAGGTTTGAGAAATAAGACATATAGTTCTTCATGCTTTTTTAATGCCTACAAAATAAAATAAAGATAAAACGAAGTATTACTATCCCTTTAATACAGTTCAGTATGGAAGTATTTAAAAAAAGAGGGATACCAAAGCAAGAGGTCAGACTCTAAAGTAAGAGGGTGGAAAATTCAGAAGTCATGCATATAAGTACTTATTTGCAGAAAGGGTGACAATCTCAAGGAACACCCTCCCAGCAGAGGTAGTAGCTACAAATACTGTTAGGAAATTTAAAAACTGCCTGGGATATACATGTCTATTCTGAGAAGTATCTAAGACTGTATGTTTTATCAAATAGGGAACTGAGCAGACTGGATGGACAGATGGTTCTTTTCTTCTGCCAAAATGTATGATTCTGTGATTAACTCATTTACTAAAATTTTCTTAAATGCTACATGAATATTTTCAACATATTAAAAATAATGCAAAATTTTAATTCCTATTCCATGATGAGAAGCATTCATTGAGAACTAACAAAACTATTACATGTGCTGTTTATTCTGTGAGTCACTGCTCAGGAATATCACTATATAGCTCTGTAGTGCCATTCAAAGGAATAATATTTATCTGCATATTGAGATGACTCCACCCATAAAGGCAGCCCAGCCAAAAAACTACATGGCAGTTCCCCTCTGCACGAGAATACCCACAAAACCCAAATGTAAAAATTGGCCTTCTAGGGCCTCGTCAGTGAGGTGTTGCTGGCCTTTCTAGGCATTGAAAGTAAGGTACCAACATCTAGTATACATTTTACCCTTAAGGAGTCTCCCTATATCTTGATGAGATGCCTTAGAGTTTTAATATATCTTAATTAAAACTGTCTTTATTTAACACACTTCAATAAAAAAATCTGTAAACTATTTAGAGACAGTTTTTAACTTTATAATCATGATTTTTATCCACCCTGGATTACATAGTAACATAGTAATTTAGGTTGAAACCCTTCAACCTTTTTCCTATTCCTATTTGGACATTGCTGCATTCATATAAGGGGATATTGATATGGAGTTAATAAAAATGAGTGGTTCCATTGAGAGCAATGGTTTAGAGTACAATGATCACTACAGAGGTAGAAATAGATAGAGGCAGGCTATATAGGAGTAGTAAATAATAATAAGTCAGTAATTTTTATGATTATAATATGATTTTATTGTTGTATTTTGTTTTCTTCTTAGTAGGAGATATTAAGTACTAATAATATATTATATACTAAAGATTGTGATTATAATGTACTATTGTGTAGAGGTAGTGAGGAGGTTGGGTCTCTACCGGGGTTGGAGGTCACGGGATGTGGAACGAGTACTAATTCCGGTAGAGCGCTTCATTCTGTAAGCCCTGAGGAAGCAGACAGTGACGTCTGCGATACGCGTCGGCATGTTTTAATATATTGTATGCCTGATCCCTTCAAGCGTGGAAGCATTGTGTCATAGGACATACAGCTGGTGATACAGGAGGGGTGAAGCCTAGGAGGATCGCGAAATATATGTGAAAGCAATCTTGAAGATCTAGTGATACTCGAGGAGGCTCTCCCTCCTAAGAAGGAAGCTGAGAACCGAACGACACGAAGGGAAATCAGATAAGCGAATATATGTTTTTTATCCTGTAAGCGCATTAAGATTTTGTGCTAGATTTTATTGATCAGAATAAACACTACTTTTAGATGTCTTTTGTCTTGCGCTTCTGTTTTGTAGATCATTGTATTTCTAAGCATATGGATTAAAAGACCATAAGAGGAGCAGCATACAAATGAAATTGAAGAGTGAGGAAAAAGAGAGAAGGAAAGAGTTTGTGATATATTACATCTGGAAGAACAGAGGGTTGAACTAATTCCATCTGTGTGTGTCCATTCCATTTGTGACTATAATCGTCTCCATTCTCCATCACTTTATCTGTGTGACTCTGGAACTACTGTATTGTCTATTTCTAGGCTCTAGGACTGGTTTAGATATAGAGCCTATATAGAGAATAAGAGCTTTTCAGTATGGTTATATTGATGTCCAGTGGTATTATAGCACTGTCCTATTAGATCTTTGGGAAGTGCAGAGTTGCATGGTAGTGATACTGAGGTGGGTGGTGGTCTCAGTGGTAGTCACTGGGGTGTCTATGTGGAGGAGTCCTTCTAGATAATAGTTGAGTGAGCGCCATTGCTTTTTGTCTATTTCTTTTCCTATTCCTGTTTACCATCGTTGATCCAAAAGAAGGCAAAAAAAATAATAATAATAATCCCTCGATACAGCAATTTCAAATTCTGCCTTGAATGGGGGGGGATTCCTTCTTGATTCCAAATGGCAATCAGATTTCTCCTTGGATAAAGAAGCACTAACTAAATATTAATCCCAATACTAACGTGCATAGCCCTCTATGTTCTGCTCTTTAAATAAGTATCCAGGCCCTTTTTAAAGGCATCTAATGTATTCAATAGCGCCACCTCCTCAGGCAGTGAATTCTATACCTTTATTGTCCTTACCGTAAAGAAACCCTTCCGCTGTTGTAGATGAAATCTCCTTTCCTCAAGTCTAAGCGGGTGGCCCCTTGTCCTTTGTACTGTTCTGTTAATGAATAGGTTTTTGGAGAGCCCTTTGTATGGGCCCTGAACATATTTATATAGTGTTATCATATCCCCTCTAAGATGCCGTTTCTCTAGTGTGTACAAGTTTAACTTTTCTAGCCTTTCTTCATAACTAAAACTTTCCATTCCCCTTACTAGTTTTGTAGCCCTCCTCTGCACTTTCTCTAGTTCCATAATGTCCTTTTTCAGAAAGGGCGCCCAGAATTGAACAGCATATTCTAGGTGGGGTCTTACCATGGACCTGTAAAAAGGCATAATAATATCTTCCTCCCTTGAGTCAATACCCCTTTTAATACATGCCAATATCTTATTGGCCTTTACAGCTGCCAGCTGGCACTGCACGCTACTGCTAAGTCTATTGTCTAACATTACTCCCAAATCCTTTACATTAGTAGATTTTCCCAAATAAATACCATTTAAACTATATGTTGCATTTTTATTATTATACCCAAAATGCATAACTTTACACCTGTCTATATTGAATCTCATTTGCCATTTGCCTGCCCAGTTACTCGATTTGTCCAAATCCTCTTGTAATGAAGACACATCCAGTTCAGATTTTATTACCTTACTTAATTTTGTGTCATCGCCAAACACTGATACATGGCTCCCTATGCCCTCTGGGAGGTCATTAATAAACAAATAAAAAAGAAGAGGACCCAGGACAGATCCCTGAGGTACACCACTTATCACATTTATCTAATTGGAGAACTTGCCATTTACTACCACTCTTTGCATTCCATCTTTCAGCCAATTTCCAATCCACGCACAAACATTTTCCCCTAAGCCTATTTCATTCAGTTTGTACAGTAACCTCTTGTGTGGAACCCTATCAAATGCCTTGGCAAAGTCTAAATAGATCACATCAACCACCGCTCCCACATCTATATGTTTACTCACTTTTTCATAAAATGCAATCAAGTTAGTTTGACAAGACATGTCTTTCACAAAGTCATGTTGGCTCATGCTAATGATATTCCTGTTCAAGCTGAATTCTTGAATATATTCCCTTAGCAACCCTTCAAACAGCTTCCCTACCACAGATGTCAAGCTTACAGGTCTGTAATTTCCTAGCTGTGATTTTGATCCCTTTTTAAATATGGGCACCACATCTGCTTTACGCCGATACTTGGGCGCTATACCTGAAATAAAAGAATCCCTGAAAATCAAAAATAAAGGTCTGGCCAGGGCCTAGATTAGCTCTTTAAGTATCCGTGGGTGTATACCATCCAGCCCCGGGGCTTTGTCTACCTTAACACCATTAAATTGTTTTAACACTTTTTCTTGTGTTAGCCAATCCCATGCTTGCTGTAACTGTTCTGTAAAATTAGTTTGCAGATTCTTGTCCATTGGATCTTCCTTGGTAAAAACAGAAGAAAAGACATTATTTAAAATATCTGCTTTCTCCCTGTCCCCGTTTCAGATAACAAGGACCCAACATTATCAGAGTTTAATTTTTTGCCATTAATGTATTTAAATGATTTTTTTGGGTTGCTCTTGCTCTCCTTAGCAATAATTTTTTCATTCTCTAGTCTAGCTAATTTGATCACCTTTTTACAGGTTTTGTTGGCATTTTTGTATTCTGAAAATGCCTCTGCTGATCCCTCAGCTTTATAATGTTTAAATGCGGCTTTCTTGTTATTTATTTCATGAATTACTTTACTGGTTAGCCACATTGGTTTTAATTTTCTTCTTTTGTATTTGTTTCCAACGGGGATAAATTTATATGTATACTTTTGCAATGTTATTTTGAAGGCATTCCACTTACCTTCTGTGTTTTTTCCTGAAAATATTCTATCCCAGTCAACAAGACCAAGGGATGAATTAAACCTGCTAAAATTGGCCATTTTAAAATTCAGTGTTTTGGTGGAACCCATACCAAATTGCTTTTTTGAATTAATCTTAAACGATACCATGTTATGGTCATTATTCCCCAAGTGATCCCTACCTTGGATGGTAGAGATAAGTTCTTCAATGTCCGTTGTTACCAGATCCAGACATGCATTCCCTCTGGTTTATGTCTGCACTAGTTGAGACAAAAAATTGTCATTCAACAAGTTCAGAAACTTACTGCTTTTAGCAGAATTGGTTGTTCCATTTTTCCAGTCTATTTCTGGATAATTAAACTCCCCATAATTTTCCCTATTTGAGAAGCCTTTTCTACTTGCATTAACAGCTGTGATTTTTCAAGGTCACCAATGTTTGGAGGTTTATAACAAATACCCACTAATATTTTCTGGCCAGTTTTACGCCCATTGACTATTTCAACCCACAGGGATTCCACATGTTCACTACTGTCATCACATATATCTTCCTGCAAATGAGGCAATAATGCTGGTATGACATATAGACAGAACCCACCACCTCTTTTGTTTGACCTATCTTTTTTAAACAACATGTAGCCCTCCAAATTGATTGATCAATCATGTGTGTCTATCACAGTGCCTGTGATTCTAGCGGAAGGGCGACATTGTTACGTTCGGGTTTTTCCCTTGCATGGTTCTTATTGGTTATTGGGCTCTGGCTCAGCCCAGGGTTAGCCTTTCAAACTCTTTCCTGTCATCTTTTCAGCACCCTTTCATGGTGTACCTGTACCTATTGTTTGAGTTGCTGCTTGTTCCTGCTCCGTGTATGACCCGGCTCGCATGACTTCGCTCCTGTTGCTCCTGTGTTTCGCTTCTCGTTGCTGACTAGGACTGGCTGGCTACCTCCGTGTGTATCGACCTGGCTTTGGCTGAGTATCCGATTCCGTTGCTGACTAGGACTGGCTGACTACCTCAGTGTGTACCCTGTGCTCCGTTCCGCCTACTCTAGCTTGCAGTAATATCGCTACAGCGCCTGCTTGGCCTGTCACTCCCGAGGTCATCTGGGAGACTGTGTTGCGAGTAGCTCTTGTCGCTTGCCAGTATTCGTTGTGCTGCCTCCACTATCCCTGTCCTGGGGACTCGGTTACTTGCCAGTGTCCTATTTGCATTGTCTCTGCTATCCCTAGCATTCTAGGGACTTGGTCACTTGCCAGTGTCCTATCTCTGTTGCCTCCGCTATCCCTAGCGTTCTAGGGACTCGGTCACTTGTCAGTGTCCTATCTCTGTTGCCTCCACTATCCCTAATGTTCTAGGGACTCGGTCACTTGCCAGTGTCCTATCTCTGTTGCCTCCACTATCCCTAGCATTCTAGGGACTCGGTCACTCGCCAGTGTCTTATCTCTGTTGCCTCCGCTATCCCTAGCGTTCTAGGGACTTGGTATCACGGTTCCCGTGATTTCTCTGTCACTCTCACTTGTGCTGCTCCCTTATTGGTTGAGCGTGTTTGGCCCGCCCCTGGTGACCTTTTTATTCTGGCCATTGGCACCTTTCAGGTGCCCTTTCGTGGTGTTCCAGAGCCAGTGTTGCTGTTGCTGTGTTCCAGTGTTCCTGATCTCCTGTGTACCCTTTCGGCCCTTACTGACTATGCTCCTGTGTTCCTGTCCCGTGATCTGACCCGGCCTGGCTGACGTTCCTGCTCGTTGCTAATCTGGCTTGTCTGCGAATCTCCTCCATGATCTGACCTGGCCTTGCTGACTTCCTGCTCCTGGACCTGTTCCGGCTTACTATGTTCCAGTCTACCGCTCCTGTTGTCACCTCGGCGACATTCTGATCGCTGCAGCGTGTGTGTCTGAGCCTTTCGAGATTGCTGCATTAACTCCTGCTGATCCGCGTCTCCTGAGCTGAGCCTTCCGTTTCTCTGTGCATAGTATTAAGTATAGCTGAGTCTCCTTGGCACTTGATGTGCTATTTCGCTTCTCATTGAGCCACCGATCACTTGTGTGCTTTCTCCTACCTCACTGCTACTGTTAACTCTTGCTGAGCTGTTACCTTATACTCTGCTTCTGCTGAGTCAGCCGCTTGTGGGCCTCAGTTGTCGGCGGCTCAGTTGTCATATACAGAGCAGTAGTTCTCCGTTAACGTGCCCATGGGAGGCGCTATTGGCTCAAGCAGTGCAGCAACAGGTGGTCTCCGTTATACGCCCATGGGGGCTATTGGCTCAAGCAATCCCGATACTGTTGCTCTCCTTTACGCCCATGGGGGCTATTGGCTCAAGCGATCCCAATACTGTTGGTCTCCGTTATACGCCCATGGGGGCTATCAAATAACTACCCTGCAGCTTCAGTCTCTGATTCAGCTCGACTCAGCAGCTCTATACATTTACGGACTTAAGGTGTTGTGTGATCTAGCACCTATTGCTGCCTCTTATCACCTAGGGCGTGCTTAACACCACATTTGAGACTGATGATACTTAACCATTCATTGTCAGTCGCTGTTTTGCCTATTCTGTGACTGTATCTACATTATCCCTGTTTCTGTATCATGGTCCTAAGAAGGCCTATGTAGCCTTTATTCTGCTATTCACAGTACTGCCTGTAGAGGGCAATCTTGTTATTGGTTTTTTTTCTAATAAAACTGTGTTTTATTTTAATCCTCTGTCTGAGTGTCTGAAAACCGCTACACTTGGTTACTTGCCAGTGTCCTATCTCTGTTGCCTCCGCTATCCCTAGCGTTCTAGGGACTTGCTCACCTGCCAGTGTCTTATCTGGGTTGCCTCCGCTATCCTAGCGTGCTAGGAACTCTGTCACTTTCCAGTGATCATTCTGTGTTGCCTCCGCTATCCCTAGTCTTCTAGGAATTTGCCCTGTAGTTACCCACCACTATAAGAGCCTTTCCACGGTGTGGTACTGTTGTGGTTGTCCTTGATCCAGTGACCTATCGACGGATCAAGCCAGCTTAGTACAACTGTATATTATTGCCTGCTGATATTTACTGTCCACCCTGACCTTCGTCAGATTTGGGAAGTACCAAGGTACTGACCCTATCTGGATCTGAGTAGGGTGATTGCTCTTGTTGTTTTATTATTTTCTATAAATCTGATCTTAACCTTACCTAATTGCCTGAGTGTTCTTACAAACCGTGACAGTACGTAAGGTCCATGACCTCAGACAATACAGGTGAAGGTAGCTCTCAGAATATCCATTGGAGAATGGATTTGCATGAGCAACGCTTGGATCAGTTGTCTCTGGCCGTGCAGACTATTCTAGAGCATACCGCTCACCTTGACAAACCTGTGCAGGCATCAGTGGCCACCCCAGTCTTGGCACAGATGGCACAAGCTATGGCTCCAAGTAATCCATGTAGAGGGTTGTCCGCAACCACTCCTCTCCCATTGAGATATGATGGGAACCTACTTTATGTTGTGGTTTCCTGAACCAGCTAGAATTTTTTTTGGAACTAGTACCACAGGCTTTTCCCAGTGAGAGAAGCAAGGTGGGATTCATGATATCCCCGTTGACAGGCAGAGCACTGGCCTGGGCTAATCCGATCTGGGAGATGACCAAACCAACCACTTTTAACTGTTACTCAACTATCTGCCTTGTTCCTTTCTAGCTGATCTCCTCCCTCTTTGCTAGGTGACCCAGCTAGACTCTGCTCAGTTAGCAAGAGACTCCTCTCAAGGTTGTCAATATCTCTCTTGTTGCAATATGACTCTCCAGAGCTCCAATCTGATCTTCCAGAGAGGCCACTTGCTCACACTTGCCACAGCGGTATGGACCCTGGAACTGCTGTTCCAAGCATGCATACATGTGGCAAGATGTGCACTGAGTGAGATCTCCAAGCTTGCTCATCATGTATGGTGCGAATGTGAGTTCCTAAAAATTTAAACAATTAATTTACCTGTGTTTCGCTAACTCCTGTGTTGCACTAACTGCTGTGTTTCACCAACTGTCCACTTATTCCAGAGCACTTGGTTAAGAGCACATTGTATTTGTGAGCACGCTCTGTGAGTCCTGTACCTAGATTTATACAGGCCTACACAGGTGATTGTTCACAAACCCCCACCCTTAACTAATTACACACACTCCCAGAACAAACAACCTTTTAAACTTTAACCCTTTAACCTTCTTACTGCAGGTTAGGATGTAAACCCCAAATCAGTATATTATAACACTTTTCCAATGCTGTGTTTCACCAACTGTCCACTTATTCCATTCTGTTCACTGTATTTGTGATTAATATAATTAAGTACAAAAACTACTTCTATTATAATTTCTCTTGGGTGGAAACTGGTGGACCTCTCTCTTCTACAAAAGAAAACTTAGAAAAAGATTTGTACATTTAGTAAATAACCATCTTTTCTCTTGTCAGCAAACATGACAGAAGAAATGAAGCAACATAATGTCACTGTTATGACATCTTTTGTCCTTGCGGGTATTTCTGACTTTCCACAGATGCAGTCAGTTATATTTATCCTGGTTTTATTCATTTACCTGATAACACTTGGTGGTAATGTGACCATTTTATTTTTGATCATCACAGATCCTCGACTGCACACCCCCATGTATTTCTTCTTGTGTAACTTATCTTGCATGGACATTATGTACACCACCGTAACACTGCATAGGATCTTCTTTACATTTATTTCAGGTGATAACAATATCACGTTTTTTGTTTGTTTGACACAGCTTTATCTCTTCATGTCCTTGGTAGGTAGTGAGCTCTTGATACTGACGGCAATGAGTTACGATCGCTATGTGGCCATCTGTAATCCACTGCATTATCACATGGTGATGAACCAGAAGGTCTGTATTGCCTTGACAGCCATTTGCTGGGTTGTTGGATTCTTGTACACTATGCCTTTTATTTATATTGTTTATGGATTCACATGCTATACATCCAGTGTGATCAATCACTTCTTCTGCGACCTCTTGGCACTTATGAAGATTTCTTGCAGTGACACCTCATTACTGGAGCATACCATACTAGCAGTAGCTGTCTTTTCTGATTTCACTCCATTCCTGCTCACTATAATCTCTTATGTTTATATTATTAGCACAATATTGAAAATTCCATCTGCCACAGGGAGACAAAAGACCTTCTACACATGTTCCTCACACCTTACTGTTGTCATTCTCTTTTATGTGACTCTTTCATGTTTGTACATGACACCCACCTCGATGTTCTCCTTGGACTCTGACAAATGGCTTGCCCTTGTGTACACAGCTATTGTGCCCATGTTAAACCCATTGATATATAGTTTGAAAAATAAAGATGTCAAGTCTGCTCTAAATGCTGTATTAAAAAAAACTATAAGATACTGAAAGTAATGTAGTGGGCTTCATTTGACAAGATGAGACAGAGCAATGATGCGTAGAAAACACAAAATGTCTAAAATAACCTTAGGAAACTGCCACTTCATTCTGCCTATTGGGTCACACTAACACCAAGCATTTAAACTTGGGGTAGCCAAGGCACCTTTGGATGCTCCAGCCATTGAGGACAACTTCCATCATCTCTAAATGGCCAATCATGAGAGATGTATTGCAGTACTAAAGGTTGCCTTCTCCTGATTTTGAACTTTTTTTTTATCAATCCCACCTCAATTTCTAAGGATTTTAAGCTCTAGCGTGCATTGCCATAATTTTTAATCATTTTAAAATCCTGATTATTAACACCTCTGTATGCATTGTGACCCAGTTATGGTTTAAGTCTTTATCTCTATTTTACAGCACTGTGGAATTAGTTGGTGCTTTTTAAATAAATATATTATTCTATTAGATGCAACAGGATAGCTGTGTGGTGTAAAGTTACATAATGCATGATCTAGGCATACTCCACAAAATGTGGAACAGATTAAGAAAGAATGTCTTTACATGCTCAGTATGAACTGACAAATTCCAAAGGGTGAAACACCTTTTAGTAAGCTAAAGCTATCACTTGGTAGTCAACAAGGTTGTACAGTATTGTGTAGAATTGAAGACTATCCTGAGATGTAAGTGATCTTGGAAAAGACCCAGAATGGGACAGCACAGTAGATCACCAAAAGAACCTCACACTCAGACAACTGAACAGAAAACAAACATTGTTAAAGCGGAACTACCACCCGTTGCTAACATGGCCCCTAATAATTACCTATCTGGCGACTAGATGCTTAATAGCGCTAGTCACCAGAATTTTTACTGCGTTAATGAGAATGCTACACAGCTCCCGGACTGACAAGCAGGAAACAGTGCAGACATCTTTCCATAGTGATGTCTGCACGCCTGCGCTGTCAGTCCCAGCCTGCTCTAGGAGGCGTTGTTAGGAGCTGTTGGGCTCCAAAAGGGACTGACAGCCCAGGCGTGCAGACGTCACTATGGAGCGGTGTAGCATTCTCAACAACGCGGCAATAATTCTGGCGACTAGCGCTATTGACCAGCTAGTCTCCAGATGGGTAATTATTTGCAGCCATGTTAGCAACAGGTAGTAGTTCCGCTTTAATAGAATAAAATGTACAACCTTGTATTTTTTCTTTTCTGGTGCATATAATAATACTAGCAAGCCAATAAAAGCAGTTATTTTACAATTAAAAAAATAGTTGAAAGTTCCTTTTCCTCAAAATAAAACAAGAGACTGTACCTTATTTTGAATTGATTAAAACCTATTTATTTTCGAGGTATACTTTCCCTAGAATAAAAGATTCAATAAGGATAATGGTTTGAAAAACAAATCTCTGTTTGTTTTACAGCTAACGTGATCAGAAAGGAAAATAAACTGGGGCTCATCCTGTACGAGTTTATATATCCTATATAATAATTCGCTAGGATGTTTGTCAGAAGCCGTCATGCTCAGTAGAGACTGTGCACGTTTGGCAGTCTTTACTGAGCATGATTGCATTGCGTGCATGAGGCGCGTGAGTGAGGTGACGCAAAACTGCATCTCATGGAGCAGTGAGGTAGCAGCCGCTTAACCCTTTGAGTGCCAGAGGGGTACGCAACTCATTGCTGCACTCAAAGGGTTCCGGACCTTGACCTGTGTACATGGGCTTTTACACTAGTTGTCCTTTATTTTAGATACATTTAGGTCTAGCGCAGGTGTCGAGATACAATTTCTTGAGCCAACATTGGTTGTGCTAAAATATTTTATTTCGAAAATATAAGCTTTTCTATTTGTATGAATACATTTTTTTTTCCATAATTTCAATTTTAAAATGTGAGTCTACCATTCCTTCCAGCTGTAAATTAATGTCAACTTCTGTAAACCTGTTTATTCTACACATCTTATTGAATGTAAATCGACAGTACTGTGCAAAACTTTTAGACAGGTGTGAACTTAAAGCTGTGAAGTAAGAATGCTTTCAAAAATAAACATGTTAATAGTTTTATTTTTATCAATTAACAAAATGATAGTGAGTGAACAGTAGAAAAATCGAAATCAAATCAATATTTGGTGTGACCACCCTTTGCCTTCAAAACAGCATCAGTTCTTCTAGGTACACTTGTACACAGTTTGGTAAGGAACTCGGCAGGTTGGTTGCTCCAAACATCTTGGAGAACCAACCACAGTTCTTCTGTGGATTTAGGCACCTCAGTTGCCTCTCTCTCTTCATGTAATCCAAGACAGACTCAATGTTGTTGAGATCAGGGCTCTGTGGGGGCCATGCCATCACTTCCAGGACTCCTTGTTCTTCTTTACACTGAATATAGTTCTTAATGATGTTGGCTGTATGTTTGGGGTCATTCTCATGATGCAGAATAAATTTGGGGCCAATCAGATGCCTCTCTGATGGTATTGCATTATGAATAAGTATCTGCCTGTACTTCTCAGCATTGAGGAAACCATTCATTCTGACCAAAACCCCAACTCCATTTGCAGAAATGCAGCCCCAAACTTGCAAGGAACTTCCACCATGATTCACTGTTACCTGAAAACACTCTCCAGCCCTTTGGGGAACAGACAAATATTTCACGTTTTGACTCATCAGACTAGAGCACCTGCTGCCATTTTTCCATGAAGCAATGTATTGGAGACCTCTCTAGCATTTAAGGGGTTAACAATCCAATTAAATTTAACAGGAATGTGTATTTGCCTCTCATGGTGCAGTTGGTTTACTCCAGAATAACTCCAGTTTGCTTTTATCAATATGAGCCTTGTGATCCTATGTAAAAAAACGGATCACATTTTCGAGCAAGCCAACTTCACCATGAGGGACAAATAAACATTCCTGCTGATTTAAATGGGGCTTTTACCTCCTTGAATGCTAGAGAAGTCTCTATCCCATAATTAACATTCAAGGGCTTAAAAGCCTCATTTAAATAAATGGTGATGTTAATTTGTCCCCTTCTGGTTTGATATAGAATTTGAACCTCTCTTGTTTTCTGCAGTGCAGGCAGAGATACAATACAACTGAGTGATGCTGTGTAATAGAGTGACCTCATAACCCGGATTGCCCAGGACAGTCCAGGAATTTAAATGTGTGTCCCATGTTCCGGACAGCCTCCTTCTGGGACAATACAAAATACCAGAATGAAGACTCCAGAGCAGATATACTAAACAATAGAAGGAAAACTGTCCATTGTCTACTGTGACAAAAAGTGATGCCTCTGCTGGGCTACAAGAAAATGGCTTCTAGACAGAGCTCTAAACCAGGGGTGTCTACGTTTGGTCCTTTACAGTTCAGGATTTAAGAATTTCCCTGTTTGAGCACATGTGGGTCAATCAAACTGAATGAACAATTGATTAACTCACCCGTGCTTATTCTGGGAAATCTTTAAAGGGATAGTAATGTTTCCAAAAAAATGCAGCTCAAATGAATCTTCATGGTATATGGACTATGGAGAGTGTTTGTTCAATACGGTCAGAGTTGCAGTTCAAGAGTAATTGAATGATAAAGTATCCCCCTCCCGCTCCTTTTACCTAGTGTAAGTGATCTCCCCTCAGATGTGGAATCTGGGCCTAGATGCACTAAAAGTCGATGTGTTTGAATCACTCCAACAATTCGATCTGCACACACATCAACATATTCACCAAAATTGTTGGATGGAAGGGGAGCGTTGGAGAAGGTCCCTATTAGCATACAGGATTTTCGAAGTGCTGTAGGTGTGGAAGGGATCTCCTCCCCTCACACATCACCAGCACTACAACAACCCTGAACGGTATTCTCTGTGCTTCCCTACCCAGCCAGTAGAGAATACAGAGAAGGCTTTCAACACCAAGGACAGCATTGAATGCCATAGGGATGTGCATTGCTCACCTCTGTGGCACTCAAAGGGTTAAAATAAACAGAACTATTACACCAGGCACTACACAATGTTACCCCCCTTCGACATCGCCCCCTTAGTATGTCGACATATATTGCATATATTCCACATACTAACTGCATTCAACTTCACCTCTTCATTGGACAGGAAATGCCATATATTCGACAGAACCTGTCCTTCATTTGACACTTAACCCTTTGAGTACCAGAGAGTTAGGAAGACATTGCTTAGCAATGTGTTTCCTACCCCTCTGTTACTCAAAGGTTGCCTGTATAGGTGTAAAACATTTAATGTGCAAAAAATTTAAATATATGTTTAATATAATATTTTGATTGTGATGAAAACAAACATCAGACCTCAAGGGGGGTATTATGACCTCTCATGACCTCCCCTAGCATGGGGGTGACAATTGCCGGTGTTTTAACAAAGCGCATATAACCTATCTTTCACTTTGGTTATATGCACGTTTTATGGTTAAATAATACTTTCAGATGTCAAAGGGGGCACCAGGACCCCTCCTGATAGCCCCCCTATCATGGATCATCTATCCAAAAGGATAGATGATCCATGGGGTGACCCCAAAGGCATTTTCTGCCTTCTTGATGTTGCTGGTGGCTGTATAAGCCACTTGTAGCATCAAGCGCTTGTAGAATTAATGAACTCTGTCACCAAGTTCATTCTTGGAAAGTGCAGAGCTGTGCTCATATCATGGAATCAGTCACCCGGTCTGACTCGGATGGAGTAGAGTATCTACAGCTACTGTTTTCAACAAGTCGGATTATCTGGAGACGATGGTCGCAGGTCTCTGACGAACAACGCCCTTGACAAATCAGCAGGAGGGAGGCAGGGACTTGTAGGCTATCGACAATCCACACCCTCAAATAATCAGGTGGCAGAGGTATTAAGGGGTCAGACAGGTTCAGAGTAGGATAAAATGCCGGGTCGTAGCCAGAAGTTGAAGACGATCAGAATCAGAAGCTGGGAATCAAGGTCAGGTAACTCCAAGGTCGGTACAAGGAAAATCAGAACACACAGAAATTAGGAACTGCGACTCTCAGGTACAAGACACGAAGCTCAAATGGGGATCTGAATTTCTCCTCACCTCATGGCAATTTTCCCATCTTTTCCATCAGGTATAGTATAAAAGGGGTGTCAGGTTTCCGCTGCATTTTTTCCATAACTACCAGCCTGGCGCTCAGATCCCCACATGTTTTCTGTGTTTGTGAGTGGAAGAGAAAGCAGCGCATTTTTGAGCTACAGAAGACAGGCAAATAAGGTGGAGTTGAAGCTTAATTTAGGGAGTCTTGTAGGCAGTAAATCTTTTCTCTGTATTAGGTTAATCTGGGGGACAGGTAGTGAGAAATGGGGTTGACCCCAAATGCCTCAAACACATTGATGCTCCAGAGGAAGGTGCTGTTGATGCACCAAAGTGTATTCAGCTACGTCCAATGAGTTGGAGGAACTGTCAGGTGTCACAATAGATGTAGCTCAACTCATTTTGGCACCTTCCTTTGGAGCATCAAGAGAATCGCACCATTAATGCGCTGAAACCCATTGAGCTACATCCACTGAGTCAGGAGAACTGTTTGGTGTAATGTGGGTGATCAAAGAAGTGTAGGACACAGAGGATTTGTAGATCTTACCAAGGCCACAGACGGACATCAGGGGGGATTGGCAGGGTGTGGGAGAGTTGGAACTCAGACACTTCATACTACATGCATCGCTCAAGTACAAGAGTACAACCCCATTACTGAAGGATTGTTTATATGCATGAGTACAAGGAACATTGCTGTAAGGGGCCATTACCTTACTTATAGTCTGTACTCTATATCTACTGAACATATAACATATAATCTATTGATAGAATGACACTTACAGCCATAGTGACCACTAGCCCATGGTGACCACTAGCCCAGTGTAGTGGCACCTACACTGTTGCATGTACATATTGTATTTGGTCTTAGTCAGCCCTCACACACCATTGTTTTATTGAACATATTTGTTCTTTAATATTTTTCTCTTATTTGTGGTTCAATTTGAAGTATTTTGTAATCTATGAATATGTTATAAATGTATTTTACCTTTTACTAGACTTGCAGGTATATGCATGCTGTCCTACCTCTTCCCTTCTTTGTATCTACTATGGTCGGTCTGGGAAGTTTTGGATGTGCTTTTATAAAGGACTTGCACCCGGAGAGAATAGCGGATTATCATATCAGGGTGAGATATCAATATTGATGTTTCTCTATATGTCAGTGGTTCTCAACCTGTGGGTCGCGACCCCTTCGGGGGTCGAATGACGATTTGCCAGGGGTCACCTAAAACCATCAGAAAATTGTTTTTTGTCTATTTTAATCTGTAAAACTTGTAATTGTCCGGGAGACCGGGACTGACAGCGCAGACGCGGAGACAAGATGTGTGCTCTGGTGCCTGGCTTCTGGTCTCAGAACAGTATGGATTTCTTTATAACAGAGTAATTCAGTAATTACAGTGATGAAGGAGCAACGAAAATAATTTTACTGTTGGGGGTCGCCACAAATTGGGACATTTTATCAAAGGGTCGTGGCACTGGAAAGGTTGAGAACCCCTGCTATATGTAGTTTATTGCCATCTTGGGCATCCTCTCTTGTCTCTCTTCATCCCCTCCTACAGTGTCAATGCAGTGAATAGTACAGACTTCTTTGCCTCTTTTTAATTATTGTCTTGGAAGCCCAGTATGGCAGGAGGAACAATGGGTAAGGGGGGTGTGGGAAGGTTCTGAATTCTTAGCTTTGGATTCCCCCATATGCCTTTTGGTGTTAGACCCTGAAAGTGTGTCTAAATCTAATACAAACTAAATTTAACATCCACAGCATAAAGCTAGAACCCAGAAATACAAAAAAAAGCACTTATCTGGTACACGCAAGAGAGAAGTAAGATGGCCACTAGTAAGAGTCTCAGCCAATCGGAAAAAAGCCCTGGAAATGGGGCATTATGGGAACTGTACTCTTCTACCTTGCTTGTTGCCTAGCAATGCTTGTTACTCTGGCTGCTGGCCACAGCATGCTCTGTGCACACTCAGACAGTGGACCGGGTGATAGAGCAGAAAGGGTCAAGAAACAGAGCCCTCTCTAACCATTGTAGCCCAAAACATGGAAGCTACATGTCCCAAAGAAGTTTCTCCAATAGAAGTCAATGGAGCAAAGATGGCTGTGTGTGAGCTCCAGTTCTTAAAGGAGCCGCTACACTAAAATCAATGCTAAGTAAAAAAATAAAGGAAAGGTCCCAAAGCCCTCGGGGGATATGTGGGGGTGGAAAAAAAAATAAAGAACTAGTAGTGGGGGAGAAGAAATAAGCCCCCAGCACACTCCCATAGCCATAGAAGTTAAACGGTTAATTCACAGAAAAATACAGCAGCCATATTTACTTCAAGACCCCTTGAGAGAATTGAGCCATACATGAGAGCTAAATCCTAGCATTGGTAGCTCAGAACATAACGTAGAGTGGACCAAGGCAATCACATGGTTACGTAGCAATCTTCTCTCTTCAGGCTACCATCATAGGTCAAAGGAAGAATCTCAGAGAGACTCAGCCATGAGGAGCAGACTTGTCAAGTCAACCTCCAAAGGGCAAGAAAGGTCCACAAAGCACCTGTGAACTGGGCAATCCAACTCTGGGTAAGCCTAGTGATGGTAGTCCACCTAATGGAGGACTATATAGCCTCATATCTAAAAAGAAATAATTCAAACCTAATAAAAATAGGATGGCCACTGCACATCGAACTGCATCACAGGACACATGCATTCTGGGAAGTGGACAGGGGTTGAGCTGAAGGAAGAGGGGGTAGTCGCTACCCCAAAGACCCTGTCTTTGTGATATGCCCTGCCCTCCAAGAGGAGGGACTCAGCCCCATGGTACTGGTGTTCCATATTGGATGTAAGAGAAGAGTAGTTTGAAAAGTTCCTAACTTTGAATTTACAGGATATCTTTGAGACATTGTACTAATTAGACGCCATTTCTCTAACTTTGTCATTAAGAGCTCACAGGTTTAATTATTTATTTGTTTTGTACTAAACACCAGAGACATTCTCCCAAACCTACCACAAAAGGATAAATTGTTGTTGTTGAGAATCACAGATTATTCTGAAACCATCAGAATAGGTAAGTACATACAACTAGCTTCTTGTATGCCACATTTCTGCGCCTCATTTGCTTTAATGCCATGTGAAAAACTGTGAAGTAAGATCACATTTAAACTGGTCGATTCTACATTTAAAATACACATACTGCCATTTTAAATAACGTACTATGTTTGTGATCTATAATCATGCATGGATTTTTTTCTCAAAAATAGTTCAGATACCAAACGTCACTCATATTTTATTATTCTTATTTATTTCATTTTTCAGCTTGATTTTTCTAAAATCTATAGAGCGCAGAATGAAAAAGGTATAGAATTAACCCTTTGAGTGCCAGGGGGTACGCAACGCAATGCATACCCCTCTGGCACTCAAAGGGTTAAGGAATCTTTCATGAAACAGGAAATTATTGAAGATCTAGGAAATCAGTGATGAAAACTGTAACAATAAAAATTCCCATCAGAGTATCACTTTCAATTTTTACTTTTAAACAATCAAAATAAATAATTTTGTGTATATTATATACACACACATACATATACACACATACACACACAGGAAATAATTTGTGATTAGATGCTGATAGAACTTCAAAAATACATGTAACATGATAGACTGTATCCGCCATAAGCTGGAGGGAAAAACGTATTATTCTGACATTCATTTGTTCGCATTAAGCAGCAGTCTGCACCTTATAACAGGAGAACATTTTCCTGATAAAGGTAATTTTATACTGGGGGTGTAATTGATATCATAATTAAGTGAACCATTAGCAGCTTTGGAAATTTCTTCAGCCAGGGATCTTAACCCTTTGAGTGCCAGGGGAGTATCAAAAGCTTTGAAATGCAATGCAGTGCAATGCTTTGGATACCTCTCTGGTATTCAAAGGGTTCATTGTTTCAGTGCCAGAGGAGTATGCAAGACATTGCAAAGCAACACGCTGTATACCCCTCTGGCCCTGAAAGGGTTAATGCACTTTCCACCAGTTATTTCACTTTTTTTTTTTTCAGGACTAAACCACCGTGTATTATATAAGGGGGTTGTCACAATTTATGCACATTTGGGTTAGTTAGAATATAATTTAAAAGAAAAACTATGAAAAGAAAAATTATTAAAAGTTTGCTTTTAGGAGTATTTTTTTATATAGATAACTAGCTATGTAGCAGAGCGTTGCCCGTGAAGTGAAGGTGAATGGGATGTGATAGGCAAGGGGTAGAAGGGTGCAGGTATTGGACTGGCAATGCAGACATGGAATGAGGGCTGTGTTGGTAAAACGCAGCTTGTATGTGAAGGGAACGGCTGCCTGAGAACACGGCTGCAGACGGAGAGGGACGGTAGTGAAAGGGAGTGGGGAGATGTTATCAAAAAACTATTATTATGATCGGGAGAAAGTAAAATAAAACTTAACTTTTATTTTAAAAAAATGCATGTGAATATTAGATAAATACAAGAATTATGATTACTAAGCACACTATGTCTGTACGTTAATGCGAGGTTTTTAGTGTTAGTCTCCTAGAGCCTGATGCCGATACTTTAGATCAGTAAATAAATGGGATACTGGAGTCTGCAGTCTGGCGGGTTGATTATGTTTTTGTCAAGAGGTTAAGATACCTCTGATCGTGGGGTTTAGTTACTTGGATTTTTCTACCCCAGCGAACTTCATGTACTTTGTCACATAATATTTTTGAATGCTGGGGTTTGAGTTACATGTTTTTAACCCTTAGCTAATTCTATGTACATTGTGACATAATAGTATATTGGATATTCATATCTGCAGCGTGATTACTAATGTGGGCTGTGTTATATTGTTTGTAATAGTTCCCGACTGCAGACTGAATTACAAGAAGTACTAGTGACATAAAACTAGATTAAAACTTCACTTGAATCGAACATTTGCCTATTTGTATTTAGCAGACTATATTAGCCAGAGTAGAGGAACCATTAGGCGGGCTCACACATTTATTAGGAGATAGTGAATTTTATTTACAGTATTTTTTACTTTTTTAAATAAAAGTTAAGTTTTATTTTACTTTCTCCCGATCATAATAATAGTTTTTTGATACTATCTTTATTACTTTATGTGTCATTATGTGCCCGTAATAAAGTTTACGTTAATTTTGATTTTTTTCTTTTTTTCACATAATATGAATTAGTTGGTAAACTGAGGAGCACATCTGCAAGGTAGATTGTAGAGCCTTACTCAGCAGCTGTGATGACATAACAGTGTCTGTGCCCCGGGTCTTTTTTGTATTGATTAGTGGGGAGATGTTACAGTAGCAGACGGGAGAGAGGCAAAGGGGTAGCAGAGAAAGAGAGAGATAAGCAAAAGATAAAGATGAAATGCGAGGTGAGAGGAAGGGGCTGGTGAATTGCAGGCCAGATGGGCAAATGAAGTAGAATTGGAGGGCGGGTGGATGGATGAAGAGGTCTGCTGAATTGGCGGGCGGATGAGGAGGAGTGGTTGTACTGGTCAAAGCAGACATGACAGCAGGGACAGTGTAGCAGACATCAGGACCGTGCACTGACCTGCATTTTGCCTCACTGGACAAAGGGCTGCTTTTGTGTGGTTATTGTTCCTGTTAGAGGGAGGACAGGGAGATATAAAAATGCCATTGATTCAAATGGTGCTTTAACCTCAAAGTCTAGGGAGATCTCCAACACATTGCTTTGTATTGAAGAGGATCAAAGTCCAATTTTTTACATTAATGAAAATTTTTGGAATTTCAGTTCTCTCTTCTTGAGGATTTGGTTCGCTCTAGAATTACTACACTTTTCTCTGAAAGAGTTAATTATCATGTTCAGTGAGCAGAGTATGTTAGACCACCATCCAAGGGTACATGACACATTGTGAGGTTTTAAAAGCTTTTTATTTCTACCACTATATATGCACTAATGATGCTGGACTTACTAACAGACATAATACTGTCTATTGGATTAACCCAGAGTAGCAGAGATCAGGAAAGTGCCCTGACCTGCATTTTGCCTCACTGGACAAAGGGCTGCTTTTGTGTATTTATTGTTCCTGTTAGAGGGAGGACAGGGAGATTTAAAAATGCCATTAATTTAAATGGCGCTTTAACCTCTTTAATTATATTAAGATCTCCAACACATTAGTTTTTATTGAAGAGGATTAACCCTTTGAGTGCCAGAGGGGTACGCAATGCATTGCGTACCCCTCTGGCACTCAAAGGGTTAAAGCCCCATTTACATTTTTGTAATATCAGTTCTCTCTTCTTGTGGATTTGGTTCGCTCTAGAATTACTACACTTTTCTCTGAAAGAGTTAATTATCATGTTCAGTGAGCAGAGTATGTTAGACCACCATCCAAGGGTTACATGACAAAAGTTCTTTATTTTTACCACTGTATATGTATCAATGATATTGGATTTTCTAAAAGACATACTACATCTATTGTCTATTGGATTAACCCAGAGTGGATTTGGAATTTTGGTATAAAGCATATTAGAGCTCTATTCAAGGAAAGCTGATTTAGTAATAAAAAGAGAAAAGAAAAATTCACAGTGCTAAAAACACCATGAATATCCATATAAGCTATGAATAAAATGTGATTCATTTGTTAGAGAATATTAAAAGCAGCAAGGAAAGAAGGGATTCTACTAATTCCAAAAAGAGAAAAAAACGATATCCTTTTAACACGTCTCACACAAAAGTGTGTGAAACTTAACACCGCCTTCTCCAGGTTGCCTAGATAAAAAGGGCAACATGAGACTCTCGCCCTGTACGAAAAGCGCAAGATTCTCATGTCGCTGCATTAAAAGTCACTGCTGCTTCTGCACACTGGAGATGAGGAGAAAGCTGAACTGCAGAGACATGGCCAACAACATTAAAAAAAACATACCTTATCTTCTCTGCGTGCAGAATGACAGGGCGGAGCAGAGAAGGGGAGAGAGAGTCCGGCGCAGAGCTCAGCAACTCTTTAGGACATTTTTGGTATGTTTTGTTTAATGTTGTTAAAGAATACTGCCATCCTCGTTCCACACAGAAAACAGTTCTCTGCGTCATTAGTGTTCCCCAACATCAATCATATTCAGCCTTCCGTTGACTGAGGATGATGGAGATTGTAGTCCAGCACATGTGTTGAACACACTGCTCTCGCTCTGCAGTTCAGCATTCTTCCTTCTCTCCAGTATGGTGGCCTCCTTCAGATCCACAGACAGGTCCAGCTTGTACATGGTGCAGCAGTGACACGGGCTCCACGACTCTCCTGGCAATGGGTTGGGCAAGGCCTTCTTATGGTAGCAGGAAAAGGATTCAGCTACGTGTGTGCAGAAACAGCAGCAATTTTTAATGAGGCAACATGAGAATCTTGCACTTTTCATGCAGCCCAAGATTCTTATGTCACCATTTTCATCAAGGCAACTTCATGAATGCGGTGTTAAGTCACACGCTCTTTTGTGTGCAACGTTTTAAAAGTGAACCGAAAAAACCCAGCACAAGGACAAAAAGAAAGGGATTCCTGCGCCAATCCAGACAGATTGCCTAGAAAGTAAAACCCCTTTGTAATGTATTTAATAAAGCTGTGTGTATATTAATTTCAAACAAATTAGGATTTTGTAACATAATATGGTTAAAGTATGTATAAACTCTTACCACACCAAGATACCTCAATTTAAGAGAGACCTAACCGTTATATGATAACATTTTAAGATAAACTTGATAAAGCAGCTTTTTTTTTGTTGTTGTTTTTGGTTTTTTTTTGTTTTAAAGATATGAATATTGCTATAGTCCGTTTCTGGAGAGTCATATTACAATCCTGAAAATGTCACGGGGCTCTGTAGCTGCTGTGTGAATGCCTTTTACCTAAATCCTTCTGTTTAACACATTTAGAGATATATTCAATATGTATTGTCCTTTTATACACAATCTTCTGGACTCGGTCATAGGTTTAATCCATATAAAGAATACATAACAGATTTTTAAAAGTGTTCTTTTATTAACCAGGGATAATTTAAAGCGAAATTGCTCTAATTAGAAATAAACACTTAACTGGAATGGTCTACAAAGTGTACCTTGTTTGCAAACACACTTTGTAGACCATTCCAATGAAGCATTTATTTCTAAATAGCACGACTGCAGGCTGATCCCGGGACCAGAATCTCCTGCTGTCAGCTAGATGTCAGACTTGTGTGAATGAGCCTGGAGGGGGGAACTTTATCCAGTTATATCTCTCAAACCATAAATGTTTTTGAGATAAGACTTAAATAGATGTACTTATTTTTAAAATGGCTACAATATTGAATAAAGTTAAATTTAAACATTACTATCCCTTTAAGCAGATATTTATGAAGCCTGGAGGAGATGAATCATTTCTAATACAATATTTTAATCATTGATATTTGGAAGGATTTCTTGCCATACTGTATTAGGAAAAGAACATCAACAGGCATTTATTTTTTAGTGTCACCTTGATTTTTTTTTTCACATATTTGACAATTTCATTCAAAACATCTTTGTGTCATGTTAACCAAAAATCACGCAGATGTCTAGTTTAGGAAACATTCACACTTATTTCTGGGAAAAGTGAGAGTCTCCTGGTGCAGCACAGAGCTTCATTAGCTCTAAACCTTCATTAACATATACAATATCACTTCAAAGAATTCCTTAGCACTGGAAAAATTGATGAAAAGCTTAATTAGCATATGAAACATTAGTGGTACTGAATGTAGCATACATTAGCATTTGGCATGACAATCGCCTTAAAGGCATAGTAATACTTGTTTTATGGAATGTTTAATATTGTAATTATTAAATACATATATGCTTTGATTTAAGTCTTTTTGCAATAACTTTGATAGTGTTCGTGTAACATCGATGTAAAGTTTACCCCTCCCGCCCCTTTTAGCTATGTCAGCTGACAAACTTGGATTCTGGTCTGCGGACTGGATGGCTAGTCTGGAGAGATGAAATAGCATTGGATACAAAGTAAATCTTCCTTACAACAGTCTACAAAGTGCACTTGGTTTGAGGCAGTAGACAGTAGTCATAAAGATTTGCTTTGTAACCACTGCTATTCCGGCTCTCCAGAAGAGCCGTCAGGTCCGCAGACCACAAGTTTGTCAACTAGAGCGCTGAAGTAGCTAAAAGTGTCGGGAGGGGCAAACTTTACATCAAGATTACACTAAAACTATCAAATTTATAGCAAAAAGACTTTCTTTGCTTTATTTATTTCATATTTTCAATATTAACCCCTTCATCACTACTATGAAATGACATAGCTTGATGTACAATACTCACTTCCCCTCTACAATGAATTATTAAAAAGATTTGCACATTTGAAAAATAACAATTTTTTCCCCTCTTGTCAGCAACAGTCACAGAACAGATGAATCAACGTAATGTCACCATTATGACATATTTTGTCCTTGCAGGAGTTTCTGACTTTCCAGAGGTGCAGGCAATTATTTTTATCCTGGTTTTGTTCATTTACCTGATAACACTTGGTGGTAATATGACCATCTTATTCTTGATCTTCATAGATCCTCGACTGCACACGCCCATGTATTTCTTCTTGTCTAACTTATCTTCCCTAGACCTTATGGTCACCACCGTAACACTGTATAGGATCTTCTATACATTCATTTCAGGAGAAAAAAGTATTACTTTTCAAGCTTGTTTTGCACAATCCTATTTTACCATAACATTGATAGGTATTGAGCTCTTTATACTGACGGCTATGAGTTATGATCGCTTTGCGGCCATCTGTAATCCATTGCGTTATCACGTGGTGATGAACCGCAAGGTCTGTATTGTCTTGGTCACCATTTGCTGGGTTGTAGGTTTCTTGGACACTCTCCCTGTTACTTATATTGTTTATGGATTCTCATGCTATAAATCCAGAGTGATCAACCATTTCTTCTGTGAAATCTTGGCACTTATGAATCTTTCTTGCAGTGACACCTCATTACTGGAGAAAACCATACTAATAGAAGCTCTCATTGGTGATTTCTCTCCTTTCTTGCTCACTATAATCTCTTATGTTTGTATTATTAGCACAATATTGAAAATTAAGTCTACCAGTGGGAGACGAAAGACCTTCTACACATGTTCCTCACACCTTACTGTTGTCATTCTCTTTTATGTGACTCTTTCATGCTTGTACCTCAGACCCCGCTCAATGTTCTCCTTGGACTCTGATAAACTGTTTTCCCTTTTATACACAGCTATTGTGCCCATGTTAAACCCACTGATTTACAGTTTGAAAAACAAAGATGTCAAGTCTGCTTTAAATGGTGTATTAAATAACCATAAGGTACTAAAAAGTAGTGTAGTGGGCTTCATTTGACAAGATGAGCATACAAAAGAAGAGAAAAAAGGGGGAGGATGTCAATAGTGTGTTATCACCGACATAGAAGTAAATTGTATAAAATAATTATTGTAAACATGTAAGCACAGTTAAAAAGGGCTTATACCTCCCAGTGGCACATAGAACAATCAGATAAAATAACTCTCCTCTGTTTGAGGAAAGTCCCAAGATCAATCATTGCTTTTCCAGAACGTGATAAACCAAATGGTTTTACTGAAGTATACAAAATGAACTGCTCATTGACTGCCATTTTAAGTGTTTTTAATATGTAGTATACTTCAATAAAAACATTTGGATTATCAAGATGTGAAGTAGAGGTGATTGCCCTTGAGCAGAGGCAATATATTTTCTCGGACTTCTTTGTGTGCTAATGGGAGGTATAAGTCCTAGTTAACTGTGCTTACATGTCAGTGCAATTATTTTATACTATGTACTTCTATATATCAGTGATAACACACTGTTGCCACCCTCCTTTTTTATCCCATGAGCATTTAATTTGGGAACAGTGCTATTTCCCAGACACTGGCCTTGTGAGTAATGATGTGTAGAAAACCCAAGTCCAAACGAACATTAGAAATCTTACACTTTCTTCTGCCTATTATGGTAGGTTACACATTGTGGATGGAACCCTTTGACACTCCAGTTGCTGTTGACAACTCCCTTCATCCCTAAACAGCCACTGGACTTTTGTATCAATCCATCCTCACTTCATAATGATTGTAAGCCCTACAAGCAGAGCTGTCATTTGAAATATTCTTTAAAAAATCTTGATTGTTAACATCTCTGTATGCATTGTCATCTAGTTATGGCTTAATTTGTTCTTTCTATTGTACAGCACCATGTAATCTGTTGAAGCTTTACAAATAAATGATAATAATAATAATGGATGCAATAGAGAGATTGTTGGTATAAAGTTGACTACTTCATGATCCAGAAATACTCCATAATCTAAACTAAAGTTTAAATGTTTCATAATAAAAGCAGCTCTAATTAATCATCATAGTATTTGGACTTTGGAGAGTGTTATTTCAATTCTGTCAGAGTTGTAGTTCCAGAGTAATTCAATGACAAAGTGTCCCGTCCCGCCCCTTTTACTGATGTAACACTGCTCAGCCAGAGCAGAAGGGAGGTGCCCAGGTAGACTGCAGAGAGGAACAATCTTCAAGATAAGGGAAAAACCTGAAAAACTTGTCAAGTGGGGCAGGGCTTTCATTGTTCTCATAGGAAGAAGATTGTCCCCTGCTGTTATCTGTCTGGTCTATGGAATGGATTCCACATCTGAGAAGAGATGGCTTACACTAGGTAAAAGGGGAGGGAGGGGAAACTTTGCTTGTGAATATCTCATAAACCATAAAGGTTTGAGATATAAGACTTATATCATTCTTCATGTTTTTTTAATGCCTACAAAATAAAATAAAGTTAAAACAAAGTATTGCTATCCCTTTAAGAAAGACTAATTCTTTATAAAGTTGCCAAGAACAATATACAAGCATGCAACAGAGGAGATCCTTACACGCTCAGTACAAACTCACAAGGTGCAAAAGGCTAGACATGTTTGTACCAAGCTAAAGCTTCCGCTTGGTAGACACAAGGCTCTACATTATTCTGGAGAATTGATGACTATCCTGAAGTTTAGATTTGTGAAAGATCCAAAATGAGACAACACAGTAGCCCAGCAGGACAGCCTCACATTCAGCTAGTGGATCAGAACAGAAACACTGTTCATGAGATTAGTTTACATGTGAATCATGGGCTTTGACAATTCTCTTTATTCTGCACTTCCTATCTAATGTAAATCTACACTGGAGCAAACCAACACTAATGGTTTCAAACACATTGTTAAATATTAAAAGGGTTAAAAGCGTCCTTTATGGCAACGTTTATTTGTCCCCTTCTGGTTTTCTATTCTCTTTTGCTTTCTACAGTGCAGACACACAAACCATTAGTACAAAACACGTCATTTTACTTTCTCTGTCGTCCAAGACAGGTTACTAGTAACTTTGGGTAGTCGATCCTCCCCTTTAAGTAGGCAGGGGCAATTCTAGAAGTGAATGCAGGGGTGGAGCCTACCTTCCCTCCTTGGCTGCAGCTAGCCAACCAGCTCCAGTAAGATTTGCTCCTTGGATGAAGATATAGGCAAGAGAACAGTTCTGCTATAGTTTTAGCTAATTTTTTTTTTTTTCTGTTAGATATGGAATACCACCATTAGGCGGATTACCATAACTGACAATGCCCTTAGATGTGGCTAGCTCAGTATCTAGGTGATTTTGTGGACCTTAAGCCCTGGGGGGAAAAAGCTTGGATTCAAGTTCTTCCCTCAGGAGTTGTCCACTGAGGCTTCTTCTTAATACATGGTAATCTGAAGACAGAAGATCTGCAGGAATGGTGAGCAATCCTTTGACTGCTCAAGGTCCACATGTCCCACAGTGCCCCTCTACACAGGGGTTTTCCTTTGGAGTTCTTATTGCACACTCCTGCACTCAATGGGTTTATCTGTATGTCTGTTGGGTGTTTTGGAGCAAGTTTCTGTGGTAAACCTAACCCTTTGGCTGCTGGTTAGCATCTTGAGGGGGGGGTTGTTGGCACTTTCCCTACTGGGTTCAGTGTTTTTGGTCTAGTGACACATTTTAGTAATGTTTGATGCACATTTACTTCCGAGTTACAACTCTGCAAAATTTGTGTTCTGTGCCTTTAAGACGTGCTTTTACCCCATAGACCCCATTGCTCCATTCACTTCTATGGAACTTTACAATTTGGGACATATCTCTGCAACCGCTCATCGTAGCGACTTCAGAGATGGCTCATTTTGTTTGTCTGCCCTTGCTCTATTATTCGGTCAATGTTTGGTGTGTGTTTGGGGGGCTCAGGGGGCTTCGGACACTGTTTGGTTACTTTTTCTGGGAAAACGACATTGCCCACGAGCACTTGCATCACGCGCTCGTTCCTGATTGGCTCCTGTCGCGGCACCCAATTTGTGCTTTCCCTGAACGAGCATCCTACACAGGGCTTGGACTCTCCTCTGCAGATTAACCCTTCGCCTGCCAGATAAGTGTATTTTAGCGATTTCTGGGGTGAAATTTTAATCCTACACACTATTTGGGTGATACCTTATACTTGAACGTTTTGACACTGTGAGGATGTCTAATCCGTTGGAGCTTGGGGCCAGACCTAAGATTAAGGACGCTGGGGTCTCTGTGTCCCCCATTGCACATTGCTCTTCATGTAAATCAGGGTTACCTAGAGAATTCTCAAGACGTTTATGACCAGCATGTTCTGCTGTCCCCAAGTCTCCCCCAGGGACCTCCAGACATGCATTAGAGCCAGTTTGGGTACAAGAGTTTAAGGCTGTTACTAGAGACCTCCGGTCTACATTACAACTCTTTCCATCCCAGTTACAGGGGGTCTTCCACTACTGGCAGACCCCTACTTCTGTCAGATCTGGCCTGCCGAAACCGCAGGGAGTAACTGACGTATCAGATTTCTCTGAAGAGGAACTGTTGGTGGATTCTGACGATGAGGAATGTTCTGCTGTGGGCTCCCCTCAGTTCTTTGGGGACCCCTTTGAGGCTGATCTTGATGCCTCGGCTAAGGGCCTGATCAGGGCCGTTTTAAACACCCTAAACATTCCCTTGGTTCAAGAGGTTTCTTAGGCTCCTGAAATACATCAGAGGGATCCGAAGAGGCCCCATACTTGTTTTCCACCTACCCTCACTCTTGACCACCTAGTGTCTGATGAGTGGAATTCTCTGGACAGAAAACCTTCTGTTTCCAAGAAATTTGCCAAGCTTTACCTCTTTTCTGATGTGGCACTTGCTCAGTGGGATCATCCCCCCAAGATGGATGCACCTGTCTCTAGGCTTTCTAATCCACTGCCTTGCCAGTTGCTGATGCTTTCGCTCTTCAAGACTGGACTGACAAGAAACTTGAGGCCTCCTTCAAGTCCATTTTTGCCACCGCTAGCTCTCCCTTACATCCAGCGTTTGCCACGGCCTGGGTGAATAAGGCCATTGCGGTTTGGACTGAATAGCTCAGTTTTGCTGCTTGTCAGGGAGCTCCTACTGCTGATATGTTATGGCTACTTGCCAACATTTCTGAAGCTCAGCACTACTTATCTACTGCCTTGTTTGATACCATCCATTTGGTGGCTAGGGTTTCCACCATGTCTGTGGTTGCCAGATGTGCTCTTTGGCTCAAGATCTGGACTGCTGAAACTGCTTCTAAGGAAGCATTGCTCTCGTTGCCCTTTCAGGGCACTTCTCTGTTTGGGCCATAACTTAAGGATCTGATTAGTTAGGCCACAGGGGGCAAGAGTATCCTTGTGCCTATGGTCTCTAGGAAAAAGACGCCTATCAAGTGTAATCGGCTTTTACGTTCCTTCGAGACAGACATGTCTGGCGAACTTGGGGGTTCCCTCAGCTCCACGTTCCTCCTCCAAGCCCAAACAACAATGGAAGCCTAAGGCCTCCACCAAGCCCAAGGCTTCAAAGCCTTCTTCCGCATGACTCGCCGAACCCGGGTCCCCACTCTGCAGTGGGTGGCCATCTGCATCACTACCACAGCATCTGGGAGGACACAGTGGTGGACCCATGGGTTTTGCAGGTGGTGGCGGAAGGGTACAGGATCCCTTTAACCTCTCTTCCTCCCTTCTGGTTTTTCCCCTTCTCACACGCCTCTGGGTGTAGAGAAACAACGTCTGTTCAACGGCACCATCCAGGCCCTTCTGAACAAGGAGGTTCTGGAATCGGATCCCGTTCAGGACAGGGGTTTGGGTTTTTACGCAAACCTGTTTGTGGTTTCCAAGAAGGACGGCGACTGTCATCCAGTTTTGGACCGGAAGAATCTCAATTCCTTTGTGGTCAAGACTCATTATCACCAGGAGTCCCTACGCACGGTGATTGCTGCCATGTCCCCAGGGGAATTCCTTGCTTCTCTGGATCTTCGAGATGCATATCTGTACATTGCCATTCATCCATAGAGCCAGCAGTACCTCAGATTTGCTTGCGACCAAGGGCATTTTCAGTTTTCTGCTCTTCCCTTTGGTCTGAGTACAGCTCCTCAAGTCTTCAATCGTGTCCTGGGAGCCTTAGTGTCCATCCGCCATCGGAACGGCATCAGAGTCACTCCATACATGAACGACCTGCTTCTGAAAGCCCCTTGTCCATAACTCATTCATCATCAGGTTCAGGACTGCATTCATGCTCTCACCCATCATGGGTGGATCCTCAACATGGACAAGTCGGATCTTGTCCAATCCCAGCGACTGGTCTTCCTGGGCCTTCTCTTCGACACTCAGCAGAGCATGGTGTTTCTCATGGATGAGGTGGCTCACCAGATCACCCACAGGGTTTCCGCTGTTCTGGCTCACGATCCCGTTCCACCCAAGAAGTTGTCCTCTCTAGTGGGGAAGTTCATTTCCACCATAGAAGCAGTCCCGTTTGCCATAGTTCACACCAGGGAACTCCTGAGGATTGTGATCCAGGTGTGCAGGGGTCAACCGGACCTCCTGAAGATGTCGGAGTCCCTCCCTCTTCATGTGGAACCGAGTCTGTTGTGGTGGCTCACCCTCTCCAATCTGCTGAAGGGCAAGTCCTTCCTGGTATCCTTCTGGACCACAGTGACGACGGATGCCAGCCTATCCGGCTGGGGAGCGGTTTTGGGTCACCTGAATGCTCAGGGACGGTGGTCTCCAGAGGAATCTCTCCTTCCCATCAACGTGTTGGAGCTTCGGGTGATATTTCATGCCCTTTGCCACTGGATGTGCCAGCTGGAAGACTGCTCGGTCTGGGATCCAGTCCGACAACGCCACGGCAGTGGCTTATATCAACAAGCAAGGCGGAACAAGAAGTCTCGCAGCTTGGTTAGAGGTCAAGGCTATTTTGTCCTGGGCTGTAGAACATGTTCTTGCCATATCCGCAGTTCACATTCCTGGCGTAGACAATATCCTGGCAGACTTCCTCAGTCGACATACAGTGGACAGCGGAGAGTGGGAACTGCATCCAGGGGTGTTCAACCTCATTGTTCAGAGGTGGGGTTTTTCAATGCGTCTACCTGATGGTGACAACACACAACCAGAAGATTCCGACATTTTGCTCTCGCTGGAGGGATCCTCTAGCTCTAGCAGTGGATGCCATGTCCATTCCTTGGTTATTTCCTCTGGCTTACATCTTTCCTCCCATCCTCATGTTGCACAGGGTGATAAGGAAACTGAGACTGGAGTGCTGTCCAGTCATTCTGATTGCTCCGTACTGGCCTCGGCACGCTTGGTTTCAGGAACTTCTGGATCTATCAGTGGAGAAGCCATTCTGGCTCCCTTGCCATCCGGATCTTCTTCTCCAGGGTTTCCTGTGTTGTCTAGCTTTGACGGCTTACAAATTGAATCCTCAATACTGAGGAGGAAGGGTGTAACGGAAGCTGGGAAGGGACCGCGTCACCTTCCGCCGTCGTTCCCGGGTCTCTCCTTCTCGACGCAGATAAGCGCCGTCGGATGCACCGGTTGAAGTCACTGGAAACAGCTGCAGGATCGCTGGAAGCAGGGAAGAGTCCACGTCGCCGCCTGACAGTCCACGAAGTTAGGTTGCAGGAAACTGGCAGCAGGCGGTCAACGATTCAGGATACTTGGCGCAGATGGGTATCAGAGTGGATACTTTAGACCATGAGCAATACAAGACTCCAGGACTCCTTGTTCACTCCAAAACATAACTCTCTTTATTGTCACAAACCACAGATATTTATATACAGTACAGTACATTGGATCACATGGGGAAACCTGATACAATAGGGAACATGATTAAATCATAACACATCAGACAAAAGGCCAGCAGCAGATGGTCTTAACAGATACAATAACTCAGACATGATTACATTTCAGATACAAAAGGGTTTGATTGAACAAAGACTTGAGGGGCGTGAATGTATTAACACACACAGCAGGGGGTCTCAGGACAGTTCTCAATACAATGACTTGATTAACACCCAGCAGGAGGTCTTGAGTCAAATGGCTGGAGTGGCTACAATACACATCGTAGGGACAAGTACAATTAAACACATACAATATTTGACAATACATAAAACATAAATCTTTTAACATAAAGATAGTAAACCCCCCATCTGAGGTCAAAGGAGGCCAAGGGGCCATAGTCTTTAGGTAAAAAGTTTGAGGTCCAGACAAGGGTCCAAGTAACGGATAAGATCCGTTACAAAGGGTTTTTCCCTCTGGTGTGGTGGCTACTATGCTTAGTGCCCACAAACCTGTTTCTTCTAAGGCCTACCATCATGTCTGGTTGACCTCTCTCTCTTGGTGTGCTGATAAGAACCTATCTCAGGATATTGATCTGCCTACGGTCCTGGCCTTTTTGCAGGAAGGTGTGGATAAGGGCCTCAGTTTGAGTTCCCTTAAGGTTCAGACATCTGCGCTCTCTGTCTAGTCTTCCTGATGTCAAGGTTTTCTTCCACAGCGTCGCTCATACTCGTCCTGTTTTTAAGACTACCACTCCTCAGTGGGATCTTAATTTGTTTTTTGGTGTCCTTCAGCACCCTTCCTTTGAGTCCTTGGCTACTATTTCTCTACGCCTGCTGACAAAGAAAATGGCTTTTTTTCCTGGCAATCGTGTACATTCGCTGTGTCGCGGAGTTGCATGCTCTGTCTTGAAGACTACCCTTTTTGGTGTTTCACAAAGACAAGGCAGTACTCCGCACTTTGCAGGAGTTTCTCCTGAAGGTGGTTTCTGAGTTCCACATTAATCAGGAGATTGTGGTGCCTTCTTTCTGCCCTGACCCTACCTCAGACAAGGAGAGGCATCTCCACTTGTTAGACGTGGTGCATTGTCTCAAGTTTTATGTACATCGCACTGAGTCCGTTAAACAGTCTGACATGCTGTTCGTCATTCCTGAGGGTCACAGAGCAGGGAGACCTGCATCCAAATTGACCATTGCGTCCTGGATTAAGTCCACTATTGGTAAGGCTTATGAGCTAAGGAAGAAGCCTTTTCCCTTTCGGGTCACGGCTCATTCTACAAGATCCACCGGGACTTCTTGGGCTTACAAGAATCAGGCCTCAGCTGATCAGTTGTGCAAGGCTGCCACTTAATCGTCTGTGCACACCTTTTCAAAGCACTACCGTGTTGATGTGTTGACATCGGCTGATGCCAGCTTTGGAAGGAAGATCCTGGAGGGAGTCTTGCCTGTCTAGGATCTTCTTTTCGGTTCTTCAGTGCTCCTTCACTTTTGAGCCCTGTTGACTCTAGTTCAGTGTGCTGTGTTACAGTTTCTGGGGTGTTACCCCTGTTCAGTGTCAGTTGACACTTCATTTGTTATTGTTGGGCTATCTCTGATCTGATGGTTCATATATGCTCTGGTGACTTTGGGGGCCCTGCACCTGGTCCTTGCCTTCCTTCCTGCCTCTGGGAAACTCAATGGTTAGTTAGCAGTAACCTGTATTGGACGACAGAGAAAAGAGGATTTTAGTCATACCTGTTAAATCCTTTTCTCTTAGTCCATACAGGTTACTGGTCTCCCACCCTGTCAAGAGACCATGCTTGGCTCTCCTGTGGCAGATCGTGGGGGTCCTTCAGGTTCATGCCTTCTTTCCCTTTTTACTATCTAGTCAATAGTTAGTGTCTCATATCTTACTGGAGCGGATTGGCTAGCTGCAGCCAAGGAGGGAAGGTAGGCTCTACCCCTGCATTCACTTCTACAATTGTTCCTGCCTACTTAAAGGGGCAGATCACCTACCCAAAGTTACCAGTAACCTGTATGGACTAAGAGAAAATGATTTAACACGTAAGACTAAAATCCTCCTTTACTGTTGCCAAGGAAGACAGACAAATTATACAGATAGGATAAAATAATCAATGTTATAAAAAAAAAAAAAATTACATTTTAAATACAAAATTTGTATACTCTAAGCATCCATTTTTTGGAATGTACTTGCAAGGTTTGCTTTAACCCTTTGAATGCCAGAGGGGTAGGCAACAAATTGCAAAGCAATACTTTGCGTACCTATCTGGCACTCATATAGTTAATCTCAGTAATAATGGTAAGTGTATATAATCATGAGATAAAAATCTACAATCATAGACCTACTATAATGAAGCAAAGCCTGTTGTAAAATATACACATCTCTGATATACTGTGTTGTATTAAAAGAAATAATTTGATATTCTAAAGCAAAACAAACGCATCGGGGAGAAATTAAAATTTCCAGTGATTTAAATGGGGATTTTAACACCTCAATTGCTAACAACATCTCCAACCTGTTGTGGCAGACCAAGGAGCAGCAGTACAGGGGTCTGAAAACAGGTTGCTGGTGCACCCCTGTTGGTCTCACAAAAACACAGTGAACTGCAGGACTGAGGCATTGTAGACTCTTGTCTTGCATGAATCTGTCCCCATAAACCCAATGCTTCAGGCAGCACAAAAGAGCAGACATATTAAAACATTGTAACTGCTCTTTAACCCATTAAGGACTGCGAGGTTCAGGGATCGGCTGAGCTGGAGGACCAACACACTTTTTTTTCCTTCGCTGGCCTACCCAGTGATGCAATGTGAGTGGCTGACTGAGAAAGCAGGGGGCGTAGCCAATCAGTGTTGGGTCCCACAATCCCCAACAGCGAACCAGAAACACACTTCAAATTTGATTATATTTATATGGCATTATACCATTTCTTTTTTTATATACATATGTTGACTAGTAGCACCCAGGCAGTTGTTACGATTTTTCTTTATTAGGAGTGCCTAAAAACTACATTGGTATATATAACTCCACTAGTAAGAGAAATGTTACTAGTCCACCCAATATTAAATTTAGATCTGTAGTTCACACAAAATATATTGTACATATCAGTAGGATTAAAAAAAAAGAGGATTTTAGTCTTACCTGTTAAATCCTTTTCTGTTAGTCCATATAGGTTACTGGTAACTTTGGGTAGGCGACCGCACCTTTAAGTAGGCAGGAACAATTCTTGACGAGAATGCTGGGTGGAGCCTACCTCCTCTCCTTAGCTGGTTCTCAGCCAATCCCCTCCAGTAGGATTTGAAAACGCTAACTATTGACTAGGTAGTAAGAAGGGAAAAGAAGACTCCTGTGAGCATGAACCCGAAAGAGAAAGAAAGGAACACAAAACAGGAAAAAAGGGGTGCCAATGGTGAAATACAGTTGTTTAAATAGTATAGTTGTAATGATATTAATTGCACTCACGCTTCGTAGTAGTCAGGGCTCTGATATCAGAGTCAACTGATAATCACGCTTACGGAGGAATTAGCCCGTCTCCATTTGGGTCTCACTCGTATTCCAGGAATTATTTCAGGTTCCTTATATAAATACAGCAGGCGGAAAGGACTTTATACTTATATTAAAATGTTTTATTAAAAAAATATTACTAACAATACACAAGGCTATAAACGCTAATGCATTTTGAGGCTAGAGAGCCGCTTTATCAAAGCAAAAAAACAAGCCTATTCAAACGTATGTAAATATATTATTTTATATATTTCTGCCTGCTGTATTTATCTAAGGAACCTGAACTAACTCCTGGAATACGAGTGAGACCCAAATGGAGACAGGCTAATTCCTCCGTAAGCGTGATTGTCAGTTGACTCCAATATCAGAGCCCTGACTACTACGAAGCGTGAGTGCAATTAATATCATTACAACTATACTATTTAAACAACTGTATTTCACCATTGGCACCCCTTTTTTCCTGTTTTGGGTTCCTTTCTATGTCTTACCGCTGAGTGAGAGCATGCTATCTGAGGGAGCAGCCGTTAATACTTCTACCGCTAAAGTGGTACATACTGGTCCTGGAGACAGTCTCAATTACTCCAGTTGCCTGTTTCGTTGGTTTCGGTATAAGCCGCTACTGACACAGGCCCATTGCGAATGTGCACAATAGGGTGTGGTGGCGGTTTTATTGCGAAATAAATTGATATACACAGGGGGAGCCCCTTGTTGTCCTCCCCCTCTTTTCTTACAGTATGAACCCGAAAGGACTCCCACCTTCAGTCACAGGAGACCCAAGCATGGTCCCTTGACAGGGTGGGAGACCAGTAACCTATATGGACTAAGAGAAAAGAATTTAACAGGTAAGGCTAAAATCCTCTTTTCTCTGTCATCCAATATAGGTAACTGTTAACTTTGTGACATCCAAACATTGAGTTTCCAAGAGGGAAGTAAGGCAAGGACCAGGCGCAGGTCCCCAAAGCATATATGAACCATCAGATCATAAAGTAGACCAACAATAACAATACAGTGTCAATGGACACAAACTGGGGTATAACACACCAGGAACATAGCACAGCACACAGAACTAGAGCCAACCGGGCTCAACAGTTAAGGAGTACTGAAGAGACGAGGCAGACCCTAGACAGGCAAGACAGATTCCAGGATCTTCCTCCCAAAGCTAGCATCAGCCGATACCAGCACATCAACACGGTGTGCACAGACGACCAAGTAGCTGCTTTGCACAACTGATCAGCTGAGGCCTGATTCTTGTAAGCCCAAGATGCCCCAATAGATCTGGTGGAATGAGCCGTAGAGCAAAATGAAACAGGCTTCTTCCTCAATTTGTAAGCCTTACGAATAGTAGACTTAATCCAGGAAGCTCCTGTGAATTGCAAAGAACCGCCTTGTCTTTGTGAAACACCAAAGACAGGGCATGCAATTCAGTGACTCTGTGAACAGACACAATCGCCAGGAGAAAAGCCATTTTCCAAGTCAGCAGATGCAGGGGAATAGTAGCCATGGACTCAAATGGAGGACGCCCAAAACCAAGTAAAGATCCCACTGAGGAGCAGGGTTCTTAAAGGCAGGACGAGCATGAGCAACGCCATGAAAGAAAACCTTGACATCTGGAAGGATAGTGATGCAACTCTGAAAGAAAACAGAGAGCACAGACGTCTGAACCTTAAAAGGAACTCAAGCTGAGGCCCTTATCAATTCCATCCTGTAGAAAAGACAGGACCGTTGGAAGATCAAATTCCTGGTAAAAATCCATATCAGCACACCAGGAGAGAAAGGAGGACCAGACTCTATGGTGCGCCTTAGAGGAAACAGGCTTGTAGGCACTAAGCATAGAGGCTACCACACGCGAAGAGAAACCCTTCTTCTCCAGTACTGAGTATTCAATTTTCATGCCATCAACCCCAGACGATGTACATCCTCCTTCCACAGGTACCCCTGTAGAAGAAGATCTGGAAGGCGGGGAAGCCGAAAGGGCTCCGCCACAGAGATCCAGAAGCTCCATAAACCAAGCCTGCTGAGGCCAGTATGGAGCAATTAGAATGACTGGAGAACGCTCCAGATGCGGTTTCCGCAGTACCCTGTGTAGCATGGAAATGGGAGGAAAGATGTACGCTAGAGGGAAGTGCCATGGGACTGACATGGCATTCACTGCTAGAGCTAGAGGATCCCTCCAGCGGGAGCAGAACAATGGTACCTTCCAATTGTGTCTGTTGCCATCAGGTCGATGCAAGGAAGGTCTCACTTCTGTACAATGAGGTCGAACACCTCTTGATGCAGTTCCCACTCTCCGTTGTCCACTTTGTACCGACTTAGGAAGTCCACTAGAACATTGTCTATGTCGGGAATATGAACTGTGGACATGGCAGGAACATGTTCTTCTGCCCAAGATAAAATAGCTTTGACCTCCACCTGAGCAGCGAGACTTCTTGTTCCACCTTGGTTGTTGATGTAAGCCACGGCCATGGCGTTGTCGGACTAGACTCTGATTGGGCATCCTTCCAGAACAGCAGACACCTTGTGGGTGATCTGGTGAGCCACCTCGTCTGTGAGAAACACCATGCTCTGCTGAGTGTCGAAGGGAAGCCCCAGGAAGACTAGTCTCTGTGATGGTACAAGATCCAACTTGTCCATGTTGAGGATCCATCCGTGATGGGTGAGTGCCTGAATGCAGTCCTTGAACTGCTGATGAAGGAGTTCCAGAGAAAGGGGCCCTCAGGAGCAAGTTTTGTCCATGTATAGAGTGACTCTGATGCTGTCCTTGTGGAAGACAGACACTAAAGTACCCAGGACGTGGTTGAAGAAAACTGAAAATGCCCTTAGTCGCTAGCAAACCAGAGGTACTGCCGACTCTCTGGGTGAATGGCAATATGCAGGTATGCATCCTGAAGATCCAGAGAAGCGAGAAATTCCCCAGGAGACATGGCCACGATCACCGTTCGGAGTGACTCCTGGTGGTAATGGGACTTGACGACAAAGGAATTGAGATTCTTGAGGTCCAAAATCAGATGACAGCCACCATCCTTCTTGGAAACCTTGAACAGGTTGGAATAGAAACCCACCACTTGATCCTGTTTGGGAACCGGCTCCAGAACCTCCTTGTCCAACAGGGCCTGGATAGCGCCATTGAACAGACAGCGTTTCTCTACACCCTGAGGAGTGTGAAAAGGAAAGAACCTGAACGGAGGAAGAAAGGTGAAAGAGATCCTTTACACCTCTGACACAACCTACAAAACCCACGGATCCGACACTGAGGAAGTGGCGCAAATGACAACCCACTGGCACATGGGGATCGGGATTCGGAGAGTCATGCCGAAGAAGGTTTGGAACTCTTGGGTTTGGTGGAGGACTGCTTGGCCCTCCATTGTTGTTTGGGCTTGGAGGAGGAACGTGGAGCCTGGGGAACTGCCTGGTTTGCAGTGCACGTCTCAGCCTGAAAGGGACGAAAAAGCCAATTCCACTTTGCCAGAGGCTTCTTCTGAGGTACTAAGGGCAACAGGGTACTCTTACCCCCAGTGGCTTCACTAATGAGGTCCTTGAAAGGGTAACAAAAGTAAGGCTTTCTTGAAAGTAGTGTCCGCAGACCAGATCTTGAGCCAAAGAGCCCATCTGGCTACCACAGATGTGGTAGAAACCCTAGCCACCAACCGGATGGCATCAAAGATAGCAGCAGAAACAGAATGCTGAGCTTCAGAGATGTTGGCAAGGAGCCGCAACATGTCAGCAGTAGGAGCTCCCTGATGGACAGCTACAGTCAGTTGCTCAGTCCAAACTGCAATGGCCCTGTTCACTCAAGCAGCAGCGAAAGCAGGATGCAATGAAGTGTCAGCCGTAGCAAAGATGGCCTTCAGGCAGGCCTCAAGTTTCCTGTCAGTCCCTAAAGACAGATGCGTCCTCCACAGGCAAAGCAGTGGACTTAGAAAGCCTAGAAACTGGGGCGTCCACATTAGGGGGGTGAGCCCACTGAGCTAGGGCCGCATCAGAGAAGGGATACAGCTTAGCGAACTTCTTACATACAGAAGTCTTCTTGTCAGGAGACTTCCACTCATCAGACACAAGGTGGTCAAGAGTGGGGTTGGGTAGAAAACAGGTACACTGCTTCTGAGTTCAGGGAAGGGGGAGGGGGGGACTTTGCGTTCAGTTATCTCTCAAACCATAAAGGTCTGATAGATGAACCTGGGGACAAATCAAATCTTTTTACCATGTCTACAATATGCGGATTAGTAATATTTAAGTATTACTATCCCTTTAAGGATATGACTTTGCATTTCGCTAGGTTAGTAATATATTCTGGGGCAATGTAATTACGTTCCACTTTAATCAAGGTTCTAGGATAATCAGGGATATCTTAGTATCCTGTCCTGTTGGTGACCCTTGAGGACCAAACATGGACACACCCCTGGATTAAAGGGACACTATCACCTAAAACAAATTTGGGGACCTTGAAATGGCTTTCAATATCTCCTGTATGTTACAGGACAATTTTTTTTATTTAGAAAACTATTTTTAAATTTACATTTTACATTACCTCCCCTGCTCACTGACATTTAACCCTTTCAGTGCAAGGAGAGGTGAGCAATGCATTGCTCAGCAGTGTAAGACATGAAGTGAATGTACTACTTCTTTAGTTACAAAAATGACTGATACAACAAACAGGTGATTCTGACAGATCTTTGAAAACCACCAAAGTTGTTTTTTGGTGATAGTGTCCCTTTATCTAAATGGAAATGTTAATTTACCCCCCCCCCATGGTGCAGTTGATTTGCTGCATTTTACACATCTCTCTGGATGTTAAGGGGTTAAGGTTAACCCAAGAAGTGGGCAGAGTGTGTGTCCTGTGGTCCCTCTATCAACTGTCATGTCTACCTCCAAGGATGTGACAACCAAGACAGACTGATTTGTTATCTCTTGACCTAAGATGCAACTGCAATGTTCATAGGGGCCATTAGGATGCTCTAATCATCATAAGTTATATGGTGGCATTGGGTCATTATTAGGAGATGCTGCTTCTCCTTTAAAGGTACTCCCATTGCTTGATAACAACAGGGGGAGAGAGAGGAGAATAATGGAGCCAGTGTACTCTGCTAAACAAGGACATCTTCATTAAGATCTCTGATGAAGTACTGCAAGCTTTGGGCCCGAAACACATAAGGCACCACTACTTCTTTTAATCCTGTATAACTGCCAATGGAGTAAATAAATATATATTATTTTTAATTCTAAAGAACAGACTGCCACATCTGTTTGTTTATGTGCTGTCTGGGAATATACAGTTTTCTTATGTTTTTGTTGGGTTAAAGAGGTTTCCTATATATTGAGAACCAAAGTGCTGTAGACCCTTTTAGCATTCAGATTAATCAAGATTATGATCATTAAGGTCCATGCATATTTAATTTGAAATTAAAGGGCTCTGTGTGGATACAGTTTGAAAATAAAAGATTCCACCGCAACTGAATCACAGCAGACTTAAAGGGATAGTAATGTTTCACAAAAAAGCAGCTTCAATTAATCTTCATAGTATTTGGGTCATGGAGAGCATTATTTCAGTTCTGTCAGAGTTGTAGCTCAAGAGTAATTGAATGATAAAGTATTCCCCTCCCTCCCCTTTTACTGATGTAACACTGCTCACCTCAGATGTGAAATCCGGTCCTTTGAGCAGACAGCCCCCTTGACAGGTTTCTCCTTATGATCACTGAAGATTGTCCGTATGTGATCCATCCGGTCTTGTTGCTCTGAGGTGCGCAGTGTTACACTAGGTAAAAGGGGCGGGAGGGGGATACTTTATCATTTAATTACTCTTGAACTACAACTCTGACAGTATTGAAATAACACTCTCCATGGCCCAAATACTATGAAGATTAATTGGAGCTGCCATCATTGTGAAATATTATACTTTTAATTTGAAATTAAAGGGTTCTACGCGGATTCAGTTTGAAGTTAAAAGGTTCCACCACAACTAAAATTTTGTGAACAGCAGAATTAGGACATGCTAATGAAGGGCACCCAATAACATACACACAGTAGAGAACTAGCTTATCCTACCTTCGTCTTGGAGAACAAAAAACAGAAACAAACTACATGTTTTAGAACCCTGCTGATGAAAGCAGGGCCTGTGTTATAACGACTTATAGACTTCAAATGTCTTGTATTCTAAAGAAAGGTTCAGCCTATATTATGTCACATACTGGAAACTACAGAAACTTTGCTCTACTCTTACATGCAACTTGTGGTATTGGAAGCAAGATGTTGAGAAGACTCTTTATGAAAATGAAGCACATTGATCAGGGGCAGACCAAAATATAAGCAGTGTAGGAACCAGGCAGTGTATTTCAAGTACACAATTAAATAAAATACTTGCAAAATCTAGAAACCAGAAACAGTATTTTTAGAAGGCTTGATAACCATGATGAGACCCCATGCTTCATAATATACACAATAGGCACTGATAAAGACAGAGTTCCCTATGTTATAATATCATGAATGTACGATATAAGGAATTAAGAGAGGAAAATACATAATAATGGTTTATTTACTGTTGTGAAAGCTAAAACATTTACAACACACAATATCAGCATACTGCAAGCATAAAATTTGCTTAGTAACCTAGGCAGAAAAAGTCCACAGGACAGTCTAGGTTATATCACAAATCAGCCACCAATGACAACCAGGCATTCAGCTGAAAAGTAACTGTGTACAGGGGATGTAGAAAGTTAGAATAACCAGGACCAGAATCTCCATTAGGTAGAGCAGGCAGCTCCCTAGAGCTTCATGTTTTGACGAACAGTGCATCAGCAGTACTTGCCACACCCACATTCTGTGTTTTGATGGTCGTTGCCACAACATATCTGGCCAAAACCACATTCTGAGAATTAAAATGGCCCCTTAATCGGCCCTAGGTCCTGTTTTATTGTGGATGGTTTCTTTATAAGTTTACACATCTTTGTACATGTCATTCTTTAGCCCCTGTGATGCTAGAGGTTTCAAGTGCACAATGAGATGGTACAATAAGTTGAAGACATCTCTATCAGTTGAGAGTGGTTAAGAGCCATTTTGTACTTGTACGGTGCAGGCAAAATGTATTTTCTCTGCCAGGGACCAGAGGGGGCAAATGAGGGGGTTCGTGGTCAGGAGTGGATCTATGAAAGCCTTGAATTCCTTGAATAGAGACACCGGAGATGTAAATCTGGCCCTGATGTTAACCAATACTCTAACACTCAAGAGCTAAAGCTTCAAAGGAAACAATTCCGAATCTGTATATCAGTTCAGCCATAACCCACATTCATTTGCTGCCAGATTTCTCTCTCATCAATGTCAACATTATCTCTGAATAATGTTCTAGTAAGTCAAGGGTAGGATTATTCTTGCTTTCATCACTTGTGACCGACTTCCTTTTGCTTTTCGTGGTGTTTGTGCTTGGATTCTTTCCTACCAAATCCATCTCACTTCTCATGTGGTCAAAGGCTTTGGAGAACAATGACTTCAGGTGTAGCATTTCCTCAGGTGAACCGCCACAAGATTCAATCTTTAGGAAAGAAATGTTATACAGAGGTAATTAAATTTAAAATTAAAGTACATTTGTCACTTTGTAACAAATACATGATTTTGGGAGTGCTTTCACAATTGTTTATATTTATGTTAGCCATGTTTTATTTAAGACAGCAAGTTACAGATATACTCTATTTGTTTATCAGTTAAAGCTAATCCGGCAGGTATGCCAACCAGATACTAACATTGCACACTGCTCTCCATCTCACCTACTAATCCCTGCCAGCCAGATACTAACATTGCACACTGCTCTCCATCCCACCTACCACTCCCTGCCTGCCAGATACAAACATTCCACACTGATCTCCTTCCCACCTACCAATCCCTGTCAGCCAGATACAAACATTCCACACTGCTCTCCTTCCCACCTACCAATCCCTGTCAGCCAGATACAAACATTCCACACTGCTCTCCTTCCCACCTACCAATCCCTGCCTGCCAGATACCATCATTCCTCACTGCTCTCCATCCCACCTGTCATTCCTGCCTGTCAGACACTAACAATACTCACTGCTCATGCTGTCACTCACTCACTCCCTGCCATTACTAGTTCATTTTGCATAAACTGACAAATAAATCTAAATATCTCCTAAATTACTACTTGAAATAAAAATGGCTTCCATAAATGTAGCCAATTTGGAAAGATCTTTCAAAACTACTTCCCTGTTAAAAGAGACAGTTACTCAGAGGAAACATTAATCTTGACAGGATTTGCCAAATTCTCAGATTATGTAACAGCTATTACTGGCTGGCAGAGAATGGCAGACAGGAGTGAGAGGAGTGTGGAATGTCAGTATCTGGCTGGCAGGAAGAGACAGGTGGGAGGGAGAGCTGTATGAAATGTTAGTACTGACCAGCATGTCAGTCAGATACTGTTTAATTTGCATAAACTGACACAAAAATGCAACTAAACATCTAACAAACTAATGTTTTAAAGGGAATGTATCAGCTTATAAAAAGGTGTTACCATCCGCTTTGTTAATAAAAGTAATTATAGGAAAGGAAAGTTTAAAAATCCAAACACTTATAAAGATATTCCTATCTTGAAGTGCAGAAGAGCTTTGCCGAAGAATCAGCGTGTCCCATTATGCAACCTCAGTATAATGCTAAGAGCCGTTCACACCACACCGAAGGGAAGCGTGAACACGCTCCCTGGGGCAGCTGGGAGGACAAATACGATGTGCTGTAGAGCTGTGCTGTGCACATATTGCGGAAGTGCACAGCACAGAAGTAGAGATATTTTCCATTTTTTTAAAAAAAACCTCAGCTTTCCTAGAATAACTTTAATTAACAAAGTGGATGGTAACACCTTTTTATAAGGTGATACATCCGCTTTAAAAAATATGGGTAACATAAAAAGGGCTTTTATACTTGCCAATAAATCTTTTTCTCTTGGTCCATTGCTAGAGATAGAAACCATGAGTCAACTTCCATGTGCCAGGAGGTGGGCCCTTAAATAGTTACAAATCTCAAGAATTCAACTCTTCTCGCTCACAAGCACTAGTTTACTCCAGCTGGCTCACTCTATACACAGTTTTTGTTTAGTAAAGCATGGGAGGAGGGTAAAGGTACCAGAAATGGCGGAGCACCTCAAACCACAGAAACTACAACTTTTTTTAGGGCAAGATGCCCTGTGTCTCCCAGTAGACTAAAACAAAAGATAATTTGTGTGTACCTACAGATAAATCCTTTTCTCTTAGTCCATGTGGAACACAGGATCCCAGAAAAAAAACACTGGTTCAAGCCCTAGGCAGGACAGTCCTCTTGGGTTTTCTGTTCAGGGGACCCCCTGTACTGTACCTCTTCTATTTCTTATCTTTATTTTGGTTTTGTTATACGTCAAACTGAGCATGTCTGGGAGAGGTGAAGTGTAAGTTGGGAGTCTCCACCTCACTTAGCTCTCCTTACAAGTGATCTGTCTTCCTGCGGAGGAAACTTCACCCCATGGTTAACTCGTTCTACAGGGAATAAGAGAAAAGGATTTATCAGTAAGTACACAAATATCCTCTTTTCTCTTCTGTCCATTGTGGAACACAGGAACCACAGGGATATACCACACCATTCACCATGATTCCAGGAAGGGAATAGGAAAAAATTCTCAAAACACAGACCACATTCAAAGAGCATGAACTGGCACAACATGAACCTCAAGTGTCAATGGACACCAACACTACAAACCAAAGAACAGAAACCAACATGGTCAAAAGCCAACTTCAGCTGAAGCCAGTACATTAACATTGTAGTGTCTGACAAACGTGTGAAAGGACGACCACATCACTGCCTTACACAACTTCTCAGCAGAGGCCTAATTTTTATAGGCTCAAGAAGCTCCCACCGACCTGGTGGAAAGCACTGTAACCTGGCAGTGTACTGGCTTCTTACACAGAACATAAGCCTGATAAATGGTCGCCTTGAGCGAAGAAGTCACTGTAACCTTACATGTAGCCTGGCCCATACGCAGCCCACAGAATTAACAGAAAGCAATACGCATTTCCTAAAGGGCGATGGACAGAGTACTTCAAGAACCTGACTACATCCAAGAGATAAAGCTCCTGCTCCTGTTTAGTAGATGGAGCTGGAAATAGAGAATGAAAAACTATTTCCTGATTGATGTGAAAATCCGAGACAACTTTAGGGAGAAACTCTATGGGAGTCCACAGAACACTGTCCGGATGAAAGTGAGGTTTACAAGACAAAGCATGTAGTTCAGCCACCCACATAATCAAGACAACTCGCAACAGAAAAGAGGTCCTTAGCATCAAAAGGAGCCTTCTGAGGCACTCAAAGAACCAGGTATAAATCCCACAGGGTAATGGGATCCTGAAAGATGGATTGGGCATAAGCCACACCTTTGACGAAGGTTTGCAATACGCCTCTGCAAAAGGACAGAAAGAGTCAAAAAGTCCAAGCCTTTTCTGAAGGCCATCTTGAAGATGGAAAGGTTGAAGCTGAAATGGCTCTGCTATGTATAGAATAAGGAAACCTTAAAACCAGGTCTGACAGGACCAGAACAGAGCAATCAGAATTACATGGGTACTTTTCATTCTGATCTTCCTCAATGTGCTGGGAAGCAAGGGAACCGGAGGAAATACTTATGCCAAAGGAAAGCTCCATGGAATGACCATCGCTTCTAGAGGGCTAGTAGACCCTGTGACCTAGCCCAGTACTAAAGATTCTTGCGGTTCAGACAAAAGACCATTAAGTCCATCACCAGGAGGCCCCATAGATAGGCTATGTAGTCAAAAATGCTCTAGTTGAACTCCCAATTGCAGGAATCCAGTGACAGGTGACTGAGAAAGTCCGCCACAACGTTTTCTACCGCAGGATGTGAACAATGGAGAGAGCCAGCACGTAAGCTTCCACCCAATCAATCAAACCTTGTCCTGTGCTGCCGCACTTCAGGTCCCTCCCTGGAGTTTGATGTTGGCTACCATTGTTGTGTTATCTGACAAGACACGCCCTGGGGAATCCTGGCGGGACTGAGACCAACAGCTTAGAACTAGGCAAATCACCTGCAGTTCTAGAACAATAATGGACAGAGTGCTCTGCTCCTCAGACCAAAGATCTCGCAGTCAGGTGACCTAGAGACTCACTTCAACCTGTTAGGCTGGCATCAGTAGTAACAATGACCCAAGTTAGAATGATCAGACGCTGTCCCAAGGTCAGATGTTGGAGATGAAGCCAACAACAGTCAGCTTTTGTCCTGGAAGACAGAGACTTGACATCGTAAACATTACACTGTTGTCAGTACTAATTCCTGAGAATGTACAGTTGCAATTACTGAGTGTGTAACTGCAAAAATGGACTGCCTCCAGGACTGAGACTAGATAGCCCAGGACCTACATGTATTTCCATAAAGTCGCGAATGGATGGAAAACCTCCAGAGACACTCTTCCCAGAAAGTTGCAGATGGCCGGGAAAACGCCAGAGACACAAAGGGATAACGATAGAGAACGACGACGTTTGTCATCTAGTATAAAGACCCTCCCTAGGACAGAGTTGAATCTCATGAGAAGCAAGTAAAGCATCTGGGCTGGAATCAGGGATGATTTCTTGAGATTGACCACCCAACCATATTATTCCAGAATGGATATGAAAGATTTAATCTGAATGTGCAAAAGTTCCTCTGAAGTACAAGGTTGTCCAGGAAGGGAGTCACAGAAATCCCCTGAGAGAAGATGTGAGATGCCAGAGCGAACATGTCCTTTGTGAATAGCCAAGAAGCAGATTCCAATATGAAATAATGTGTGGTAAGCTGAAAATGATCAGGATCAAATGGAACTCTGGATATAAAAAAAATTACATGGAGGAAAACCTCACTGGTTCTCCATGGAAACGGCCCATGCACTATGGAAACAACCTATTGCCTACGACGAACCAGGCCCCCACAACTCATGTGGTGGTGAGTTTGACAGATTTGGGCTTCTGGATGGGATTCTTGTCTGCCCAAGCCTATTTGGGTTTTGGAGTAGGATGAGCCTGGTTTATGGATTGGAGTGGAGGCCTTACAGGCTGGGATAACGAAAAACATGCATCTTCCGAGGAAAAAAAGGATCACTTAGAAGTAACATGTTTCCTGGAAAATGTGCCTCAAAAAGAGAGAGAAGATCAAGTGGGAATAGAGAGAGAGGAAGTAGAGGTGCTTTCAAATATACATAATGGTCCAAATTCAAAAGATCAGAAAATATATGTATATAAAATAGTATATACTCACGCACACAGTGAATAATTGCTTGGTGAAACTTCAACCGTTACATGGCAATAGGGTTAACCTGCCCCTGCACAGGTGCTCTGATAGGCACTGGATGGGTCTTCAGGAATCACAAAAAGTTATGATCATCAGGTAGAGCTATGTTAAATAACATAAAATATTTTAGGTTAAAAACATATATACGTTTGTATTATCAAATAAGTTTTAAGATCCACAATCTTTTCTGCAGGGAGTCTCAGGTATTGTATAAAAATATATGTCAGTTAAGGAAAAACCTCCTGCTGGGCTCTTTCCGTTCCTAAATAAGCAATCTGCCCCAAGAATTGTGCAGACAAAAATCACAGCCTCCTTCTTGCAGCCCTTAAAAATATTCGGGGAAAAGGAACTACAATAGGAAGTCTCTTATACGGACAACAGCACCTTACGTTGAAAACCAATCCAAAACATTTCCCAACTCCACTTCATCACAATGAAGTATTAGGTAAGAGGAAAGATAAGAAAATGTTTGAGCATGAAAAACTCTGCTGGCAATGGAAATAGCTATTAGAAAGACTGCGGTACAAGTATGATGCCCAAAGCTAAAATTCCATGCTGAAACTGAATCATGGTTATGAATGTGCTAACTCTGGAAGGAAAGTATGAATTTCTGGAATGGTCGCCAGTCGCCTTTGGGGAAAAAAAAGTGGTCCTAAAGAAAGGAGAGCTGTAAGTTTCTTTCAAAACTTGATTTCAGGAAATCAAGGAGGTGTGCTAATATGAACTAGAGGGTTACAATTGCATAGAGAACACAAAAGAAAACTGGTTCAAGATCATATCTCAGACTTACTGAAAACAGGTTTCTATCTGACCTTTTCAGGGAATCATTTCCTCCTCACAAGTGAAGTTTCGATTTCAACACAGTCAAAGCTAGATTGTACAGGTTTAGATGACTTTATAGTTAACATATCAGCACACATCAGTCTTCTGCTATGGACCACTCTACCAGGGGATAATGCCAGGCCCCTCTCAGACATGTAGATGCTATGTGGACATCGTGACTCTTCTCTTCACCACTTAACTTATGAGTTACTTCCAATAGTAGGAACAGTTTTGGGGAAAAAAAACGTAGTTCCAAGGCATTACCATGCTATCCACTTCTATGGCTTGCAAATCTAGTGCCTGTGTGGAAAGAGCAAAAGTTCAGAGTTGAATCTAAATTCCATCAGGTTCATTTCTGGTTGTTCTTACTGAACCAGGATCAACCTGCAATTCTCACCCAATCACTGGGAGTCATCTATGTTCTGCTGAGCCAAACTGCCTCTCAAGCTGTCCACCCTGGGACATACCTTGCAGATACGGATGGGTCATGTTATCTAACCAAATGAAAGATGTTCTCACCCTCAGCCATTTTGCACTCCATCCCTCCCTCCTTGGTACTTTATGAAAACGAATGTGGTTGCATTATTGTACTGAGCACAAATTGGATATTTTCTCCAAGAGGGTAGTCCAAGTACAAAGAGCTCTGTGAATTCCTCTCAAAACAGAATACATTTATTGGTAGTGACTACATATCATAGCAGAATTGTGAAAAACTTGCCAGTCCAATGATGCTGTCTGGTTGACCACCATTACAATGACTAATAAGTTGCTGGAGATAATTGAATGTGGCCATTCGGGCAATGATGCAGTTCGTTCTAACCTTCTAGAATGTTCAGCAGCAGATGTCATAGATGAAAACAGGTAAACAGTACCATGTACATTGTGAGTCCAATGATACCCACAGCTCTCAGTCACCAGTTGTCAGCCTCTGAGCAAGGATACTCACTGAGTAAATGAGATCTGAAACCTTGTCTGAAGAAGAATACCTTCTGAAGAAAGGTGTCAAAGACATTCCCAGGAAAAATCACCCTGCAACAGGGCAAAGAGGAGGGCTTCTCCAAATTTATAATCCAGCCATGGTTACGAAAAATGTTGTCTGGTCAATGCAAGTGTAAACAAAGAGTGTTGAGTGTCTTGGATCTTACCAAAAGATCATCTCATATGAAGAGTGGCTGTTTATAGGCCTACAGTCTTCATAAAGTCTTGTTGCTGTAGTATTTTCAAATGGTAAACAGATTGGTTATTAATGCTGGCTCTGAAAGGTGAATTGAAGACAACAGCGGTAATCTGGCCATATACAGATGTGTAAATAAATGGCTTTAAATGTCCACAGGAAGGAAAAAAACAACACACAAAAACTCTTCTACTTCCAGTGCAGCCATGGCAAAGCCGGCAGACTGCATATTGAATCTGAGGATTCTGGGGAATTTGTTTAGAACCATTAAGACATCTGCTGCATCATGAGATAGAAGGTAGATGGTGAGGGGGGATAGACAACAGGAATGCCACGGAGATAAAAATCAGACCTTTGCTTTGAGATCTGCTGCATCATGAGATAGAAGGTAGATGGTGAGGGGGGGAGGTAGACAACAGGAATGCCACTGAGATAAAAATCAGACCTTTGCTTTGAGAAATAAAGTAGCAAAGCTTAGCCTGCGTAGAGAAAGTACTTTATCTCCCATTGTAAGTAAAGTAATTTGGTCTCCAAATTTTTCACCGAGCTAGCAACTCAAACAAAAGCAAAGACTGGTATAAAAATTGCAGAATGGTCCGAAAAGATTATTGTCACCCAAACTACTCCCTTGAGGTTCAATAGTGAGCAGAGAGCGTTTGCCACACTGGCTCTGCAAATGACAAGAATCGTAGCATTACTATAGTTAGTGTGTGCTGCAAGTGGCAAGGAAACAATGCAGAAAGCATCTCCTCCATAAGGGTAGCTTTCTGAACAGATGGAGAAGGTTGGTCTCAACAGGTAGCATAGCTCCACAGATGGAACCCAAAACATGAAAATGTACCACTTCTAGAGGGAGGGGGGTGGGGTTAGGCAGGTGACAATCAAATCCTCAGTAGAACACCAGCATATTAAATAGTAACCTTAATAGTGTAATAATCATATATGAATGTATACGTGATGAAATATATCTAGATCCATGGTGCTAGTTGAAATAAGAAATAAATCCAGGAGAATATACACATCTGAATAACAAAACAGGGTCAAAACTTAATATTGCAATCCATGAGAATAGGATGCATGTACGAGAGAACAGATTCATCTGAGGGAAGGAGTCATTAGGAAAGTCATTTTTACAAGGGCATAGCGCCATCTTGAGTTAACATATGTCCCATCTCCGCAGTATACAAACATGCTAAAGTCTAGATACAATAATAGTGTCATTGAGTGTTGCTTTAGAGACTGAGCCACATATAGAATCCATGTATGACATATAGCAGTGCCATGTGATACAAGATTGTATAGGCAGAGCACTAGAGAAACATATAATATTACCTTGAGAAAAATTCAGACATATACAGAAGATAAAAGGACAATCCATGATAAAAATCCATACATAAAGCAATGGTTCTCTCCATGATAACAGAACACACAGACACTACATATATATTATATATACACACACACACACACACACACACAACAGCGCTGTATGAGAAATAATAAGCATGTAGGACCATAGTGCCGTTCATGATAATAAAGGGCAGACATATTTTAAAATAAGACCAGCAGAAAACATTACTGTGTTGTTCATGATAACAGCACTAACAGTTAAGAGATACCCACAGAATATAGAATGACACAAATGTAGCATAATTGGATTAGGTGTGATACCTGTATAATGCAACACAACATATTGATAACTTTAATACATATAAGATGCATATAAGACATATGTATGATGTAACATTAATGGCTAGCTGGATAATGCCCTGGTGAAGATAACGATTTGAACTTTTAGATAGATATCGCCAAGCAATATATCAGCTAGGTAGCTTAGCGATTAGTGAATTTATCTTGAACGTCAATTGTAGTGAATCTAACTGTGTATTACTCTGCATGTTTTACATGTGTGTTTTGCAAATTAAGACTATTGGTAAGCCATATTAGAAATTCACTTCTCGTAACAACATTACTGGCAAGCCGGATAATGCTGCGGAGAAGACAGGGACTTGAACTTTTAGACTGATATCGTTCAGCAATACTATCTAGGTAGTTGAGGCCACAGGTTAATTAAATTTTTACTTCAGCAGTAGCCAATCAAGCTATACTCAGCCCTTCTTCTCAATTGTGTATGCCAGCAGATGTTTTCTGATGTATCCGATTGTCTTTTTCTCTAATATAGAATGACACTAACCACACAGATACTCAAGCAGTACCTGCTTTGAAGTTCCGTTCGGATATATCGATACCTGCTTTGTTACAGCCTCATCATAACTATATCTTTTTGAGTGTAATAACTTGTTTTGGCAAGCCGGTATATGCCCCAGCATATTTAGGAACATTTTAGGGAGCCAATATTTCCTATAGCCTATATAGCGTGAACACTCTATATTTACAGACCTATATTATCCAGTCCTGACCACTACTGTGTCTGGTGACATCAGTGATTGTTAAATGGGATTGTGTAAACATATTGTTATGAATCTGTATACCATTACTGTTGTGGCAAGCTGGTTTCATGACACGGCATTTTTGTTTTGTTTTTCTTTTTGGTTTATTTATCTGTATATAATACCGGTTATTTTAACATAAGTAGTAAATGTTAAGTTTTAGAAATTCTATTCCAGAGACCGAAGTTGCTTTGTCTTAATGGCCATACTAGACCAGTTTGGACATAGGAGTATATAGGTGTGCTAGTACAGCAGGGTTTCTTTCCATTCTCCCTAATATACATGTTACATTTCCCTGTAGCACCCTATGTCCATTGTCATTGATTCTTGACCTACTGAGGAAGTCTAGTTCAATAAGGTGTGTGTGGTATTTTACTTTTCTTTCTCAAACTACAACTAGAAAGGATTGGACAGAGATCCCACAAAAACGGTTCCCCCTAATCCTACACTCTTACCCAGCATAAACTATAGGAAGAGAAAAAGATTAGCCTAATGGGGGCAGAACATTGTTTGATATGACTGTAAACTTCACCTCATTATAAAGCTTCATCGTCTTCTGAAAAGTGCTGTGGAGTGTGTCAATCATCACCTCGCACTTACCCAGCAGGACTTTTACACCTGAAAGCAGAAGGAGACGTTGTTAGCCTTTGTTTATACACCAAATGCTTTCTGTTTGAATCTATAGTACCTGCATTCATACCAAAAAGTTACTTTCAGAGGCGGGTTATATATACTCTAAATGCTGGGAATGATAATGCACTGTCTGACACCCCATCCTTGGTCCACTGGTATCCACAAAACTACTCATACACTGTCTGCGCGCTCTCTCACTTACTTGGGCACATAGATGGATCAGTTAACTGTTTGAATGTCAGAGAAGTGTCCAGTGCATTACAAAGAAATGTCCTGAACACCTCTCTAGCATTTAGAGGTTTGAAGGAGCAGTAAACTTATTTTTATGAAAACACGTATTTTATAGAGCTTTTCCTGCTGAGTAAAACAAGGTCACTCCCATCGCTGTCAGATGTTTTCTTCAAAATTTATAGCAGTTCATATAATCAAGAAGTGAATTTACTGTGTTTACTTCCTGGAATTTCTAAGTGACAGGAAGTTTCTATCACATTCTATGGAGAACTGTATGTCTCTGACTTTTCTGACTTTCCTCTCCATTAGAATCTAACAAAAAATCTAATTAGAATTTGACCACTAGAGGGCACTGCTAATGTAAAAAAACATGGGTTTAAACTGTAATAACTCTGGAAATATAAATCTCTCGGCAATGGGAGTACCCTTATTTTACTCAGTAGGAAAATCCCTACAATATATATTTTTTTTCATAAAAAAAGTTTACTGCTCCTTTAAAGTGACTGAAAAAAAAATCACATTGATCTAAACAGGAACAAATTCTCTCTATGGACGGCTTCACACTGTTGGCCTGAAGGCTCTGTGTTTGACCTGACTAATCTACATGAATGGCATTTGGAAAAAGAAACGCACACATTTATACTTACAAGGTTTTTCCATACTGAAACAAGGAGCTGTGTCAGATGCGAACATATCACTGCTTGTAACACTTGATTCAACATGGCTCTGTTTTTCTGTGCTATTACCAGGGATGTGGTCAGTCACACACGAGTGATTTGTGTGGGTTGGAAACTCATGCAGAGATGCTCTCCTAGGGGGTTCTGGTACATCTGTCGTTCTGCTCACTGATAAAGATGATCTCCTAAAGGAGTTTGTTTCCATTCTGGCTTTCACTCCTCTCCTCTGAGCTTCTCCACATCTGTCCTTTAAAACTACACCATTCTCCTCCTCTTTTCCAGAGGATTTAGAAAGGTTACTCACAGATTTGGCTTTTCTCTTTAAACGGGGAACAATACAGCAGGTTGTTGGAGGAGGCATTAACAGTTTATCAAACAGTTCCTTGGAAGCGTGGCTTGAAGTCTTGCCTTTGGTTTCATGGTTTCCCCAAGTCATTGAATCATGTGATGTGGATAAGAAATGTGGTTTGCTTGCATTCTCCTCTCTATGACTGTTTTTATTATGTTCCATGGAGAACAAATCATTACTTGATGCTGGTCTAAGCAGATTAGAAATCCTTCTGTGGTCTTCGGTCTGGGATGTATTAATATTGTCTCCCATTGACACACTGCGGAGTATTTTTGCCTTAGAGCTAGCAGTTGCCTCCATGTAAGATCTTGCTTTAGAAGACCTGCCCAAAGTTCCTCCCTTGCTCGGCCAACACCCAGGGAATGAAGAACGTGATGCTGTCTTCTTGTCCTGCACCTTCTGCAAACTGGATGCCATCCTTGATAAATCTGAGGCAAAAAGATTATAGGTTTTAACCCTCCGAATGCAAGAGTGGTATACAACTCATAGCATAGCAATGTATTGCACACTCCCCTAGTACTTAAAGGGTTAAGGACAGAATTACAATTCCCAAATGGTTTGCATAAATATCAGTATGTTTTTTTTCTGAAACACTTAACCCTTTGAGTGTCAGAGGGGTATGCTTTGCAATGCGTTCCTTGCCCCTCTGGCACTCAAAGGGTTAATATATGTCACCTTTAAATACAGTGGCCAGGGCTTATAATTTTAACTCCTTTGCTACTAGCCAGACCTGAAAAGTTACTCGCCACTGCAAGCCAAAACATACCAGGGCTGAATTTCTACTCGCCAGGCTAAATTTTCACTCACCATTGGCTAGTGTCGGAGGGATAACCCTATGATTGCCAAAGCGGAGTGAAACTCATTGACCACACATTTCCAGAAGCAGCAGAGTAATATCAGGCTTGTATGCGGCTGCTTTGATAGAGGTGCAATTAGGCTTAAGCACTCAACATGATTCTACCAATGGCGGCCATACTGGAAGTCAGGGCTTATAATTTTAAGTCCTTTGCTACTAGCCAGACCTGAAAAGTTACTCGCCACTGCAAGCCGAAACATACCCACCAGGACTGAATTTCTACTCGCCAGGGCTGAATTTTCACTCGCCGTTGGCGAGTGGAAATTTTGAGCCCTGCAGTGGCCATATGTACAAAAACATAGAGGAGAAATTCTAGAGCAATCCAACTGCATTCTACGGGACAAATAAAATTCCCCAAATTTATCTTCAATTTCAATGGACCTTTAACTTCTTGATACTATAAAGAGATCTGCAACAAACTACTTTTCAATGCACTGGAAACACTGCTAATATTCAAGGTCTTAAAAGCAGTATTTAAATCTACTAGAATTTTCACTTGTTCCCTGTGTTTTTTTCTTTATGCATGTGGCAGAGCACGGTTACATTCGTCTGCTAATTCCGCCATCACAACGTCATGAAGCAGTGAATCATGATGTATTAAACAAAAGAAAGTACCAGTTCCCTTCCCATCTTTCTTCGTCTCAGGTCCTTCCGTGTTGTCCTCTGTTGGTTTCTTTAAAAAGATAATGAGAAAAGACAAAGGTACATAATGTGTAAGGTTGAAAGAAAAAAAAAAATTGACATACGTCTATCAAGGTCAGAGTTTGCCAGAACTCCTTTGTTGATTATAAAAAACACAAAAACCCTCCCACAGAAGCTATTACACAGCTGTGTGAAAAAACTGTACATCTGAGTGACCATTTTTATTCACAGTATGTAGATAAAAGTTTACAAATTCTAAGAGGCACCCTGTTTTCTGTGTCATTCATTAGTATGTGTGAGTGGCTCGTGTAACTATATCTTATCGAAATTAAACATTATACACACACACGTGAATGTTATAAGAGGATTTTAGTCTTACCTGTTAAATCCTTTTCTCTTAGTCCATACAGGTTACTGGTAACTTTAGGTAGGCAATCCGCCCCTTTAATTGTAGACAGGAACAATTCTAGAATTCTATGCAAGGGGTGGAGACTACCTTCCCTCCTTGGCGGCAGCTAGCCAACCAGCTCCAGAAAGATTTGAGACACTAACTATTGACTAGATAGTGGAAGGGAAAGAAGATTCTTGTGAGCATGACCCCGAAGGACCCCCACGGTCTGCCACAGGAGAGCCAAGCATGGTCCCTTGACAGGGTGGGAGACCAGTAACCTGTATGGACTAACAGAAAAGGATTTAACAGGTAAGACTAAAATCCTCTTTTCGCTGTTGTCCAATACAAGTTACTGGTAACTTTGGGATGTCCAACCATTAAGTTTCCCAGAGGCGAGAAGTAAGGCAAGGACCAGGCGTAAGTCACCAGAGCAGATATGAACCATCAGTTCAGAGATAGCCCAACAAACAATGAAGTGTCAAAGAACACTGAACAGGGGTAACAACACCCCAACTGTTACACAGCACACTGATCTAGAGCCAATGGAGCTCAAAGTGAAGGAAGCACCAAGAACCGAAGAAAATCCTAGACAGACAAGACTGCCTCCAGGATTTTCCTCCCAAAGCTGGCATCAGCCAATGCCAGCACATCAACACGGTAGTGCTTCAAAAAGGTGTGCACAGACGACCAAGTGGCAGCCTTGCACAACTGATCAGCGGAGGCCTGATTCTTGTAAGCCCAAGAAGACCCAATAGATCTTGTGAAAAACCAAAAAGGGTGGTCTACAAGACAAGGCATGCAGCTCCGCGAACAGAAACTATTGCCAGGAGAAAAGCCATCTTCCACGTCAGCATACGTAGAGGAATGGTAGCCAAAGACTCAAAAGGAGGACGCTGAAGCACTCCCAAAACCAAGTTAAGGTCCCACTGAGGAGCAGGGGACTTAAACATCGGATGGGTATGAGCAACACCCTGGAAGAAAACCTTGACATCGGGAATGATAGCAAGACACCTCTGAAAGAAGACAGCGCAGAAGGCTGAACCTTAAGGGAACTCCGACTAAGACCCTTAACCACACCATCCTGGAGGAAGGAAAGCACTGTAGGAAGGTCAAAATTCTGAGACAGGCCTTTGTCAGCAAACAAAGAGAGAAAGGTAGACCAAACTCTATGGTAGGCCTTAGAGGAAACAGGCTTACAAGCGCTAAGCATAGTAGCCACCACACCAGACCAGAAGGAAAACCCTTCTACTTCGTCACAGAGTCATACGGTCAAAATATCAAAACACCCACAAAATAGTGTTTATGATAAAAGTCACCCCAGAAATGCTAAATTAGACTTATCTGGTAGGCGAAAGGTTAAACTGCTGAGGAAAGAAGGAGAGTCCAAGCCCTGTGTAGGATACTCGATCTGCGAGGACACAAAATGGCTGCCATGGCGGGAGTCAATCAGAGACGAGTGTGTGAAGTAAGCGCTCATGGGAATCGTAGTTTCGCTGAAGGAGTACCCCCAACAGTGCCTGAAGCCCCCTAAGGCCCCCAACATGCCCAGAACGTTGACCGGATAACAGAGTAAGAGTAAACCAACAAAATGAGCCATCTCTGACTGTAACGTCCCATAGAAGTGAATGGAGCAACGGCGTCTATGCAGTAAATGCGCCCCTTAACCACGCGTAGCACAAAGTTAACCAGGTGAATACCAAAAAGTAAAACCACCCAAAAGCCCACTAGAAGAAGTCGCTAGACCCAAAAAATACTAGTCCCAGTAGGGAAAGTGCACACAACTCCCAAAAAGGATGCTAACCAGTAGCAAAGGGGTTAAGTTACCACAGAAACTTGCTCCAAACACCTCACAGACAAACAGATAAACCCGATGAGTGCATGAGTATGTAACAGGAACTCCAACTGAGACCCCTGTGAGGAGGGGAAGCATGGGACATATGGACCTCAGCACTCAAAGGGTGCTCACCTTTTTCAGCAGATCTTCTGTCTTCAGATTACCATAGATTAAGAAGAAGCTTCAATGGGAAACTCATGGGGAAAGGACTTGAAGCCAAGATTTTCCCCCCAGGGCTTAGGTCCACAAAAGCACCTGGTAAACTGAGCTATCCACATTTGGGTGATGGGAATTGTCAGTGATGGTAATCTGCCTAATGGTGTTATCCCAGATCGAACAGAAAAATAATAAAAAAAGCTAAAACTATAGCAGAACTGTTCTCTTGCTTGTGTCTTGACCAAGGAACAATTCTTACTGGTTGAGGATTGGCTAGATGCAACCTAAGGAGAGGAGGCAGGCTCCACCCAGCAGTCATTTCTCAGAATTGTTCCTGCCTATTTAAAGGGGCTGATCACCTACCCAAAGTTACCAGTAACCTGTACTGGACGACAGAGAAATATGTTGTGACAATTCTTATCTAATCCACAACCGATTCTACTACACACATAAAAAGAGACCACCAAGTGGCATTCGTACTTAGCAAAAATGTAGCTAAACATTTATAGATGTCCTGATGTCACTCTGAGACAGTTTTACAGACACTTTATTACACAAGTTCTATTTCACCCACTTTAACACTTTAGCCTGATGCTCTTCTCCCTGTCTTGTTTGATTGATTTCTACTATTATAACAGTTCCTGTAACACACTGTGTAAGTGTATGGCTCTATACAAATATAGATACCTACATACACACGCACACATTCATAGCATGAAATACACAACTCGCCTAGGCAGTTATATCAGACTGTTTTAAAGCAATTGCAGTTGGATCTTATACCATCAGTAAAGTAACTGGAGCAACTCTGAAGTAAACAAGCGATACCACAAGGGGACATTTGCAATGTCCCTGAATTTACATGGAACTTTTAACCCCTTGAATGCTAGACAAGTCTACAAGGCTTTGCATTAAAAGAGACTAAAAGCCCTGTTTAAATCAATAGGAAATTATTTGTCTCTTAAGGTTCAGTTGGTTTACTGCAGTTCACCTGCTGCTGGGAGATGTTTTAACCCCTTAACTACGGCGCAATCCGGGGGTGGGCGGCCCTAGAGGAACACGGCACTTTTTTACAGAAATGCATTTTGAGATTGCAGAATTCCATGATGTGCAAGGACCATCACAGATCCTTAACGTCCGGACCTGGCACGTCATGCATTGTTAAGGGGTTAAGCAACAATTTGAATCTTTTCCACTCTCTGGAAACAGAGACCCAAGGATCTTACTTCTTGAAAGTCCAAACTGACAGGAAGTGACTCAGCAGTCACAATCACTTTGTATGGAGATTTTTGTCAGTGACTCACCTCTGCCACAGAATTCAGCAGAATTACTGTCTATAATCTGGACACTGGAGGGCACTGTTAATCTTAAAAATCAGCAGTTTAAAACTGTAATAACTCTGGAAAGTTGCATCTTTCAGCAGTGGGAGAATATTTGTTTTACTTGGCAGGGAAAGCCCCACAACACTTTTTTAATTAAAAAAAAGTATTGTACCATAAAAGGGGAATTTTCCCTAGTAATAAATACCTGTTAATGTGTTTAACAGGAGGACTCTTACAGGGGTAGGTGTCCTTCAGACAGATGTACTGTTTATCTGTATTGTTTTGCATTGAAACAGTGTTGTCGTCTGCTGCTGGACAGCAGTACTGCAGTATAAGTAGGTAGAAATATATGAAGGAGTCCTACCTAGATAGGTCTTTCCATTAAACACATTAAGGGCTGTATTTTGTGGAGAAACAAAAACAGTCACTGATTGAAATGGGGCTTTTAATTCCTTGAATGCTAAGAGGTGCCCAATGCATTGTAGAGCTTTGTTGCATTCAAGGGATTGAAGTCGCATTTACATTAATGGGAATTTGGGGAAATGTTACTAGTCCCCTGTAGTTCAATCAATTGGTTTGCACCAGAATTACTCCACTTCATTCCAGAATACAGCCATTAGAGACACACTGGGGAGGGAACAGCTCCTCATTTGTTTTCAGTCAGTCTTACTTCTATAGATCTCCTGGAATTACTCAGTCTCTCTGGTTCAGGCTTCCCCAACGTGTCTATAGAGGTTGCTGTGTGTTCTCCATTAGGGAGCATGGAGTCTGCGAGTCTGGCAAGAGGAGACAGAAGAATGTTTAGGTCACTAAAAAAAATGAATACATCACCAAGAGCATCCAATCACGATCCACCATGAAAGCCAACTCTAATTACAGTCTCTAAGGGAGATGTAAAAATGGCAGAAAGATAAAGCTAGTGCAGATAATGGTGAAATTGCAATATGTGTAATGTACTACTGCATCTGTGTTGAGGTGCTCTGAGACAAAGATGGTACAAGTTTGAAAAAAAGAGGAAGTTTTAAGAAGGTTCAAGTGATATTTAAATAAGGTGTAAATTGCACCATAAATGATAGCAAATCTGCAGCCAAATTGTACACCACCACAACATGATGTAAAGTATACAACAAATGCATGAAAATGGCACAGTCACTTTTATACACTGGCATTGTCAAACTCAACTAGGTGCTTTTTTTTTTTATCACTTCTATACATCCCCACCTCTGAGTGTTTCTATATTCAGAACAACTTTCTGGTTCAAGCAGTCTTAAATGATTAATCTGTTCATCTAAACTTTCACTGCTCTGTGTGTGAAGCACTTTTATTGGGGGGAGAAATCACCTTTATGTTTTAAGACAACTTACACCTCCTAATAATGGCATCCACTTACCTTACTACTGGCAGAAAAGCCAAATGGCTTATATGAATTTTGCCCTTGTGCCTTTGTTTAAGAGAGAACATCTTCAGTCAGTTCTGGGTGTCATGTCCACTGAGGAGGACGTGACAGTGTCTGGCGTTATTTTTTGGTTTTTCAAACTGAAGCAGGGAGAGTGCCAAGCCTACTTAAACTGGACCTGTTATCTACAAAGCTTTTTAGTCTCATTAAATGTATCTATTTAAACTGCCTATGACTTGTGCCTTTTGTTCTCCAAACAGGTTAATAATTTCTAGACATTTTTGAATCACTATTGTGGATCTAATTTCAGCAGAGATTTGTTTCCTGAGTAAGTGAGATAAAGCTGTATAAACCATTACTCCCATATACAGAAAAATCTCCTCTCTGCACCGTCTTATGTTAAAACTTGTTTCTACCATCGAGGTGGATTCAAATACTGGGGAGGAATAATCATGCAAATGCTTTCAAGATGGAAGAGGTGATAAGAGGTCTTTAAAACAAAATAAAGAAAACCTTGCATCTTAGGGAAAAAAATACAATGTAAATTGAACTTTTGTTTTTAGATAAAAGGTAAAACTGTTTTCAATGTGACAGGGCCGAATTAAAACATTAAGGACTTAGAAGGTTAACATTACTGTGTGAAGTAGATGGAGTTTGTGTCCTGTGGTCCTGCCAGTAATTGTCATGTCTGCCTCCATGAACATAAAATCCAGGAAGGACTGAAGCTGATAATGAAACACACTTCCCTCCACCAGGAGGCAGGGTACTCAAATAGACAACTAGAAAGAATTATCCAAACTCCTCCCACTTCCCTGCCCTACGTCACCAGTACCAGAAATAGGGACCCCAGGGAGGTGGCGGTAGATGCCAAATTGATCCCTTGGGTTTACAGACTGGAAAGATCTGTTATTCCACTGGACATGATTCCCAGAGTCATAGATAAAGAGCTGATCACACCTTCTCTATGTTCTAAGGTAAAAGAGAAGTAAACTTTTTTCATGAAAACCGATATGTTATAGAGGTTCTCCTGCTGAGTAAAATAAGGCTAGTCTCACTGCTGTCAGTTTCTTTTATTCACAATGGATAACAGTTCAAATAATCAGGAAGTGAGTTTACTGTGCGTTTACTTCCTGATAGTACTAACTGACAGGAAGTGACTCAGCAGTTTGTATCACATTCTATGGAGAACTGTAGGTCAATGACTTTCCTCTCCATTAGAATGTAACTGAATAACTAATTGGAATTTGACAATTAGAGTGCACTGCAAATGTAAAAAAACATGGGTTTAAACTGTAATAACTCTGTAAATATGCATCTCTCAGCAGTGGGAGTACCCTTATTTTACTGAACTGAAAACACCCACACATCAAAAATAACAACATAGGGAGAGTGCAAATTGTCTGTGTAAATATGTACTTTTATTAATAAAAATCAGACTATAGAAAACCCCCAAAATATGTCAGAATTATATGTATAGCCCTATAAAAAATACAATGTGAATTCACATAAACATATATAACAAGGATTATAATACAGATAACGTCAAAAACAGTCCAAATGAGAGAGACTGCAAACAAGCAGTTGTGGCGGGCAGGTGTAGTAAAGTGATGATGAGAGATTATTAACTCTTTATAATAATCTCTACAACCAAAAATCTATATTTAAGGTGTAACCGATTATGAATTGAAAGTCTTCCAGTACTCCTTATATTGTTCTTTTTTTTGTACCCTCTATTTTATTTCTGTCCACTATCATAAATTTAGGGATAGTAGAGTAAATTTTCTCTGTGTTTTATATATGTATTGGGTAATGCTAAGTTGAATGTTTGGATACAACGGTGTTTTGAAGTTTGCGTTAGTTGTAGTAGAGTGTTCACACATACATACATAGAAACATGTATACACATGTACAGATACATAGACACGCACATACATGCATACACACACATATACATATTATTATATCTGTCATTACACACAGATGAGAGCAGAGACAGAGGCCCTGTGTGTGACTTAGTGACTTTATATGGGGTGTCTTGTCAGTGCTCTTACATTCAAACAGCCGTCAATTTAAACAGAAGATTAAATGTAACTGCACTGAGAAGAGAACGACTGACAATCAATCAGTCAGACACTGGGTCCTCTGTGGTTAATGACAGCCAACAGTTTAACCATTTCAGTGGTAGTGGTGTGCAACACATTGCAGTGCTATTCTTAGGAGACCCCTGTTTCGTGAGTAATAAAGCTGTGTGAGAGAGGCAGGGTGAAAGGTTGAGTGATTCAATACACTGTTAACTCTTTGAGTGCCACAGGTGTATGCAATGCATTGCAATACATTACGTACCCCTCTGCCACTCAAAGAGTTAAATATTGCTTAAAAAACAAACAGAAGGGCAAAGCCATCCCACACTGCTTGCTAGCATGCTTCGCCTTGGCCCTCTTGGAGTAGCATAAAGGAGCTGCTTATTTTTCCCTCCCTGCATGGATTAAATAAGTGAGTACTTTGAGGGCAGAGAAGATGGAGGGAGCGTAGGGGGAGAAACAATGGAAGAGTGTGTGTGAGTGAGAGAAGGGTTATGTATGGCTTGATGGACACTTATGGTTGGCACAGTGGTCACGTGTGCGTGGGGGGGATACATAGCTGTCTATGGAAAAGGATGTCCTGTGTGTGTGAGACACAGAGAGAGGTATGTGGTCACCTATTAGACACACTGTAATGGGGGGGGGAGAGATACGAGTGAGACACTTTGCTTCACAACATAGGGCTGAAAGGAAATTATACAGAGAAAAACTTGTCATAATGAAAAGAGAGAGATTAAAAAAAAGAGAAATAAAAAGAGCATGTGTATGTCCATAAGGATATAGAATCACCAGAGATGTGTACAGTTTAAATAGTAATGAGGGAGTGCTATGGGCCAATCCCTCTTTCACAACCACATCAGTGGATTATTAATTTGTAAATAGAATACATGTAACACCAAACGTGTAATGTGCTTGAGGCAGTGCTCATGTAACAAGCAATACATCAGGTGAATAAAATTGTTGAAAAGATAAGATTAAGGAATGTGTACATCGTGGCTGGTGGGTATCCTTATGAAATATCGCCATCTAGTGCGTGACATAAAAAAGGCATTTTTAAAAGATCGCCTCAAACAAAACCTTGACACCAGATTGTCAATTGAATCAAAATAGCGACATCGTATTGTTGCATATATAAAGGTCGAAAACTGTTCTGTTCACACACTTAAAGGTCAAATTCTATTCTTTTCACATGCTTAAATATCAAATACTGTTCTGGGGACAATGGCAAAAACCATTAGTGTCGGAGGGATAACCCTATGATTGCCAAAGTGGAGTGAAACTCATTGACCACACACTTCCAGAAGCAGCAGAGTAATATCAGGCTTGTATGCAGCTGCTTTGATAGAGGTGCAATTAGGCTTAAGCACTCAACATAATTCTACCAATGGCGGCCATACTGGAAGTAATACTCACTTTGTTATAACACTATACAAACAGGTGTCTGTAATCTTGACTATATATTTTCTTCTCACTCCTGAGTGTTTTTTTTTTTTTTTTTTAAATGTTTTAGCCATTTGACCTGAGGTTTCACTCTGCTCTGGCACTCGTAGGGTTATCCCTCCAACACTGATGGTTTTTGGCATTGTCCCCAGAACAGTATTCGACTTTTAAGCATGCAAAATCACAATGTGGCTACTTTTATTCAATCGACAATGTGATTTTGAGGTTTTGTTTGAGGCAATATGTTAAAGTGGTGTTTTTGTATGTCAGCCACTAGATGGCGACATTTCAATAGTAAAAAGTCAACTTTCGCCTGCAAGCCCATCATCCTCAGCAGTCGTACTGTGAGAAACCACGTACCTGCCGGTTTCCAAGGATTTCCAATCATAAAATGAGGAACTGGTGTACTGCATCGGACTTAACCATTTCAGTACCAGATGGTAGTATCATGACCCACTCCCCCGCACCCGGTTAGTTAATGGGTGTCATATGTGGTGCATGAGGAGGAAGGGGATTGGTGAAGCTGAGCTGCAGGAGTGAGGGGAGGTTGGCAGTGTAGGTGGAGGACTTACAGTGGAGGGGAGGATTTTCGTGGCAGGCGGTGAATAGTTTCTGCGGGGACAGAGAGCCATGTTGTATGTCTTGAAGGAGCGTATACTGGGGGTGGGCAAACTCCTTTGAGACTTTCACAGGAGTAGCAGGGGCCGAAGGCCCCTGCTACTCCTGTGAAAGTCACGCCCTCGTCTATGTCCAGGAATGGCAGTAAGGAGAGGACATGAATATCTCCTCCTTACTGCCGCCCCTGGGTGGCACACAATCTAGTTTAGTCTTTGGCGCTACTAATATATATGTATATATATATATATATATATATATATATATATATATATATATATATATTTTACACATACACATGTAACTCTTTACAACAGAGGTCTTCAACATGAAACTTTACCTGTTGGCTCTTTGAAAGTTCAATAGAAATCTGGAAGAAATGCTGAGACGGGGGTTCATAAAAAAATCATTGTCATCGTCCTCTGAAGGCTTCAGATCATTCAACGAATAGTCAAATCTCTCTGAATTTAAATTAAAGGTTTTTTAAAAAATAAATAAATGAAAACCACGTTTAAAAAAAAAAAAATCTTGGATGACAGAGACATGTAAATTTTCTTCAGTACAAAACATGAGAAGTTGACTGTTACGCTAGCCTAAACTTGCTACCTTACTGCACCTTGCTACCACAGACTGCAATTGAATATTTTTGTTATTAATATTACCTAGGCTCTAGTAAAGTCTCTTTGAAGTGGACTAGAAAATGCAATCAAAATGAATAACCTTCTTTTGATGCTCCAGTTAATTTTATTCATTAGCCATAGATGGCTAAGTCTATAGAATGTACAGGTTAAGCTGCCAAGCACCAGACAGCATCAAAAAGGTAATTAACCTTGTTGGCATTTCCTGGACCACTTCCAAGAGACTTTACTAGAACCTAGGGAATGAATTACGGTCCATACCGATAAGAATATACATTACCAGTAGAATTTAAATGTAAAATAATGTACATGAGTTTTAAATTCATGTATTGTGTATTCAGCCTTCAGTCTTATTATGCCTGAAGAGACCTAGTTGTCCTAGATGTTATCTTAACAAGCATATAGGTATAAAAACAGCTTTTTGTTCAGGCGGTGATTTCTTCAATATGTTACTATACGTGAATTGGCTTTTGCAGCTTTGAAAAAGCAGCCCTCCAGCCGTGAAACACGTTAGCATTTAAAGCCTTTCTAATTTTTATTTTCATTTCTTTTAAATACATTTTAATAAGTATATTTTCACCGCCTAATCTACTTATTCCAAGTGTACAATCATCTCAAGGATACGGGGGATACCTGAACGGAGACAGGTTGAACTCTCCATGTGATCATTTGTCAGTAGACTTTCATATCTGAGTCCTGACCACTTCCAAATGTGAGTGTACTTCACTATATATTTAAAAGTGCATTTATTTTGATGAACGTATTACACGATTGGCTCCGCTTTTCTGTTGTTCGTTTTTACTTTTGGGTTTCGTTGCGAATATTGCCGCTATGGGAGATCGTGTCCATTGAATAATGGAGCAGCCTTTATCACTTACTCTATCCAGAGGTGTATACTATATCTGGAGACAGCATAAAATATCTCCAGTTTCCTGTTCTGTTAGGTACAGTATAGACCACCACTAACACAATATTCTTTTGAGTACGCATATTGGGGTGCATGCTGGTGGCCAAAATATATCCAGTCTGATATGCACAGGGGGCGCCCCTGTTTGTTTTCTCCCATTCCTATCTTTCAGCTTTATGCATCCTAGCGCCACTCAGTTAGCCAATAAAGGTATCATTTTTACTCTACCTGTCTCCTGCTTAAAAATTCAAGTTTGAGCTGCAATAAATCTTGACTAAAAACACCTCTCATCAGTGGGAGTACCTTCGTTTTACTCAGGAGCATTAACCGCACAATGTAAATTTTATTACATAATAAGAGTTACTATCCCTTTAACCATTTGCGTGCCAGAGGGTTACTCAATGCATTGCTTTGCAATGCATTGTATACCCCTCTGGCACTCAAAGGGTTAAACACCATCAGGGAATTGGAGGGTTACACGGAATAGCGTTTGAATGTCAGTCCACAGTGTGTGGAAATATTTTAAATAACGTAATTTGGTCTTTTGGGGGATTTGTCGTCTAAATCAAGCAACGTAACCTACTTTCCTTTAGTAATAATGATCAAACATAATTATGAGGAGCAATGAGTCAGAGATCTCTCTAGCATCCAAGGGGTTATAATATAAATGACTCCTCCTAATAATAACCCCCACATTTCTTTACTATGATCAGAAAATCCTAAAAAACCCAATGAATATTGCCTTTTTCAAGAGATAACATCAAAAATCAAGTCCTGGAGTCATGTCCATAGAAACAGACGTGACATTTGCTGGCAGTTCTTTTTTCAAAGTAAAGCAGGCAAAATGCATGAGCCTTAAAGGGTTAACATTAACATTTACAGGGGTTGGAGCTTGAAATCATGTGATTCCGCCAGCAACAGTCATATCATACCATCGACTTGACATCCAGAATGAATTAAAGAGGTTAGCTCTTGAACAAATGCACAAGAGCAAAATTCATAAGGACCGTCAGAATATTCCGACCATAATAACGTAAGAAGGGGTTATTATTACAAGATTTGACTTCTCCTTTAACACTTTGAGTGACAGAGGAAATGCGTTGTGTACCCCTCTGGCACTAAAAGGGTTAAGAGGTTTGAGTGGTAGAGGTCTTGTGTGACAGCCAAGCATTCTGCCACAGCAAAAAGTTTGAGAACCATTTTTACAGCGTATTGCTTCCCAATTTACTTTATTTTAGACTTTATGCTTGGCGTGCATGATGTATAAATATTATATTATATACATACCCTCCATTTCATTAAAGGGGATCTATCACCCCTATACAAGTTTGTCTTAATAGTTATATTATATAGCGAATATGTTGAATACTGTATTAATTTCTTTTTTTAAATCGCCATTTTGCCGAAATTCAAGGAATAAATACAGGCAAATTTGAATTTTGGCAAAACAGCGATTTAAAAAAGAAAATAATACAGTATTCAACATATACGCTATATAATATAACTATTAAGACAAACTCGTATAGGGGTGATAGATCCCCTTTAATAAATATCTGTGTTTGTTGAATTTGGAAGCTGCTGTTTGATAGGGCAGAGGAAGAGGCGTGGCATCATCACAATTACCTTCAGTGTAATCATCCGTTAAAGTGTCAAAATGTTTCATCAGGAATTTCTCTTCTTCCGGTGTTGGAGGGCGAGAGGTTTCCGCCAAATCGTTTTCATCCAAATCGCACTCAGAACAAGTCTCGGATGTCAATGAACCTTCATCTGGTGAAAGTTTGGAGAGAAATATAGCTGTAAGCTAGAAGCCTTAACGAGCTGAATGCCAGAGGGGTACGCAAAGCACTGCGTGCACCCCTCTGGCACTCAAAGGGTTAAATGCTAAGAAAAACAGTTACAATGCTTGATCAATAGGGGACAAATAAAAATTCACATTGATTTAAAAGGGCTTTTATCCCTTTGAATGTCAGAGGTGACCACAAGGCATTGCTTTGCAAGGTCTCTATTGCATTTAAGGGGATAATGCCCTGTTTAAATCAGTGAGAATTTAGGGAATTGCAGTTTGTTTGCTCTGCTGCAGTTGGTGTGTTCCAGCATTGCACCACTTTTTCTTAGTACTAATCATCATACCTGGCAACTCTCCAGATCTGTCCCAGAGACTCTGGGTTACAGACTGAATTCCCGGGTTTCGAGGTACCGAGGCTGATTCTCCTGAGGTGGGGAGTTTCTCCTCCTTCCCTCCCTGTTCCTCCCACTTCTCCTCCATTCCACCCTGTTCCTCCCACTTCTCCTCCTTCCCACCCTGTTCCTCCCACTTCTCCTCCTTCGCACCCTGTTCCTCCCACTTCTCCTCCTTCCCACCCTGTTCACCCCACTTCTCCTCCTTCCCACCCTGTTCACCCCACTTCTCCTCCATCCCACCCTGTTCCTTCCACTTCTCCTCCTTCGCACCCTGTTCCTTCCACTTCTCCTCCTTCCCACCCTGTTCACCCCACTTCTCCTCCTTCCCACCCTGTTCCTCCCACTTCTACTCCTCCCACTTCTCCTTCCCACCCTGTTCCTCCCACTTCTCCTTCCCACCCTGTTCCTCCCACTTCTCCTCTTTCCCAATCCACTTCTCCTTCCCACCCTGTTCCTCCCACTTCTCCTCTTTCCCAATCCACTTCTCCTCCTTCCCACCCTGTTCCTTCCACTTCTCCTCCTTCCCACCCTGTTCCTCCCACTTCTCCTCCTTTCCACCCTGTTCCTCCCACTTCTCCTCCTTCTCACCCTGTTCCTCCCACTTCTCCTCCATTCCACCCTGTTCCTCCCACTTCTCCTCCTTCCCACCCTGTTCCTTCCACTTCTCCTCCTTCCCACCCTGTTCCTTCCACTTCTCCTCCTTCCCACCCTGTTCTGCCCACTTCTCCTCCATCCCACCCTGTTCTGCCCACTTCTCCTCCATTCCACCCTGTTCCTTCCACTTCTCCTCCTTCCCACCTGTTCCACCCACTTCTCCTCCATCCCACCCTGTTCCCCCCACTTCTCCTCCATCCCACCCTGTTCCCCTCACTTCTCCTCCTACCCACCCTGTTCTGCCCACTTCTCGCCCACTTTATCACCATAGACAAATAATCCCCACTTCCTTTATGATGCAAATCACGTCATTAACATCCTCTGGTCAGAAGCATATAAGCCCTCACCAGGGGCCCAAGATGAACAGGTTCACAGGGTATACTAATTATCCTCACTAACTCATAGTCCTATAAGGAATTTAACAATGTCATTTGTTTATTCATGTTAATAAAAATAAAAAGTGGGCTTGATACACAAAAAAAAAGTGGAGGCGATCTGGGGCAAACCATTTAAAATTTAGGGGAGAACTAATAATGCCAAAAATATCCTTTCATTTAAATGGGGATTGTAACCCCTTGAATGCTAGAGAGAACTCTCTAGCATTCAAGTGATTACATTTCCCATTTAAATTAATGGGAAATTTTAGTTCTCCCCTGTAGTGCAAATGGTTTGCCCCAGAACTCCTCTACTTTTTTTTCCTTTTTGACATACTGCCCATAATGTTCAGTGCTTTTTAGCCTAGCTAGGAATAAGAGGATTTTAGTCTTACCTGTTCAATCCTTTTTTCTTAGTCCATACAGGTTACTGGTAAATCTGAGTAGCCGATCTGCCTCTTTTAGTAGGCAAGAATAATTCTAGAAATGACTGCCTACCTTCCCTACTTGGCTGCAGCTAGCCAACCAGCTCCAGAAATATTTGAGACACTAACTATGACTAGATAGTGGAAGGAAAGAAGACTCCTGTGAGCATGATACCGAAGGACCCCCACGGTCTGCCACAGGAGAGCCAAGCATGGTCTCTTGACAGGGTGGGAGACCAGTAACCTGTATGGACTAAGAAAAAAGGATTTAACAGGTAAGACTAAAATCCTCTTTTCTTTGTCGTCCAATGCAGGTTACTGGTAACTTTGGGGTGTCCAACCATTGAGTTTCCCAGAGACGGGAAGAAAAGCAAGGACCAGACGCACGGCCCCCAAAGTAACCAGAGCAGATATGAACCATCAGATCAGAGATAGCCCAACAAAACAATGAAGTGTCAACAGACACTAAACAGGGGTAATAACACCTCAAAACTGTTACAAACCACCTTCAGAAGGAACTCCTGAGAGTTGCGGAGCACCGCCTTGTCCTTGTGAAACACCAAAAATGGTGGTCTACAGGACAGAGCATGTAACTCCGCAACACGGTGAACAGACATGATCGCCAGGAGAAAGGCCATTTTCCACGTCAGAAGGTGTAGAGGAATAGTAGCCAAGGATTCAAAGGGAGGGAGCTGAAGAACACCCAGAACCAGATTAAGATCCCACTGAGGAGCAGGAGCCTTAAAGACAGGGCGAGTATGAGCAACGCCATGGAAAAACACCTTGACATCAGGAAGGATAGCAACGCGCCTCTGAAAGAAAACAGAGAGAGCAGAAGTCTGACCTTAAGGGAACTCAAACTGAGGCACTTATCGACACCGTCCTGCAAGGCCAAGACCGTGGGCAGATCAAATTCCTGAGAGAAGTCCCTATCGGCACACCAAGATAGGAAGGTCGGCCACGACACGATGATAGGCCTTTGAGGAAACTGGCTTGCGAGAACTAAGCATGGCAGCCACCACACCAGAAGAAAAACCTCCTTCTTCAATATTGAGGATTCAATTTCCAAGCTGTCAAAGCTAGACGATGAACGTCCTCTTTCCACAGGTAACCCTGGAGGAGAAGATCCGGACGAGAGGGAAGTCAGAACGGCTCCGCCACTGACAGATCCAGAAGCTCCGGAAACCAAACTTGTCAAGGCCAGTATGGAGCAACCAGAATGACTGGAAATCGCTCCAGTCTCAATTTCCGTAACACCCTGTGCAACACAGGAAGGGGAGGGAAGATGTAAGCCAGAGGAAATAACCAAGGAATGGACATGGCATCCACTGCCAAAGCTAGAGGATCCCTCCAACGAAAGTAGAACCTTGGAACCTTCCGGTTGTGTCTTGTCGTCATCATCATGTCGATGCAAGGAAGACCCAACTTCTGAACAATGAGGCTGAACACCTCTGGATGCAGTTCCCACTCTCCACTGTCCACTGTGTGTCAACTGAGGAAGTCCGCCATGACGTTGTCTACACCTAGAATGTGCACTGCGGATATGGCAGGAATGTCTTCTTCTGCCCAGGACAAAAAGCCTTGACCTCTAACCAAGCGGCGAGACTTCTTGTTCCTCCCTGCTTGTTGATGTGAGCTACAGCCGTGGCGTGGTCGAACTGAACCCAGGCTGGGCATTCTACAAGCTGGGGCGCCCAGTGACGAAGGGCATGAAATTTCGCCTGAAGTTCCAATACATTGATGGGAAGGACAAATTCCTCCGGAGACCACCATCCCTGAGCAATAAGACGACCCAGGACCGCTCCCCAGCCAGAGAGGATGGCATCCGTCGTCACCGTGGTCCAGAAGGATATCAGGAAGGACTTGCCCTTCAGGAGATTGGAGAGGTCGAGCCACCATGACAAACTCAGTTCCACATGAAGCGGGAGGGATACTGAAGTCTGCAGAAGGTCCGGATGACCGTTGCATACCTGCATCACAAACCGCTGGAGTACCCTGGAGTGAGCCATGGCAAAGGGGGCTGCTTCCATGGTGGAGATGAATTTCCCCACCAGAGAGGATAGCTTCTTGGCTGCAACTGGATCTTGAGCTAGAACAGCCGAAACCCTGTGTGCGATCCGGTGAGCCACATCCTTCATGAGAAACACCATGCTCTGCTGAGTGTCGAAGAGAAGGCCCAGGAAGACCAGATGCTGGGACGGGACAAAATCCGACTTGTCCAAGTTGATGATCCACCCATGATGGGTTAGAGTGTGAATGCAGTCCTGAACCTGCTGACAAAGACGTTCCGCAGAGGGGGCTTTCAGAAGCAGGTCGTCCATGTATGGAGTAGCTCTGATGCCGTCCCGGTGGAGGACGGAGACTAAGGCTCCCAAGACATGGTTGAAGACCTGAAGCACCGTAGTCAGACCAAAGGGAAGAGCCGAGAACTGAAAATACCCTTGGTCGCAGGCAAATCTGAGATACTGAAGGTCCAGAGAAACAAGAAATTCCCCCAGAATCATAGCAGCAATCACCGTCCTTAGGGACTCCTGGTGATAATGAGTCCGGATCACAAAGGAACTGAGATCCTTCAAGTCCAAAACTGGATGACAACCACCGTCCTTCTTGGACAGTACAAAGAGGTTTGAGTAAAAACTCATAACCTCTATCCTAAACTGGAACAGGTTCCAGAACATCCTTGTCCAGAAGAGACTGGATAGCACTGTTGAAGAGACTGTTTTTCCACGCCCTGGGGTGTATGATAGGGGAAAAAGCAAAAAGGAGGAAGAGAGGCAAAAGGGATCCTGTACCCTTCCGCCACTACTTGAAAAACCCACGGGTTCACCACTGAATCCTCACAAATGCTGTGATAGTGACAAAGACAACCACCCACAGCTGAATGGGGACCCTGGTTCGGTGAGTCATGCCAGAGAAGTCTTGGAAGCTTTGGGCTTGGAGTAGACCTTGGGCTTCAAGGAGGCACGTGGAGCTGAGGGAACCGCCTGGTTCATCGGACGTGTCTCAGTCTGAAAGGGACGAAAAACCTGTCACGCTTGAGAGGAGGTTTCTTCCTGAGGACCAAGGGCAGATGAATACTCTTAGCCCCAGTGGCCTCACTGATCAGATCCATAAGATCTAGCCCAAATAAGGATGTACCCTGAAAATGCAACGACAGCAAGGCTTTCTTAGAAGCGGTGTCAGCAGCCCAGACCTTGAGCCAAAGAGCTCGTCTGGCAACCATAGACATGGTAGAAACCCTTGCCACCAGACGGATAGCACCAAATACGGCAGCAGAAACATTGTGCTGGGCCTCAGATATATTGGCAAGAAGCCACAACATATCCAAAGATGAATCACTCTGACGTACAGCTAGGGTGGGTTGTTCAGTCCAGACCACAATGGCTCAGTGAACCCATGCCGCAGCGAATGCTGGACGCATGGCAGTACCAGCAGTGGCAAAAATGGACTTGAAGGAAACCTCAAGCTCCTTGTCAGTCCAGTCCTTCAGAGAGGACGCATCAGAAACTGGTAAGGAGGTAGACTTAGATAGCCTTGAGACAGGAGCGTCCACCTTAGGGGGATAAACCCGTTGAGCAAGCTCTGCCTCAGAAAAAGGGTAAAGCTTAGCAAACTTCTTGGAGACAGAAGGCTTTCTGTTCGGAGAATTCCACTCATCAGCCACTAGGCGGTCCAGAGTGGGGTTAGGTGGAAAACAAGTATGGGGCTTTATAGGCTCCTGTAATAAATCAGAGGGATCTGAGGAAACCTCCTGAACTGGGGGAATGTTTAGCGTGTTTAAGACGGCCCTGATCAGCCCCTCAGCCGAGGGTTCTGGATCAACCTCAAAGGGATCCCCCAAAAATTGAGAGGAGCCCACAGCAGAACATTCCTCAACATCTGAATCCACCAACAGTTCCTCTTCAGAGGAATCTGAAACGTCAGGTACTCCTTGCAGTTTGGGCAGAGAAGATCTGACTGAGGAAGGGGTCTGCCAGGAATGGAAGACACCCTGTAACTGGGATGGAATGAGTTGCAACGTAGACCTGAGATCCCTGGTAGCAGCCTTGAATTCTTGCACCCAAACTGGCTCTAATGCATGGCTGGAGGTCTCTGGGACAGACTCAGGGACATCACAACATGTTGGTCATAAATGACCTTAGAATTCTCTAGGCAACCCTGAATGACATGAGGAGCAATGCACAATGGAGGATACAGAGACCCCAGCGTCCTTAGTCTTAGGCTCCAACCGAGTAGACATTCTCACAGTGTCAACAACGTTCAGAGTAATTAATCACCCAATTTACAGTGGTACAATGGGAGGCGTCAGTCCCCTTTAAGTAGGCAGGAACATTCTCTAAATGTATGCAGGGGGGTGGAGCCTCCCTTCCCTCTTAAGGTGACTCATCCAGTCCCACCCCCAGAATTGTTTGAGAACGAAGTAGACTAGATAGAAGAAGGAAAGAAGACTCCTGTGAGCATGCCCCAAAGGTCTCCCACTGAATGCCACAGGAGAGCCAAGCATGGTCCCTTGACAGGGTGGGAGACCAGTGACCTGTATGGACTAAGTGAAAAGGATTTAACAGGTAAGACTAAAATCCTATTTTCACTGTCGTCCAATACAGGTCACTGGTACAATGAGATGTACAAACATTGAGCTTTCCCCAGAGGCGGGAAGAAGGCAAGGACCAGGTGCAAGGCCCCCAGAGTCACCAGGACCACCATGAACCTAACGGTCAGAGGTCCCAACAACACAGAAGTGTCAACGGACACAAACTAGGGGTAACACAGACCCCAGAAACTGTTACACAGCACACCGAACTAGAGCCCACAGAGCTCAACAGTAAGGAAGCACTGAGAACTACAAAAGAAGAAGACCCTAGACAGGCGAAACTGCCACCAGGTATCACGGTGCCCGTGATTTGCTGCAGTTACTTGTCTGTCACCAGTAGGGGGCTTCTATTGGCTGTCTGCAGATAGCCCGCCTCTTATTGACTATTTATACCTGGATTGGGCACCCTTTGAGTGCCCTTTCGTGTTGTTTCTGACCTTCTTGCTATCACTATGCTAGTGATAGCTGGGCCTCTGTTCCAGTGTTCCTGAGTTCCTGATCTCATGTGTTCCTGAGTTCCTGATCTCTACTGTTCCAGTGTTTCCTGCATGCTGAAGTACTTCCAGTCCTGGTTCCGGCCTAGTCTCTGGTGTTGCAGTTCCTGCTGAACTTCTCTGCTGTTTTCTGACCTGACTGATCGTTGCTGGTTCCTGTCATCTCATCACCTGTCTTCAGTATCCTGGTGACCTTCTGCCTGGTCGCGTTGGTGACATTGCTACTATTCCGTGTTGGTCCCAGCGTGCGGACGCTGGTTTGCTCCCAAGCCTTGCGGCTATACTAACTCGCTTGTTACACCAGTGTGCGGTCACTGGTTTGCTCCAAAGCCTATCAGCTATACAAATCTGTGTTGGTCCCAGCGTGCGGACGCTGGTTTGCTCCTAAGCCTTGCGGCTATACAAACTCACTTGTTACACCAGTGTGCGGTCACTGGTTTGCTCCAAAGCCTTTCAGCTATACAAATCTGTGTTGGTCCCAGCGTGCGGACGCTGGTTTGCTCCTAAGCCTTGCGGCTATACAAACTCGCTTGTTACACCAGTGTGCGGTCACTGGTTTGCTCCAAAGCCTATCAGCTATACTAATCTGTGTTGGTCCCAGCGTGCGGACGCTGGTTTGCTCCTAAGCCTTGCGGCTATACTACTCGCTTGTTACTCCAGTGTGCGGTCACTGGTTTGCTCGCTAAGCCCTACGGCTATACTATTCAGTGTTGTTTCCAGCGTGCGGACGCTGGTTTGCTCCAAAGCCTTGCTGCTTAACGATTCTGCTAATTTGCCAGTTCCATCTGACTGCTGCTATTATCTCTGGGCTGCCCTGCCCGGTATTGGTAAGGCCGGTAGAACCTTTTTCCACATTCCATCTGAGGTTGCCTTACCCGGTATTGGCAGGGCCGGTAGAGCCTACATTGTGTATCTATTGAGGCTGCCTTGCCCGGTAATTTGGTAAGGCCGGTAAAACCGTTATGCTATTCCATCTGCAGGTTGCCTTACCCGGTATTGGCAAGGCCGGTAGAGCCTAAAGACTGTCCTGTCCGGTATGTTGACAGGACCGGTAGAGTCTGCCTTCTGTCTGTGCTATATTCTGTATATATATATATGTATGTTATTGCCATCCTAAGTTATCATTTATTATTTCAATAAAATTGATTTTTTTTACCTAAAACTTGTGTCTGAGAGTCATAATAAACCGTGACACCAGGACCTTCCTCCCAAAGCTGGCATCAGCAGAGGCCAGCACATCCGCACGGTAGTGTTCCGAAAAGGTGTGTACAGAAACCCAAGTGGCCACCCGGCACAGCTGTTCAGCACGTGCTGGATTCTTGTAGGCCCAAGAGGCCCCAAGTGACCTAGTAGAAAGAGCAGTAACCCGAAAGGGAACACGCTTATTCCTCAATTTGTAACCTTACGAATAGTAGACCTATCCAAGATGCAATGATTACCCTGGATGCCCATCCCCCTGCCCTAGGACCCTCAGGAATGACGAACAGAGCGTCAGACTTCCTAATGGACACAGTGCGATGAACATAAAACTTAAGACAACGCACCATTCAACAAGCGGAGATTCCACTCCGTGTCAAAGGAAGGATTAGGGCAGAAAGAGGGCACCACAAGAACCTGATTGATGTGAAACTCGAGACCACCTTAGGCAAGAACTCCGTATAAATACGAAGCACGGCTTAATCCTTGTGGAATACTAGATAAGGTGGTTAACAAGACAGAGCTTGGAATTCCGCCACCCCACGGCGAACGGAAACAGTAGCCAGAAGGAAGACCATTTTCCAAGACAAAAGTGTAAAGGAATAGTAGCCAAGGACTCGAAGGGGGGCGCTGAAGAACCCCCGAAACCAAACAAGGTCCTACGGAGGAGTTGGACTCCTAAAGGCAGGACGACCATAAGCCACACCGTGGAAGAGAATCCTGACATCAGGAAAAACAGCAAACACTCCTGGAAAAAGACAGAGAGCACCGAAGTCTGGACTTACAGAGAACTCAGACTGAGCTCCGTATCGAGACCGTCCTGCAAAAAGGCCAGGACAGTAGGAAGAGGAAAAGCATGAGACAGATCCCTGTCAGCACACCAGGACACAAGGTCGACCAGACTCAGTGATAGATCTTGGAAGAAACGGGCTGAGAAGCGCGCAGCATAGTAGCCGCCACAGCAGGAGAAAACCCCTGTCACCCCAAAATCGAGGATTCAACATATAGGCCAACAAATTGGGCCGAAGAACATAGTCATCCACAGAGAACCCTGTAGAAGAAGAAGAGCTGGACGAGAGGAGAGCCAAAATGACTCCACCACGGATAGGGTCAAACCCCCAGATACCATGGTTGAGAATGTCAATCCAGAACAATCGAGAACATCGGACAACGTACAATTACAATGTCCGTAACACCCATATTAACATAGGGAGAGAAAGAAAGATGGCCAGAGAGGACGTCCAAGGAAGGACATTGCATCAGCATCAGGATTAAGGAATCTCTCAACAGAGAGCAAAACGGCATAACCTTCCTGTTGAGTCCCATTGCCAGTAGATCCACTGGGGAATTCCCCATCTCAAACTAGGAGACGAAACATATCCTAATGCAGGTCCACATTCCAATGTCGACCGCGTGACGCCTGAGGAAGTCTGTCAAGACGGTGTCCACTCCTGGAATGAGCACTGCAGCATGACAGGAACAAGAACCTCTGCCTAGGACAGAATGGCCTAGACCTCTAATCAAGTGGCGAGACCTCGTGTCCCTCCCTGACTGATGAAATAAGCCACTTCCGTGGCATTGTTGTACTCGTCCACCAGGTGAAGCACACGAAGATGGAAAGAAGGGACTCCTTCATGAACCACTTCCCCTGGGCACTAAAACTACCCAGAACAGTTCCCCAGTCTAGGAAGCTGGCATCCAATAAGACCTCGGTCCAGAGGGAAGTAGAAAAGATCTACCCAGTAGGAGATGGAAAAAGCCCAACCACCAACTCCAAGCTCAACTCGACCTGAGGAGAGAGAGCGTTAGCTTCAGAAGATCTGGTTGGACCTCCATATCACAAACCTCAAGGTTCCCTGGTGTGTACCATGGTAAATGGAACTGCCGCAATCGTGGAGATGAACCACCCCACCAGAGAATAACCTCAAGGCCAGTATCCGATCGCGGGATAGGATCATAGGATCCTTCGAGCAAGTTGATGGTTACCTAGTCCAGTAGGAAAACCATGGACCTCCAAGATCGAACAGAAGACCGAGGAGGTGAAACGGAACAGGGTCTGACTAACCCTATTTCACAATCCAACCATGAAAAGAAGGAACAGAATACAGGCCTGGACCTGCTGAAGAAGAAGGCGGCCCACAGCTGATGCTTGCGTAAGTCAAGTGGTCCGTGAAGAAGAAGTGTAATGCCGTCCTGACAGAGGACGGATATCAAGACCCCCAGCCCCGTTGGAAACCTGGGGCTGATGACAGACCAATGGAAGGCCGAAACTGAAAATGACCTCAGGCGCAGGCAAACCCAAATGCTGCCTGCTCTCTAGAAGGACTGGGAAGTGCAAAACGCATCACAATGTCCAGAGGAGCTAGAAACTCCCCCGCAGCGAATACTGTGAGCAGGTACTCCTGACGATAAGGAGACTGCACTAGAAAAGGAATTAAGATCTTTCAGATCCAAAAGGAGGTGACATCCGACAACCCTTCTGTTTATTTATTAATTGTTGTTGGTCACCACAAACAGGCTAGAATAGAATCCTGAACCCCTGACCGCAGGGGGGACCTATTCCAGGACATCCTTGTCCAGAGAACCGGAAAAGCGTCTTCAAATAGATGGCTACTCTCATTTACCTGAGGAGAACGAGAAGATAAGGCAAAAAGGTGGGAAGGAAAAGGGATCTAGTATCACTCAGACACCACCAGAAAAGCTCACAAGTCCGACACTGAATGATCCAACGGTGTCGAAGGACATTCCGAAGCAGTCACGAAATCCTGGGCTTGTAAACAGCCTAGGGCTGCAATTGCCACATGTTCTGGGAGGAACGCGGAACAGATAGAACCACCTGGTTCGTTGAACGTGACTGAGAGAAAAGGAACGAAAAGACCGGTTACGCGTAAACGGCAACCCTTATATTTATTTATTTGGTTAGAAACCAAGGGTAGAAGAGGCACTAACCCCTAAAGCCCTTTAATCAGTTCCTTAGTTCGGAACCAAACAAGGAAGTACCCTCAAAAGGCAAAGAAAGGAAAACTTTCCTGGAGGCAATGAGAGCAGATCAATTTCAAGTCAAAGCGCACGCCAAACCACCACAGAAGTAGTGGGGGCCCTTGCCCGCATCAAGGGCAGGAGCAGAAAAATAGCGTTGATCTAAAGAGACAATAGCAAGGAGACACAATGACTCCGAAGTAAGCGCATTCTGACAGACCTCCAGTGGTTTGCACAGTCCAGACTGCAACAGCCCGGTCAACCCATGCTACAGCAAAGGCTGGAAGCATAGCGGACCAAAAGAAGCGAAAACGAGCCTGAGGGGAACCTCAGTTACCTGTCAGTCCAATCTTGCAGCGTCAGAAACATGTAGACAGTAAGTTGAGACAGTCTAGATATGGGTGCGTCCACGTTAAGGGAATGAACCCATGTAGCCATTTCTGTTTGAGAAAAGGGAAAAAGTTTAGCAAATATTCTAGACACTGAAGAGGACTTGTCCGGTCCAAGTTCAAGGGGCTTCACAGGCACCTGAAAAACATCAAAGGGAACAGAATGAACCTCCTGAACCGATGGAATGTTGAGACTGGGTAATACAGCCCTGATCAGGCCCTCAGTAGAGGGTTCAGGATCAGCTACGAATGGGTCCCTAAGGGACTTGAAAGATTCCAAAGGAGCACCAATCCTCAACATTCCAAACTAGCAACAATTCTTCCTCAGAAGAATCTAATCAGGTGCTCCCTGAGGTTGAGGCAGGGAGGATCTGATAATCGAGGGGTCTGTCTCAACTGAAATGCCCCCTGAATCTGGGATGCAAAGAGCTGTAAAGAGGACCCAACACCCAAGCTGGCTCAATAGCATGGCTGGAAGGCCCTGGGTTGCTGCCAGGATCTCCAGCCTGCTGGGCAGAAATGACCAGAGACCACTCTATGTAGCCCTGTGTGACAGGAAGAGCAATGCGCAGTGAGGTATACTGAACCCCAGCTTCCTTAGTCATAGGTCTAGTCCCTAGCTCCAGCGGTATAGACATTCATACATTGTCAAAATAACCAACTGTACAATGAATCACCCAATTGTAGTGTGTAAGATTGATATTTCACCCCAGAAATGCTAAATATAGACTGTTCTGGCAGGCGAAGGGTCAATCTGCAGAGGAGCAAAGGATTGTCCAAGAGCTGTATAGGATACTGATTGAAAAAAGTGCCCAAGATGGCTGCCGCGACGGGAGCCAATCAGAAATTAGGCGCGAAGCGAGCGTTCATGGGAAATGTAGTTTTTCCCAAAAAGTACCCCAAAACAGCACCCGAAGCCCCCCAACACACTTGAACTATAACCCGGATGATAGAGCAAGGGTAGACAAGAAACATGAGCCCTCTCTGAAGTTGCTGAGTGAAGCGGTTCCAGAGATACGTCCCAAACAGTGTAAGCCCATAGAACGTAAAGGAGCAATGGAGTCTGTGCGGTAAAGCGCGCCATAAAGGCGCAGTACATCATTTTTAATAAAAGTAACCCCCAAAGGGAAAAAGGTTAAAATACATAGTAAACACATGTACATCAGAATAAAACACTACCCTATAAAGGAAGTATCCCAAAAACCCCTTATAAAACTAGTCAAACCAGCAGAGAAAGGGTTAATATGCCATATAAACAGCTCCAATACCACAGACATACACTTATGTATACAATAAATATATATATACATAAACACCCAATGAGTGCTGGAGTGCGCAATGAGAACTCCCAAATACAAGCCCAGTTAAGGGACACTGTGGGACAAGTGGACCTTCAGCACTCAAAGGGTGGCTCACCTTTTCCTGCAGATCTTCTGTCTTCAGGTCACCAGTGAAAGAGAAGTACCTCAGAGAGGAATCCCCAGGGAAGTTACTTGAAATCAAGATTATTCCCTCTTCAGAGCTTAAGGTCCACCAAAATGCTCTGGCTACTGAAACTAGCCACTTTGGAGAGGGCATTGTCAGTCCAGGAAACCTGCCTAATGGTGGTATTCCATATTTGACAGAAAATAAAAAAGAAACTAAACTTGATTGAGAGATGTTCTCCACCTGTGTGTCTTACACAGGAACAAACAATTCTGGGGGCGGGACTGGATGAGTCACCTTAAGAGGGAAGGGAGGCTCCACCCCCCTGCATACATTTAGAGAATGTTCCTGCCTACTTAAAGGGGACTGACGCCTCCCATTGTACCAGTGACCTGTATTGGACGACAGTGAAAATACACTAATCTGGCAGAAGAAGACTTAATCTGCAAAGAAGAGAAGGAGAGTCAAAGCCCTGAGTTGTGTAAAACTCACAAGATGGCCGCCGCGGCGGGAGCCAATCAGAAATGGAGGACAGAGAAATAATATTCAGTATAAACTCGTTTTATGCATATTTGATTTAAAGTGTTAGTAATGTCCCATAAAAACTTATAATAGTTTTGTAGAGGATGAAAAAATAAGCTTAATGGCACAAACCGCTATGGTTTGAGAGATATAGGCATTGAAAGTTCCCCCTCCCCTTCTCCGTAAATCTGACAGCAGGAGATCCGTGTCGGCTGACAGAAGGAGGCTTCTGCAGCAGAGCTGCAATCTCGTTATTGCAAACCAGGCACACTTTGTAGACCTTTCCAATGAAGTAATTCTTTTGCAGTAAGGCAATTTTGCTCTGCTGCAGAGCCGCCGGCTGATTCCCAGACCGGGATCTCGTACTGTCAGCTAGACGCTGGTGTCAGGAGAAGGGGCGGGAGGGGGGAAAATTTTAATGCCTATATCGCTCAAACCATATCGGTTTAAGAGATGGGGTTTGCGCCATTAAGCTTATTTTTTCGTCCTCTACAAAACTATAATAAGTTTACTAACAGTTTAACACCATTATATTATTTAGTTACACATGGTCCTCGATTCCCTGTTTTTTTTTTATCAATCTGTCCTTTGAGGAGAATATATCGGACACCTGTTTTAACCTCATGAATGATAGATGTGTCCGAAGCACTGGGATGATGGGATCTGTAGTCTGTAGAGCTGGAGAGCCTCAGGTTGCCCTCCACTGGCTTGCAGTGTTCTGCACTTATAACTTCCGCCAGACTTCTAGGGGGCAGCAGATGGTTTTCTGACTTCAATCAGATCACAATAAGTGAAGTAGAAATAATCTTAAATGACATCATTGTAGGTTTATATTTACCTCCATCTTGAAGACAGTTTGACATGAAGTCACTTTTGCCATCCCTCATGTCAAATGTTTCGGAAAATATCTGATGTTCTTCTACAGCGAAGTCACTTGAAAAAAGCAAGAAAATAATTTGTATAAAATTAGTGTCTCCCTGCAAAAAGAGATGTCACTCTATTCTTGTCTCTGTAAACTGTAATGGATTCAGATTCTCTTGGGCCCTCGGTTTTGCCACAAAGAGCTACATTCTGTGCCCCGCGTAACCCCACATCCCAGACAATGGGGACATGGAAGGCAATGTGAACAGGGACTGGACATATAAAAGGCAGTCCCTATTCAAATTTCCCTCAGTTGGCATAGGCCCAAAAGTACGAGGAGGGTTTTTTTTTTTTTTGCTGTTTTTTCCCGCAGCGCATGTTTAATGATAGATTTTAATAACTGTATACATAATTATTTTTTACAGTTTTAACAATATGTTACAAAGAAGAAGAACGAAGAGGAGAACAGATGAAGAATGAAGAGGAGAACAGATGAAGAAAGATGACAGATGAAGAAGAAGATAGAAGCTTACAGAAGAACTGGAGAAGACCAGGGTGCAGTAGACCGCGCTGTACGTCAGGATTACAGGTAAGCGTTATAGCTATGGGTGATAGGAGAGTTTTCCTGTTAGTATGGGTTCACTTTATAGTTCATGTTAGGGTTAATGTAGGGCCAGTGGGAGGGTTAAAGGGATGGTAATGTCCCAGAAAAAATATTTTGCATGTTATAGTGCTTAAAAACTTGAGCTAAATGCAATAAACCGTATCTCTCAAACAGCTATGGTTTGAGAGATATCTGCATTTAAATTTGATGTTTCCTGCTGTCAGCTCTACAGCTGTTATCAGATCTGTGTCGGCCCACACGGAGGCTCCACAGCAGAGTCGCAATCGCATTATTTACAACAAATGACTTCATTGGAATGGTCTAAAAAGTGTGATTGGTTTGAAAGCACACTTTTTAGACCATTCCTTTGAAGTCAACTGTTGTAAATAACGCAATTGCGGCTCTGCTGCAGAGCCTCAGTGTCGGCCGACACGAATCTTCTGCTGACAGCTTTACAGCTGACAGCAGGAAACATCAAACTTTAAATGCAGATAACTCTCAAGCTATAGCGGTTTAAGAGATATGGTTTTTTGCATTCAGCTCAAGTTTTTAAGCACTACAACATGCAAAATATTTTTTTCTGGGACATTACTGTCCCTTTAATGTTTGCAAGGCTCTCTGTGGTTGCCGCTCACTTTCAGTGTTTATTCATTTCAGAATAGAAAGGCCAGCATTAGCTGTATATAATCAACTGAGAACATTGAAGACTAAATAGTCGGGTGCTCTCTAGGAACAATAGTCATACAAGCTAATATAGGGAATGTTTTTGGAGCACTCTGTGTTTGATACTGTGTCAAACAGAGCGTTAGCTGGTTTCCTTAGATCTTCCCATTTCTCACGCTATTTAGAGAGAGTTGTGGGACTGAAAATACCATGACGAACGTTGGGCCACAAGTTAAGTTCTGTGTCCCACCTTTCGTTGTGGTCCCTGTTGGAAGGGCAATTGGATTCTGACAAAAACACTCTGTGTGTGTGTACCGTTCGATGTTCATTTTTGCCCTAAACACAGTTTTACTGGGTGGAGTTGGATTGAGCCCTAAGAGTGAGGATTCACGCTTTGATTCTGAAGAATTGGATCGAGCCCTAAATTCTGAAGAGATCAATTTAAGTATTAACTGACAAGATGGAGTTCAGTATGCATCTTGCTGTGGTATATGAATTATTTGAACTATATATCATCTATCAAAAGTCTATACAACTTCAATTATATCTAAAGGATCCTAGGAAATATCCGACTGCCATTTTGAATCAGCAGGTAATTTTCTTACCTACTTAGGGCTTAATTAGGGCTTCAATTTTTTTTTTTTGCTAAGCTCTGGATCAACAGGGCTGATATGGCATGGGCTGAACTTGATGCCAATTCGAGTCAGTAATTTTTTTTTACCCACTTGGGGCTAAATTGGAAATTACTTCAATTCATTTTGTTTCTGCCTTCCTCTGGATCAATAAGGGTGATGGACAAATGTCTTATTTCAGCCTCATCAACTATATTACTATGTTAAAGGTATTGTTCCACTTTAAGAGTAAAGTTCACCTTTCCTCCTGCTGGGATAACTGAAGAGACGAAGGGTAAAATATGCCTTCAATTGATTCTATGGATTGGGCCTTAACATCATTGTCTTCATAAGCCGTAGATGCATCAAGGATAAACGTCTCGCTGGTCGGACATTCATCGTTTCCTGTCTCCGACTGCTAAGGATTGGAAGTAGGAAAGGTTTGGGATTGTAAGAAAACAGATAACAATGTTATTTTAAAACACAAATTTTATGGAGAAATTGTATTGTGTCCATAAAGCTTGCGTAAAGTTGAGTAGTGTTGTTAAAAATAAAATATATAAAAGTGGTTGATTTTTTTTTCTTCCACACTTAACAGTGTCACTCTGTTTAACCCTTTGAGTGCCAGAGAGGTATCCAACGTATTGCTTTGCTTTGCAATGCATTGGATATCTGGCAATCAAAGGATTAAGGACCAAAAAAAAAAACTGTGCAATAATTCTCGGACAAACCCATTGATATAAATGTGGCTTTTAACCCATTCATTGCTAGACAGGATTGTAGCACATTGTGAAATGGAGACGAGTCATTACTTTGCAACGTGTGGGAGACTTCTTGAGCAATCAACTGCTTAAAAGTGCCATTTAAAACAAAACTTTCATTAAAATTAAAATGCCCCTCCAAATCATTATTCACACAGCGATTCGCATAGCAATACTTTTATTATTCTGAACTCCGGAATTATTGAGAAATTCAACTTGTTCAGAGACTCACAAGCAGGCATTTTGCTGTAGATGCATATGTGCGCCCTGTCATCCTTTCCTGTACCTTAAGCTACAATGGAATTCCAACAAAAGAATTGGACGGCACTCTGGATACAATATAACAACAGCAGCTTCATAAAAAACTTGCTTTTATTGAGGAATCTTAAAATCATTTAGGATGGTGGAAAAAACACATGTAGAGAGGGGACAGATGGAATAGCTCTTAGTGTAGACCCCTGCAATAAATCTAACGCATATTACTCATTTGATTACAAGATATATCAATTGTAACACACGTTGTGTCGTGTATCTGTTTACATGTCAGAGATGCTCGATCCAATATGTGGGTCGCACGATCCGCCCCCTTAAGCATTGGATAAGGGAGCACTTATACCAGATACAGAAAAGAGAACAGGACTCAGCGGTGGCCAGACATTTTTGTGAGAGTCATGGTGGAGATGTCTCACTCTGCAGTTTTCAAGGGATAGAAAGAGCTGTTTTACCATCTAGGGGTGGAGATACATGTTAGAACTCATTAATTGTCGCGAGGCATTCTGGATTTTCTGTTTGAAAACCAGGGTCACCCAGGGCTTGAACTCAAAGTGGGACATTAGACACATTATGTAATACCCTATTAATGTGGCTGTATGCCTTTAAGAGTCCACTTATTTTTGACGTGTTTATTTTCTTTTTTATTATATTTTCTTTTTTTCTTTTGTTTTTTTTCAGTTTTCTGTGATGTTTGGCTATTCTAGAGGTATGCACCTGTGCACACATCTGGTCCTGTGGGGTCTTTTAAAGCATATGTTTTTAGTGTTGTGAGTAGGTTTATATATTTAAAGGTGATTTTGTGTGTGTATATAGGCACATGATTTGTTATTTGGGGTTTAAATATCAACAAAGTCACACCTTTATTTATTTTGGCTGCATGGATGTTGGCGCCTAGATATGAAGGACATGAAAGTGTGTGGGTTAAATCAGCAGTAGGAATGAGCTGATTGTAATGAAGGCGGGATTTAAGTAGATTGTCTGCTGTTGATGACGTATGCCTTACTGACCCTTTCAATTAAGTGATTTTAAATGTTTATAAGGAGGTTGAAATTCACTTTATTTTAGTCTATAAGTAAGCGCTAGTATTGCGTGAAACGAGTTAGATTTATTGCAGGGGTCTACACTAAGAGCTATTCCATCTGTCCCCCCTCTACATGTGTTTTTTCACCTTCGTAAATGAATTTAAAATTCCTCAATAAAAGCAAGTTTTTATGAAGCTGCTGTGGTTACATTGTATCCGGAGTGCTGTTCAATTCTTTTGTTGCAGTTCCCCGCATCAGACTTGGAGTACCTGAGTGGACAGAGCACCCGTTTCTCTCATCAGAGATATTGAATTTGAAATCGATTGGACGAGTTGGATTTCTCAATAATGCCGGACTTATTTAGGATAATACAAGTATTGATATGTGTATCACTATTTGAATAATGATTTGGGGGCACGCTAATTTTAATGAAAGTTCTGCTTTAAAGGGATAGTAATAAAATTAAAGCCCTAGTAAAAAAAAAACGTATTGCCCCCAGTGTCATCTCTCAAACCTTTATGGTTTGAGAGATGAACGTTTCTAAAGTTGCCCTCCCCCTTCCCCGTAGTCAGCATTTTAGCTGACTCAGGGAAATCCAGTCAGAGATCATCAGGCGGCTCTGCAGCAGAGCCACGATCGCGTTAACTAAAAAAAAAAACTTTCACTAAAACCATTTCAGTGAAAGTTTTTTTTTTAGTTAACGCGATCAGGCTGTGCTGGAGAGCCGCCTGAAAGTCGTACGATTCTGTTCCCTGCAGTCAGCTAAAATGCTGACTACGGGGAAGGGGGAGGGAGGGGGCAACTTTAGAAGCGTTCATCTCTCAAACCATAAAGGTTTGAGAGATGACACTGGGGGCAATACGTTTTTTTTACTAAGGCTTTAATATAGGGATTTGTAATACTGAAGTATTACTATCCCTTTAAGTCAATGGAAATCTTCACATGTCCCTTATGGTTTGAACCAGAATTGCTCCTCTTTAGCCTGTTCCTGTACAAACCCACATGTTTTTGGTAGCAAGACATGTCATAATGACAGTTTGGGAAAGAATATGTTTTGAATTAAGTATCTCCAAGCAACCTGGGGCACAGTTATTCAAACCCTCTATCATTCAGGAGTACCACGTGATTCAAACTATAATCAATATTATTGAATAATAAGCAAAATCGTTGTTTTTAACCCTGTTACATTTGTTCAAGACACTCAAGAGAACTGTATTAGTAAAAGGTTGTGTCTGGACCCACTGCATTTTTCTACAATGATATACTAACTTCCAAAAGATGTTGAAAGTTTTTGGGTTCCACAAATTCTAATTCGACTTGGTCATGTAGAATAGATTCTTCTGTTTTCTCCAGATTTGGGGAACCATAATAACTTTGATCTTCGGCATCCAATAAGCTCTTGATAATAATGTTCCCATCACTTTCAGCCCAGCGTCCACGAGGCTGATAATTATTCTTTGTGATGTTCACAAGATCTTTGTCTTTGTCTCCATCCTGTGGAAGGGATAACCAAGGTCAGGCGTTGGCTTGCATTTATTTAAAAAAAGGAAAAAGTAAAACTATTGCCGTCTAACAAAAAATTCTGTGCTTACCAGCTTTCTCACCCACATGGGTAGTTTCCCATTTGTCTGAAGGAAGGTTGGATCTATGAGATGAAATACAAAGAGACCATATTTCACTGTGGTTATTCTCCGTGAGCTAAAGTTTTGTAGAATAATACAAGTTCCATTTTAGTTGAAGAATAATCCTTAGAAGCTACTGGGCCAATGAACAAGAAGAGATGTCTCTGGCAGAAGGTCAAGCAGAAAACTTGTTGTGGAAGATTAACAAACTGCCATATAAGCTCTATATGAACAACATATTACAAATTAACAAGAGGAGTGACAGTAACTGAGCACACTATATTGATTAGTAATTAATGATTTATGTCATAAATAAAGCATAATAATGTTAATGCTTTGGAAGGTCCACTAGGGGCAGTGTGTAGGCCATGTGCTTCTAGCAGTGACATCATAGGTCAGCCTACTCTAGGGAAGTTACCTCCCATAAAACATTCCACTGGGAATAAAAAGCAGTGGTAAGGGAGATTCAGGGCTTCCTTTTGACTGTACCCAAGATGTAGACCATCAGCTCTCTCTCTCCTTAGCCCCAGCCAAGGACTGGGGACATTTGTAAGTTATATGTTGCAGTTTGTTCATTGTTTGTTTTTTCATTGTTACTGTTATCAGAATGTATAGCCTTTTACTTGCTATAATTTATAATATTAACTTGACATATAATATTACGTTTTGTGTATTTTCTATCCACATATTCGACCACAATACTAAGAAATGTAACAAATATTAATGTTGTAACTTATTACTTAATTATTGTATATTAATTGACAGATTAATATTCATAGTTACGTTTCAGCAACTACACACACTATATTGCTCTCGTATGTCATTATCACCTGACGGGTACCTGCTTCTCTGAAGTTTTTTAAAGGTGTTGTTTCAGTGCTATCTTCTGTCTCACTACTCTTATCCATGAACAAATCATCATGAGAGTGGTCCTCAAGGAAATCTGTAGGGTAGGCTTCGCCCCTAATGCATTTAATAGACAAATACCAACATGACATTCATATAAAGACAGTGAGGACAGTTTAGTACTCAAGAAGGTATTATGGGGTGGTTTGAAGAGGATGAAATAAATTCACAGCCAATCAACTTCGAGCAGAGGTGCTTGAAGCTGATTGGCTGGGAGGTGCGACATATAGTCTAAATTTATACTTTGTGCTCCAACACTAGGATTTGGATTCATAGATAAGCATTTATCATTACTAATAACCTAATACCTGATGTTAATAGGGCATTTTTCATTCCTTGGTATCCTAGGTTTCTCCTGTGGAGCCATTTCATAAAGATGCTGCCTCATACACGTAGTTAGGGTTGGGTCCAGCTGCCAGATAAACACACAACTGCAACATAGGAACAGCAAAACAGTTTACATCAAGTTGAGAAGGAGTCGACTAGACCACCTTATGGGTCCAGCACTGGTTCCATATACTCTCTAGGGGTTGTATTAAATGCAATAATTATAAGTCCTGGAATTCCTCACTGATTTAAATGGGAAATTTAACCTAGATGTAAGTTGCTTTTGCAGTCAAGTATATCTGACTTTATTTTTTACATTTTATCTGAAGTTTCCTTAGTATAGTGATCTATGTTCAGACCTGACTCTGCATAACAATAACTCACAAAAAACAGAGGGCTTCAATAGTTTTAACTGCTGTGTGAAAGGCATTTACCGCAAAAGGCATTTATCGCAAAAGACAGTTACAAACCTGCAGTATTGTAAAATCGAAACAAAGTTTCCTGGCCAGACGGACAAGTGACAAGTCTGTTTGGCACTGGACTACTGAACAAAATAACTCCTAAACCACTATACCCAGGTAAGAAGAATGTGAGGAAATGACAATCTGAACCGTTAATCACTCTCTGGAGATGTCACCAATGGGTCAAAGGAAGTAGTAAGCCTTTAAAGTGACAGCAAAGTTATTTTATTAATTAAGATATGTATAATACATGGCTTTCATTGTTGGATAAAACAAGGATACGTCTACTACTGGGAGATACTTCTTACAGAAGTTATCAGACCTCAAAGGAGTTCACAACATGATTTTTGAGTTCCCTGCCTTAGTGAACCACAACAACAGCACCATCTAGTGGTGGGAGTAACCTTGTTGTATTCGGCAGGAAAAGCAGTATAGAATATGTAAGTATGTGTTAGTCCAGTGGTGTAGATGTCAAATGAATAATAATACCATTTTATCGCACTAACTGAATTTTAGGGACAAGCTGTCTAGAGCAACACTCCTTTTTTCAAGTCAGAAGCATTCTTCTTTTAAACAGCAACATACATTAAAAGCTCTGGTGAAACAGGCATACGTGTTAACACTTTAAGGACCGGTGATGTGCCAGGAGAGTCACCAGTGGATTTTCGTTAAAGAACGTTGATGGTCCTGGCACATCATGGAACGGTCCTAGCACGGCTGCACACCACTCTGCCATCCCAGAATTAATTTAAAAAATATATAAAACAGTGCCATGGTCCTTAACATCCACCCCTGCTGGACAGGGTGGTCGTTACGGGGTTAAATTAAGAATGAATACACACAGACAATCTACTGAGAAATACAACAGAACAAAAATCACACCCCAGTTGGTCATCATTTCACTCCTTCCATAACCTTAAAATTAAAATACTAAGATATGTGGGAGAGAAAGACATTTGAAATTTAGGTGATCAGATTTTTATCGAATTCAGACCGTAGTCCTCTCTGCGCACCTTCCTAGGACTAAGCGATCCCGGGAAGGTGCGCAGAGAGGACTTCAGTCTGAATTTGGAGAGCCCCGCTCAGTATCAGAAGCGGCGCGGGCAGTCTGTACTGCGCGCAGCCATCTCTACTGCGCATGACGGCTTCTGGCAAACATCCTACCGAATTATAATATAGGAGATTATTTATATATATATATATATATATATATATATATATATATATATATATATATATATATATATACACACACACACACATACATATACTCCAGTATTTACATGTCATAAATGTAAATCTCACTTTAGCATCCAGGGCAAATATACCAAACAAGTTATTAACTTTGCAGGCTGTATTGCCTATTAGTAGATTTTTTGTGAAGTTGAGTCAAGACTTGGATAACATAACTGTCCCTTTGCAGGTTCCAATCAGTCAGAACATTTAGTTACAGCAAAAAATATGCAACTGTCATGACATACCTGTCTCCGGAGACTGTGATTAATCTCTTGCAATCGTAAGTAAACTTCATATCAGTCACGAGATCTGTGTAATAAAAATATATTTGTCTTAAACTGTGAAGTTTGGAGTAAACTTGTGGTGATATATAAATGGTGATATTTATAATAATTAATTGATAATTTATTATTATATATTAATATTTTATTTCTTATTATATAAATAAAAGAAGTAACATCACGTGAATTAATTCAGGTCTTCCAGAGGACAAACACACCCAGGGGCGGCAGTAAGGAGGAGTTATGCAAAGCTCCTCTAATACTGCCTGTCTCATTAGTGTAAGAATGGGGGTGTGATTTTGAAAGGAGTGGCCAGTGGGCCAAAGCTTCCCTGGCCACTCCTGTCAAAATCTCTGCAAGGAGATGCAGGGGCTACAATGAAAATACACACACACAATACACAACACATGCAATACACACACAGTAACACAACACATACAAAATATACACATTCACACAATACACTATATGAAAAATGCACAATGGAAAACACAAAAAACGTGCAAAGCAAAATCCTATTTGCAATACCCTATACGCAAAACACTATATGCCAAACACATAATGGTATTACAACAAAAACACATTGTATAAAGCACTATACGTAAAATGCTAGAAGCCAAAAGCAACATGCAAAACTTTATACCCGATACAAAATGCCAAACACCCTACGCCAAAAGCTATATGCATAACGCTATATGCTAAACGGTATATGCAATATATGACAAACACTATGCACACAATGCTATAAGCAATATGCCAAACGCTATACACAACAGGCAATACACTATACATCAAACGCAATACGCCAAACGCTATAAGCAAAATGCCAAAAGCTATATGCAATATGCCAAACGCAAAACACAATAAGCCAAATGCAAAAAAAGCAATTCGCCAAACGTTACATACTGAAGCTTAATATACAGCAAACACACAATGCTATAAACAATACACCAAATGCAATACCCCAAACGCTATATATGCGCAACTCTGTAGGCAATATGCCAATCGCTAAATGTGCAGCGCTATACACAGTACTCCAAAAGCTATATGCAAAATCCAGCAAGTTATACACCAAACACTATAAACCATAAGCCAAACGCAATATGAAGGACGCAATATGCCAAAAGAAAAAACACAATACACGAAACTCAAAACACATTATGTAAAACGCAACATGGTGAACGCAAAACACAATACTCCAAACGTTATATATCACAAGTGCACAACACTATATGCTAAATGCAAAACACCATACGCAATACACCAAAAACACAAACTCTATACGCAAAACGCTATACCCAAAATGATATACACAATAGGGAAAATTCTATACGCAAAATGCAATATGTTGTATACAAAATGCTGTATGCCATCACAAAAGTGTTGCACACCTTTTCGGAGCTGGACGTGCTAAGTGCTGAAAATTCAACAATCCAGTCATTGTTTTATTAACTGCACAGGCAAATCTGTGCCACTATTGCTAGTAATATATATTTAAATAAATAAAATACACAGCACACAAAATTTTGTATATTTTAAAGTAGAACTGTTATTCTACAACATTTTGAGATTTTAAAATCACATATATGTTAGATTTTTTTTTTTTAATAGACAATATTTTAAATGATATTTAGTTTACAGTTTATGCACATTAGACAATACTAGCAGGCATGCCAGCTAAATACAAATGTTCCACACTGCTTTCCCTTCCACTTGCCTTTCCCTGCCAGCCAGATACTAACATTCCACACTGCTCTCCCTGCCAGCCAGATACTGACATTCCACACTGCTCTGCCTGCCAGCCAGATACTAACATTCCACACTGCTCTCCCTGCCAGCCAGATACTAACATTCCACACTGCTCTGCCTACCAGCCAGATACTAACATTCCACACTGCTCTGCCTGCCAGCCAGATACTAACATTCCACACTGCTCTCCCTGCCAGCCAGATACTAACATTCCACACTGCTCTCCCTGCCAGCCAGATACTAACATTCCACACTGCTCTGCCTGCCAGACAGATACTAACATTCCACACTGCTCTGCCTGCCAGCCAGATACTAACATTCCACACTGCTCTGCCTGCCAGCCAGATACTAACATTCCACACTGCTCTCCCTGCCAGCCAGATACTGACATTCCACACTGCTCTCCCTGCCAGCCAAATACTAACATTCCACACTGCTCTGCCTACCAGCCAGATACTGACATTCCACACTGCTCTGCCTGCCAGCCAGATACTAACATTCCACACTGCTCTGCCTACCAGCCAGATATTGACATTTCACACGGCTCTCATTTACACCTGCCTCACCCTGCCAGCCAGATACTAACACTCCATGCTGCTCTCTTCCACCAGCCTCTCCCTGCCAGTGAAAAATTAACATTGCACACTGCTCTCCCTTCCACTTGCTTTTCCCTGGCAGATACTAACATTCTACACTGCTCTCCCTGCCAGCCAGATACGAACACTCCACGCTGCTCTTTTCCACCAGCCTCTTCCTGCCAGTGAAACATTAACATTCCATGCTGCTCTCCCTGCCAGCCAGATACTCACATTCCACACCGCTCTCCTTTCAACCTGCCTCACCCTGCCAGCCAGATACTAGCACTCCACGCTGCTCTATTCCACCAGCCTCTCCCTTCCAGTGAAACATTACACACTGCTCTCCCTTCCACTAGCCTTTCCCTGCCAGCCAGCTAACATTCCAAACTGCTCTCCCTGTCAGCCAGATACTAACATTCCACACTGCTCTCCCTGCCAGGAAGATACTAACACTCCACGCTGCTCTCTTCCATCAGCCTCTCCCTGCCAGTGAAACATTAACATTGCACACTGCCCTCCATTCCGCTTGCCATTCCCTGCCAGATACTAACATTCTACACTGCTCTTCCATCCACATGCCTCTCCCTAACAGCCAGATACTGGATCTGCACACCGCTCCCAATCCCAGCTGCAGAAGTAAAGATATGTTTGAGCATCTTAATGATGGATTTCCAGCATTCTTTCTAGTAAAAATACAGAACGTCTTGACAAAAATGAAAATCTATTTTACCACATAATCTCCCAGGATGCACAGCCTCCACCGGAGCAAGGGATTCTGGGAGGTGGCTTGAGACTTCGTTGGGTGGAGGGGGTAAAGAGGTTTTAATACATTGACCCATTATATCAGTCCTGTCCCACTGAAGAGATCTGAGGCTGCCAAGCGGGGACAGACAGATGATAATGATAACAAACCTGCATGCCCGTACACTGCGGCCATACACTCCCCTGACTGTAGATCAAAGAAAGAAATGTTCTTATTGGAGCAGCTCGTTGCAAAAAACATTCCAGATGGATCCATACGCACCTATTAAAAAAAAGAAACAATTAGAAAGACTTGGTATTAAGGAGTATTTCCTTAAATTAACCCTTTGGAAGCTAGAGATGTCTCCAATGCTTGGCAAAGTACTGCACTGGAGAGGTCCATCAAAGTGGCTAAATACCAATACCTTTTCCCTTAACCATTTAAATGGCCAGTGGTGTTTGTGATGCATTATGAAACACTGTGGTCCAAACACACACACAAACACACACACACTTTCTGAGGAATTAGTCTGAGGGCGTTCAATCCAACTGGACGATTTTTTTGTCATATTCTATGAATATAGATCAACTTCTACATTTGAAAATCTTTGTTAATCAGTTGGAATCAAAGTGAAAAGTCAAGAGGCCTTCCATCTGATACGGATTGTCTTGCTTGAGTAGTAGAACATTAGACTCGAAGGGTTTTAGGTGACTTTTCTTTAAGCAAGACTAGCAATAATGGGGAGGCATTGCCTGGTGCTTTGGATACTTCATGTCAGTGAGCAGGAGATGAGCCACATTTGAAAGTGGAAAAGGAAGGCATGTGGGCAGACAGGGGAGGCAATGCAGTGAAGGAGACAGGGTGGCCCCTCCCCTTCACCACATCACCAATCACTAAGGGGGGAACGGTAGAGCCTGATGAGGTAAAGTGGAAGGTTGGATGAGTGGGCCAAAGAGGAGAGTTTGAGGAAAGTGAAGGGAAGGGTGGGATGACTGGGCTGTGACAGGTCTGTGTAGTGATTTTGAAACTCATCCAGTCCTGTCAAAATCACAATCCCTTAGCAATTGGCTTAAGTGTGGGGTAAATCCGCCCCCTGCTGCCTCAGGGCGTGGCTAACAGCAAACCAGAAACAGTCTAGATTTTTATATTATATATATAGAAGGGAAGATGATGGAAGGATGTTGGAGGCGGCACGTCTTTGGGTAGGACACAAGGGAAGTTGAACTCTTCATTCTGAAACTCCAGAATATCTCTCCAGAAATTGAGTCACCCAGAAAGGTGAAAGAAGGTGCCCTCATCGTCACTGATTTAAAGCAGTTGCAATTAGGAAGTTTGCCAGTTCTATATAAGCAAGCCAGGATATAATTATGTATGGAGTATACATTTAAGTTGTATTATTTTATCCCCTGAACAGATTACCAGTGGCAGAAAGCTTATACCGCACTACTCCCAGTCCTCAGCATCCAATGTGGGGCTATCCCACTTCCACTTGTGAAACTGTTCTACAGGGTTTAGGACTGACCCAAGGAAAGACTGCAAATGGTAGACATGTTTGCTAGGATTGGTCGCTCTGAGAAAGTATTCAAAATGTGATGGGTTAAAGACGAGACTGGCATGGTCAAACTGTTAAATGTGTGTATATGTGCATATAGTTTGGGAAAATATATTCATCCCCAAACACATCAAATGCTTTGAGCACAGAATTGTTCTTTATATGAGAAATATATTAAATAATTGTTTTTGGGTCAAAAGCTGGAAATCTTACAAGGAATAAAACTCCTTGGGTTTAGTGTTTAGCCACAAGGAGGTATGTAGGGAATATTTCAAACCGATCCTACTCTAAGCCCAAATAACTGCCACATTTAATATGATAAAGAATCAGGACCACCCAAACCCTTAAACAAACAGCTTAAAAGGGATAGCAATGTTTCACAAAAACAGCAGCTCCAATTAATCTTCATAGTATGTGGGCCATAGAGAGTGTTATTTCAATACTGTCAGAGTTGTAGTACAAGAGTAATTGAATGATAAAATATCCCCCTCCCGTCCCTTTTACCTAGTGTAAGTCACCTCCCCTCAGATGTGGAATCTGGTCACTTGACCGGACAGATCACAGCAAGGGACAATCTTCTTACTGTGATCATAAGGAAAAACCCTGCCCCCCTTGACAGGTATTTCCTTATGATCACTGAAGATTGTCCCTCTGCGATCCATCCAGACAGTCTTGCTGCTCTGAGGTGAGCAGTGGTACATCAATAAAAGGGGCGGGAGGGGGATAGTTTATCATTCAATTACTCTTGAACTACAACTCTGACAGTATTGAAATAACATTCTCCAAAGTCCAAATACTATGAAGATTAATTGGAGCTGCTTTTATTGTGAAATATTACTATTCTTTTAACAGTCTCTCAGATGAACCCATAATTAATTGCAGCCTGTAGCACCATGGCAGGGTTGTTTAGGTCTGGTTGGGACCACCAGGAAGCATAAAGAAGCAGAGAGGCCAAGTAGTGACACTGCATTTTAGGAAAGGCTAAGCCTCCAAGTTGACGGGGGACCTGAAGTGTCGTTTTATTGATTAGATACAAGGTTATACAAAATTAGAGTGCAAAGGACCTGAGTAGCTTTCAATAACAAGAGTCATTTTCAACAAGTTCAAAAATTTGGGGAAATAAATCATTTTAAAGATAATAATCTTGTCCATATTTGTTAGTGAAAGCCTAGCCCACACTGACATTTTCTTTGAATATGCGCACGACAAGGCTCAGGTGTTAAAACTTTGTTTTGTAATAGTTATTTACTGTTATTTACACGGCTGGTGGAAGCAGCATTATAAACGTAAAAACCTCAATCTAGATCCCTCCTGGGATTAAAATACCTCCCCAAAGCAGGTACTCTGAGCTCATTTGAGGCAGTTAAAGGAGCAGTAAACTTTTGTTTATGAAAACAAATATTTTATAGAGCTTTTCCTGCTGAGTAAAACAAGGTCACTCCCATCGCTGTCAGATGTTTTATTCAAAATTTATAGCAGTTTAAATAATCAGAAAGTGAATTTACTGTGTTTACTTCCTGATAGTTCTGACAGGAAGTGACTCAGCAGTTTCTGTCACATTCTATGGAGAACTGTATGTCTCTGACTTTCCTCTCCATTAGAATCTAACAGGAAATCTTAATAGAATTTGACCACTAGAGGACACTGCTATTGTAAAAAAAAAAAAAAAACATGGGTTTAAACCGTAATAACTCTGGAAATATAAATCTCTCGGCAGTGGGAGTACCCTTATTTTACTCAAAAGGAAAATCCCTACAATATATATTTTTCATAAAAAAGTTTACTGCTCCTTTAATTATTTGTATTGGCTGTGGAGATGTCACATGCTCCTGAACAGCGAATAACAATGAGACCATCACTGGCAATTTCTGCTCCTGCAAGAGATGGAAGTGTGAGGTTGACCTATGCACTGAAGGCTGTAAGTTTATAATGATGTTACCGCCAGGGGTAGAAGTAACATAAATAACAAGAACAAGGCTGAGCTTTACCATTTGTCTTTTCTATTTATTCATATTAGTAGACAAACCAGAGCGGCTTCATAGACATTGTTCAGTGTGAACGTGTGTATAGCAAATCTTTCCCTATACACAGTGCAATGAAATGTGTAGTTACCTTCAGCAATGCTCCTCCACTAGGAGAACTTTTCAGAGCCTTCTCTTGTTTACCACTCTGCACACTGTACAACCTGTGAAAAGAGAGAATAGATCTCATGTGGGCTCATCCTATATAATAATTCACTAAAACGTGTGTAACGACACACTGCTACTGTCTTGCAAGCACACGTAGAAGACCGTTTCAGGGAATGATTTATTTTTTTATTAACGCAATCTCAGCTCTGCTGCAGAGCCGCCTGATGCACGTAAGAATGCGGACCTCAGGGAAAGGGGAGGGAGGGGGAACTTTGCGAGTGATTATCTCTCAAACCATAAAGGTTTGAGAGATTGCACTGGGGCAATTTATTTCTTTTTGTAATGCCTACAATATGGGGATTAGTAAATTTTAAGTATTACTATCCCTTTAAGGACCGGTGACTGTCATTGCATGTCACATACTTTTTACTTACAGTGCTTCGCTGGGAGCAATGCAAGTAAATACGGGGTCTGAAACAGACTGCTCCAAGACTGGAACGGTCTCTTTTAGACCCCATCTCTGCTCGCCGGTACACATCACAGTTTACATGTACCGGAGCATCTGAAAGGATCAAAGAGGTCCTTAAGGGAAGGTAACTTCCCCGGACCGCTGGTCCTTAAGGGGTTAAGGACCAGTGACGGTCATGGAATTCCGGGGGTCCCGCAGCATGTGACCCCAGAATCCAATGCAAAAAAAGAAAAAAAAAAAAAAAGAAAAAAAAATTACTGTAGTGCTTAACTGTGGCAGCTGGTCATTAAAGTGGAATTTTCACCTATTATCATGTAAAGCTGATTTTATTCCTTGAGATCAAACAACATGTAATATTGATATTTTTTTTTAAAATTACTTTGATAGGAGATATCCATCCCATTGTATATGCCACTTGACATCAGCGGTCCTGTTGACGCAGGACACTTAGTCCCGCAGAGCTTGCTAGGTCCTCCCAGAAGGCCGTCAATCCCGCCCACCCTCCTGCTGATGGACGTGCATATCACCGACGCACATGTCAGATAGCAAGTGCGTGTTCACTGAATGCTCTCTAGCTATATATAGTGGCAGCCCGCTTACATGCACTATATTACTGGGCTCTTAAAGGGATAGTAATACTTCGTTTTATCTTTATTTTGTAGGCATTAAAAAAACATGAAGAATGATATAAGTCTTATCTCTCAAACCTTTATGGTTTAAGAGATATTCACAAGCAAAGTATCCCCCCCCCCGTTCAGCCAGAGCAGAAGGGAGGTGCCCAGGTAGACTGCAGGGAGGGACAATCTTCAATTAAGATAAGGGAAAAACCTGAAAAGCTCGTCAAGGGGGGCAGGGATTTCATTGTTCTCATAGGAAGAAGATTGTCCCCTGCTGTTATCTGTCTGGTCTTACAACCAGATTCACATCTGAGAAGAGATGGCTTACACTAGGAAAAAGGGGCGGGAGGGGGAAACTTTGCTTGTGAATATCTCTTAAACCATAAAGGTTTGAGAGATAAGACTTATATCATTCTTCATGTTTTTTAATGCCTACAAAATAAAATAAAGTTAAAACTAAGTATTACTATCCCTTTAAGCGCTCTTTTCTGAGGGAAAACAGGGGACATACTTTCAACTCCCACTGAACTGTACATAACAGGAGGGAGTTGACAATATTTGTACTTGTCACATACATGGCGCCGCTATCACTCTCTGCTACAGACAAAGTCAAAGGTAGTTTTATATTTGTCTGCAAGCTTTGTAAATTTACAGTTTCTTAAAACTAACTTTAGACTTCAGGCTAAACTGTGTAGTGTTACACAGATTTAGGTGAAAGTTTCACTTTAAGGGGTTAAGGTATAGGCCTCCAGAAGGAAGTGGTAGGGGTTAAAATATTTAATTTAAAACCTCTTGGGACAGACATAAGGTTATTCTGAGGATTAAATACATCTGAGTTTCATTAACAGGAAATTGAGCCAGAGGCTAAACAGGAGCAATTCTGGAATAAATATACTGCACCATATGGGACGCAAAATCCCAGATTCCCTATTGGTTTAAAGCGGAACTACCACCCCACACAATCTTTAGCTTCACTAAGTCCCCATCTGGCGACTAGCTGCTTAGTAGCGCTAGTCACCAGAATAATTACCTTATTTAATAGATTTCTGCTCTCTTCCCCAGCTGACAGGCAGGACGGAGCACGGACATCTTGCCATTATGATGTCCACGCGCCTGCGCTGTCAGTCCCAGCCGGGTCTAGGAGGCGTTGCTAGGAGCCATTTGGCTCCAGCTGAGACTGACAGCGCAGGCGCGCGGACGACACTATAGCAAAATGTCCACGCTCCGTCCTGCCTGTCACCCATGGAAGAGAGCAGAAATCTATTAAATAAGGTAATTATTCTGGGACCAGCGCTACTAAGCAGCTAGTCACCAGATGGGAACTTAGTGAAGGTAAAGATTGTGTCGGGTGGTAGTACCCCTTTAAATGGTGTCTTTAACCTCTTGAATGCTAGAGAGGTCTTCAGTGCATTGCTCTGCAGTGCATTGGAGACTTCTCTGGCATTAAAGGGGTTAAAGGCACAATTTCAGAATTTTCATTTACCTCCTATGGTGTAATTGGTTTGCCCCAGAATTGCTTCTATTGGGCTTTCTCAGTTTGAGCCTATGTGAGCCGATTGGGTCTTCTCTGCTGTGCAATTCACTGCTCCTATGTAATACATTTTCACAAATACATTCCAGGGATTGCGGAAGGACTTGCCTGATGTTTTTATCCTGACAGGCAACAGCTACCGTTTTCTGGCTCAAGTCCACATCCATGTCATACAAGGTGGTTTTCTCCACAGCGTGGTGTAATCTGAGGAAGTTAATCCCATCTGCAAGCTAAATGTGACAGCAAATGCGTAAAGATATAGTAATGCTTTAAAAATAACTTTATTTAAACAAGTTGTCAGCATTTACGAGTGACTGATGTTAGGTACACTGTTTAAAATTCGGTCCTACTGAAGTTATTGAGAGCCTGTCAACCCTGTGGCACTAATAACTTTCCAAATCCTCCCTTCAGTGGAATACTTTATCTCAACGATCTGCATGATTATACCCCCTCATTAAAATGATACCACCCCTCTTGCAGAAACAGATAGGTTCTAGCAGCCTAAGAAGGTGAGAGATGTGATTTTTATGGATTTGTAATTAATTATGCAGCTCACCACCTAGGGTAATTTAGATTACAAATCTTGAGCTACCTCTTGTAAGGATTTCAAAATACTACCCCAATCCTTCTATGGATACGGTAAATCCGCAACCACCCTTCAGCACTGCTGCTAGTTCAATGGTATTTGCTTCTCGTGTATAAACACTACACTTAGAGGCATCTGTGAGGTTTGTCTTTTTTCTTTTCTAGGTCCAAGTATAAAGTTCTGCTGAGATTAGATCCCACAAATACTAAACCATAAATCTCTAAAACTGTTAAACTGATAATAATAAAAAAAAAAAAAAAAATATGCAGTTTGAAAAGATTCATTTAATGGGACAAACACCTGGCTATACATCAGTTCCATTTTAAGCCCTTAAAGGGATAGTAATGGTTCACAAAAAAAGCAGCTCCAATTAATCTTCATAGTATTTGGGCCATGGCGAGTGTTATTTCACTGCTGTCAGAGTTGCAGGTTCAAGAGTAGGTGAATGATAAAGTATCCCCCTCCCTCCCCTTTTACCTAGTGTAAGCCTCCTCTCCTCAGATAAGGAATCTGGTCTCTTGACGGGACTGGTTGCAGCACGGGACAATCTTCTTACTGTGAGCGTAAGGAAAATACTGCCCCCCTTGACAGGTTTTCCTTATGATCACTCAAGATTGTCCCTCTCTATGATCCATCCGGACAGTCTTGCTGCTCTGAGTTGAGCAGTGTTTCATCAGTAAAAGGGGAGAGATACTTTATCATTCAATTACTCTTGAACTTCAACTCTTACAGTATGGAAATAACACTCTCCATGACCCAAATACTATGGAGCTTTTATTGTGAAACGTTACAATCCCTTTAAGCCCAGATGGGCATTAAACACGTTGTAAAGCAAGGCAATGAACACCCCTCTGGTCCTTAATAGGTAAAAGCTTTATTTTATCCCTCCCTCCCATTGCACACATGGCCATTTTTCTGTGGTGTGTATTCAGTGTAAATAGAATTTTTGAGTGACAGCGCTCTTGGAGCTTCACAACATGGCACAACTTTATTGATTTTTTTTGTTTTTGCCAGATGGCACTGTTGCTATTGCCAGTCTCTGATGACTAGCATTCTTTATAGACAGCAATAGTAACAGTACAACTGACCAAATAAAATGTTAAACTCAAACTCTCAAAAAAAAAAAAAAAAAAAAAAAAAATTGCATCAAAATAACACTTGGAAGAAGCATTCCCCAGCAAGATTATGCCTGTTGTATTGCAGGTGAAAACAGAATATGATGGAAAGGTCTCTGTAATTCAGGGGGAAAAATTGTGAAAATCTTACCGTTTGGGCTGGACGAAAATAAATGCTCTTATCTGCTCCACAGCTAATCATATGCATTTGTTCTTTGTCACCTTGAAAGAATTGAGATTGTCAGGAAATCAAACTGATAATCAAACACCACCAACCAAAATACAACGTGCTGAAGACCTGGCTTACATTACAACTAAGTAACAGAACCATGCGTTACCGATCGGAGAATAATGTTGGCAAGACAAATGCATATATGGAATAATGATTAAATCGGAACTAACACCTCCTAATAATTACCCCTCTTATTTTACTATAGCCATAAAATACTAAATTCCAATCAATTTTTCCCTTGTTCCAAAAAATAATATCTTCCTAAATGACATGTTCATTGAGGGGGACATGACAGTTGCTAGAATGATCACAGGAGACAACCCCCTCCCATTACGTCACAACGCGATATGTGCACCCCTCTGGTTGTTAAAGGATTAAGAAGGCTCAAGCACTCTGCCTGCTTCATTTTGAAGAAATAAACTGCTGTGAGAAATACTGTTTTGAAAGTCAGATCTTTAATAGAGACTAATGATAATGGCTGAGATGGAGAGGATTGAAGAGACTAGTACTAAATTTAAGTTCCATGGTGGAATAGGGTCTCTGTATGGAGGAACAATTCTGTTTACATCCTGAAGAAAAGTTTGAATTTCAGGAATAGTGGCAATTTTTCTCTGAAAAAGAACTGACAGTGACGAAATTTTAACTTTCAGGGAGGTAACCCTTAGACCCTTTTCTAGGCCTGTTTGCAATAAAGCTAGTAATGAAGGCAGATGGAAGAATAATAGTTCTAGACCTTTGGTAGAACAGAAGGAAAAGTATATTCTCCAAATCCGATGATATTTTGGCAGACACAGGTTTGAGAGCTCTGAACATGGTTTGAATGGCCGTGCAACTCAATCCCTTGTGTTTTAATATTTGGGATTCAAGTGCCACACCATCAAAGCTAGATTGAGTAGGTTGTGGTGGTGAATTGGTCCTTGAGATAAGAGATATGTCACAGACATGTCTCTCAGGTGGTGAAACCAAGATCTTCTTGGACAAAATTGAGCTATGAGAATGGTGAGCACTCTCTTTATTTACTTATTTAAAGAGGATTCTGGGAATCTTAGCTAGTGGAGGAAAGACATACACTAGTCTAAGAGTCCATGGAATTGTTAGGGCATCCACAGCTATTGCTTGTGGTTCTCGTTCTCTTAAGTGGGATGTCGGCAGTTTTCTGTTTCTTGTTGACACAGTCATTTCTATTTCGGGTACTTCCCATCGTCTGTTATTTGAAGGAATATTTCATGTTTTAATTTTTTTTTTTGTAAAAGTATTTTACTAGGAAGTATACATTGAGATTATCTCTCGTTTTCATGTATGTCCTGGGCTCATTTTATCTACCTCAGAGGGGTGAAAGGCTGAACTGACCTTGTCGGGAATAGAACCTGCGACCTCACGGTCTGAGCAGAGTCTACAGCTGGTGCCTTAACCAACTGAGCTGGGTCTATGGTCTGGGGGCTGAGGTAATCTGCCTCCCAGTTGTCCACTACCGGGATATATATGGCAGATAGTGCTGGGATATGGTTCTCCAGCCAAAGAAGGATTTTTTTTCTACTTCTCTTCAAACTGCCTTGCTCTTTGTACCTCTGTGGTGGTTTTTGTAAGCCACTGCGGTGGCATTGCAGGACTGAATCCAAATGGGAAGGTTCTTCAGAATTCTCACACTGTGAGCTGCACATAACTCAAGAATGTTTGTAGGAAGGCGTGATTTTGATAGAGTCCATTGTCCCTGAATGGAGTGATGTTCTACACTGCTTTCCAATTGAACAGGCTAGCGTCTGTTTGACTATTTTTCACCATGTTATGGAGAAATGGTTTCCCATGAACAGGTTTGGACTTGTGAGCCACAACAGTAGTGACTATCTGATGGTCTGTGATATAGTCATTATGTGATGAAGATGGTTTGGATTCTTGGATCAATTGTGGAGTAATTCCAATGGTATAGGTCTCATGTGAAACTGAGCAAAAGGAACCTCTTCTACTGTTGCTACCATTTTTCCCAAAATCTTCATGCAGAGCCTGACCGAGATTTCTGGTTGGGAGAGAAACTTTTGGACTTTTTCTTGAAGATCCAAAATGTGTTTCTTGAGGCAATTTCACTTTTTGCTTTTGTGTATCTAATATCAGTCCAAGGAATAGGATCTTTTGAGATGGTACCAGTTGTGAATTGTTTAGGCTGGAAACCCAACCTTAACTCTTCAATGTTATCAAGGTTGGATGATGATGTTGATTTAGCTCCTAGGATGGAGCTTTTAGTAACAGATCATCCAGGTATGGAGTCAAGTTTACTCCTTTGGATCGGAGGTGCGCCATAAGAGGAGCTATCACTTTGGTAAACACTCTCGGTACTGTGGCTAGTCCGAAGGGAAGTGCCACAGATTGTTAGTTTTGAAAGGCAAACCTGAGGTATGGCCAGATTTGGGCCATATTGGTATGTGTAGGTATGCATCTTTGAAGTCTAATGATGTAATGAATTCCTCTGGTTCCACTGCTGCCATCACTGACTTGATAGATTCCATCTTGAACATGGGTACTCCGAGGAGTCGGTTCAATGCTTTTAGATCCAGGATTGCATGGAATCCTCAGTCTTTTTTTTTTTTTTACTAACCATAAAAAGACTGGAATAAAAACCTTTGAACTTCTATTCTTTTGGTACTGGGATTATCACCCCATTCTCTAGGAACTGTCGGATTGGTTGATGAAATGCCTTCTGGAGTAGATTTTCTTTGGGTACTCTGGACATGAAGAATCAAGGTGGTGCTAATGTCGTGAACATCATCCTGTACCCATCTTGTATCAACATAAGTACCCATTTGTCTGAGAGTGACATCCTCCATTGTTCAATGTAGTGCCAGAGACTCCCCACCCCCCCAGAGGAGGATCTCTCTGACCCCCAACTTCATGCAGTGGTGTGTTTAGACTCAGCTGTTTTGGGCTCATTTTTCTTTTGAACCTAAGCTGATTTTACCATAACTAAATGAATCTCCTGACGTGTTACGTAATGATTGTCTGGAAGACCTTTTACCATGATATGCGAAGGATTTCTTCTTGAAATCTTTTAGCTTAATTTTGAGGTAAAAAAGGGTGATTTTTTTTCCTCCAGTGGCTTGACTGACATTTTTGTCCAGCTATGAACCGAACGGTGATAAGCCTTTAAATGGTAAGGCTATCAAAGCTTTTTTTGACACAGAATCTGTGTTCCATATTTTTAGCCACAGGGTACATCATGCTGTAACAGTAGTAGCTGAACATTTGGCTTCTATTTTCACCATCTCCAATGACACTTCACTGATTCAGGTGGTAGTTTCTTGTAGGTATTCCATTACAGCAGTGGTTCTCCACTCCTGTCCTCAGAACCCACTAACAGGCCAGGATTTCATGATTTCCCTGTTAGAGCACAGGTGCGTTAATCAATGTGAATGAGCCTCTGATCACCACACCTGTGCTCTAGCAGATAAATCCCTAAGTCCTGGCCTGTTAGTGGGTCCTGAGGGCAGGAGTTGAGAAGCACTGCAATTACAGGAAGAATATCCTCATGTGGTGTATTGTCTTCTATGGCTTGTATAGTTTGTGTTTGCAAAGTCTCTGTTTGAATCATAAAGTAGTATGTTTAGACAGTCTGGATACTGTGGGGTCAACTGCTGGCAGTTTACACCAAAGGTCTACATTGTCTTTGGGAAATGGATAAGTGTGTTCAAATTCCTTTGATATAACAAAGGATTTATCTGTATTATTTCACTCATCTGTGACAATCTGGTCAAGTTCCTTATAAGCAGGAAAGGTGATAGAGGATTTCTTTATATGCTTAAAGAGGGATTTAGAGGAGGGATTTGAGACTTATTTGTTCAATACTTGGAGAACTTCTAGATCTATTGATTCTGTGTCATTGTCATTGTGTGTAAACCTTTCTGCTATAGACATGGGTGGTTCACTATTATCACTGGATAATTTCCCCTCATTGATGAAATTATAGTATATTTTCTTAGGAAGAGGTCTTTTAACAGGTACATAAGGTGTTTCTGTTAGCCTTCTATGTAATACTTTATCTAATGTATTGGCTTTTGAACCAGATAAGGCCTTAGTCCACTCTGGTCCAAGATTTGGAGCAAAGTCTTTTGATATGTTAGCCCTCGGTGTCTAAACATTTTGTACAAACTACTGCATTGTTTGAAACTTTAGCACCACAAGAAGCACGTGAGGCAGAAATGCCTTCATTGCCCTTAGTTTTCTTCTCCTCCCTTGGCTCCGCCATGTAGTAGAATTACAGTGTCAAAAATATATACATTTTAACGATATTGTTCCAATGGAACTAATGTTTGAAATAATATTTGGAAATAACATTGCCCCAGTGAAGTTATCCTCACTGTGCTAAAGTTTAAAAGACTGCTCCGATGGAGCTAGTTTATGATGCAGTCAGTTCTCTGTTTGTTTTTGGGCAAACTTGCAAAGTACTGTTCCAACAGAGCTAATATATGAGACAGTGTGCGCTCCATTTGGCTTCTGGACTATAAATAATTAACTTCTCAGACGTGAGAAGTGAGGTCAAATATGATGGGGAGAAAAAGAGGATAAGGAAACTGTCTGTCTGACAGGAAAACTACTGTATAGAGCTCCCCTCTATACACGTTGCTACATGGAAAATATCACCTGCAGTTTTCTTCACTGAGTTCTCTGTAACAGAGAACTTGAGTGATGTAAAGCTTCTTCCCTCTCAGCCAAGGGCTGAGCTTGGGACTCCACAAGTTAAAGAGGAACATTCACATGAGAAAAACTTTCGTGTAGTGGTTTTAACCACTACAACAAGATTAGAGGTGTTTTGTTTTGTTTTTTAATTTACTTACCTACTATGGTAGATCTTAAGTGTTAAAATGTGGCACTTCAGGGCTCCGCGGGACACTATGTGCAGCACAGCGTGGCAGGACTTCCCACCTCCCTCCCAGCTGCCCCAGGGAGTGTGTTCACGTTTCCCTTTGTAGGGGGATTTATGTGGACTATCGTTACAACAAGCTCTGTTTACCATGCTACTGAAGTTGCAATCTCAGTAGCATGGTGAATGGCGCTTCTCTCCAGGCGGCCTTGCTCTTTGTCCCTCGTTGGTGATTTATGTAAGCCACTGCTGTGGCACTGTCGGACTGAATCCAAATGGGAAGGTTCTCCAAAATCTGGGTTCATGTCGACAGTGCATTGTGCGTGTGCGTTATGGATAAAAGTCTTCCCGTGGGCAGGTTTAGAATTTGTGAGCCACCACTGTAGTGACTGTCTGGTGGTCTGTAATATTGTCTTCATGTGATGAAGATGGTTTGGATTTATATTTTATAACCCCGTGGTCCCTACATCCCTCTAGAGAAGTACTGATTTTATGCGCAGAAGTACAAACTGAAAGACCTTAAAACAACATTAATGCAAAGATACAACTTGACATTGCATAAAAGAATGTGTTTTCAGGTCAGCCAATCCAGAGGCAGTATGAGTGAAGCGCCCACCCCCCAGCTCCCTTTGTGTGTTCTATTCTAGTCCCCAGAGTTCAGTATTTATTTATTTTTTTTACTTTACACAGGCAGTTTGCTGCATATTTATTGAATGGCAAAGCTGCCTGTAATTAAATGAGACACTGCCATGCACTTCAGAGGGAGTGGGCTGCGTCAAGGAGGTCTGGTTGCCTGTGTTAAAACCTGCTCTGCAGGAGGAAATAGGAGCCTTATTCTTGCAGGGATATGGCTACAGGTGTCCTGAGAGTTGGACATGCCTGTAATACACTGTTGCATTCACTCATTACACTTTATTGTGCTCTTATGGCTGTGTATGGGACATTTTACATACGAATGAATGGACTTTCTCCAGGATGCAGATTGGACGTCAATAGTATTGGATTCATTAATATGCATTTGCACTTACGGGATGGACTCTGGGTCACTGAATATGGTGCAATGATGATTTTGGCACCTTTTCTCAATATAAGACATACAGGGTGATATTTCTCCTACCCTCACTGACCTGGGAAAAACCATTAGTTATGTGACTGACACAATGACCATATTTGTTTTCTTACTTTTTTTTTTAAAGTCCTGTGAGTGCTTTCAGTTCCTCTATTTTTATATTATATCTATATACATAAAGACAGGCACACAGACTTGGCACTCCGATGATGTTTTCAAGACCGATATGGCCATCAGGCCAAAATAATTGCCAACCCCTGCTCTAATGTCACTACTTTAAAGAAAATTATATAAAGGAGAAGGTATGCTAGAAACGAACACATAGCTGGATTTCAGTAACATACAACTATGAAATGTGTTTAAAAAAAAAAAAAAAAAATGTGCAAGAACATTAAGGCGTGATAAAGAGGTGATACCGCAGAGATATCTTCTCTAGTGAAATCACTTCTCCAAGTCCTATATTATTGTAGAGCCAATGCATTAGAATCTCTCAAACTTTGGAGATCTTAGTGAATAGGTTCCATAGAATAACATAGGAATTGGAGAAGTGATATCACTGGAGAAGTCATCTCCGCTTTATCACCTCTTTATCAAACCTTAAAGGGATAGTAATGTTTCATAATAAAAGCAGCTCTAATTAATCATCATGGTATTTGGACTTTGGAGAGTGTTATTTCAATTCTGTCAGAGTTGTAGTACAAGAGTAATTCAATGACAAAGTATCCCCCTCCTGCCAGATCAGAAGGGAGGTGCCCAGGTAGACTGCAGAGAGGGACAATCTTCAATTAAGATAAGGGAAAAACCTGAAAAACTTGTCAAGGGGGACAGGGCTTTCATTGTTCTCATAGGAAGAAGATTGTCCCCTTCTGTTATCTGTCTGGTCTATGGACTGGATTCCACATCTGAGAAGAGATGGCTTACACTAGGTAAAAGGGGCGGGAGGGGAAACTTTGCTTGTGAATCTCTCTCAAACCATAAAGGTTTGAGAGATAAGACTTATATCATTCTTCATGTTTTTTTAATGCCTACAAAATAAAATAAAGATAAAACGAAGTATTACTATCCCTTTAATGCATAACCCCCAAAGAGTAGTAGGTACCTGCAAACTTCACAGATGTTATGGAAGAGGAGTGATCGTCCAGTGTTTGTTCCAGGGTGTAATCTCTCTGTACATTCAGAACATGGATCAGTCGATCTCTGCTTGCAGAAGCCAACAGTGTGACACCTTCAGGGAGTGAGTGGATGGATATGCAGATTTTGTAAGGAATAAATACCAAGTGAGCAAAAGTATTGAAGATAAATGGGAACCATTGCCTGAAGCCTTCTGTGGGAGCTCTATTCCATGGACCCCTAACTAGCCACGTCTCTACGATATCCTTGATTGTGCACTGGTGAGTTACTCAGAGGCTCAGACATTTCATTTACTCACCTTTGCACAAGAAAGGAAACCTAAAGATATGGCCTGTAAGCAGTGGTCATTTTCAGCCAGGCCGATGACATATTATATGACAGGCAGAGCCATTACATGCCACAACCAAACAATACATCAGTGGCTCGCAATCTTTTTTTGTTCGGGGCACCCCAACACATAATCTAGAACATTTGGGGCACCCCTAACATATTTAATGTACTTTATCAAGGGCATAATGGTGGGTACAGTACATAAATATAAGTTATTATGAGGTCTTACAATCATGATAACAAAACTAAACATATTGTGCATAACAATTTCTATAAATCTTTATTTAAAAGTCCATTTTTGTCAGTCTTCATAGAAACATGGGACACCCTAAGTTTGGTGTGCCACGGCACCCTGTTTGGGAATCACTGCAATACATTATTGAAAAGGTGACTGAGGACCTTCCTTTCTACAAAATCATCCCTGCCCCTGAGGACAAGGTTGGAAACCATTGGTCTAAACAGTTAATTCCACAAGGCTGTTTGTCTGACCGACCGACCCTGCTATGAACCCGAACTGCAAGTCAACTGATGTCTCGCAGTTCAGATGTAAGAAACTGCAACCAAAGTCCCAAAAATAGCAAGTATCAAATCAGCTCCTATAAGTGCTCTTATACATGCACACTTAAGAGTCAGATTCTATTGTTAGTTTCAGAAACACAATTTGAGAAATGCGTCAAAAAATGTCATGCAAATGAAACCAGGTTTTCCCTCTTTAGACCCTGATCATATTGGTGACGCTGCACTAAATATCCAGTAAATAAAACTGCAGGGTCCCACTGTGACATTCACACTAGCGATTTTCACCATGCTTAATTGCAAGGAAGTTGCAGAAGTGATAATCTGAATGGTGGAATATGGGCTGCCATAAAGATCTTTCATATTGGTGAGAGACATTGCAATATGCATCGCAACATCCAATGGATGGCCAACACAAGTGGGTGTCAGCTAATGATATGGCCATTCATTAGTCACGTCTTCACCATCACCCCCATGGTGACTATAGCGGGGGGAACAATACGCAACTAAGTAACCGGCTATTTCAACTGAGCGATATCAAACTATTTTCATAAAACCAGTGTAAGAGTATCTTTACTGATATTATAAAAACATATAGAATACAGAGTGTTCCAGTCACACCTACCAGTTATGGGCTTTGAGTATTCAAGACACAGAACTTCCCCTTCATGTGCTTCTATCATCAACAGCTCATCAAAAATTCCCAAGTCGTATATTCTTAAGAGATAAAGAATAATAATTATTTAAAAACCTTGAGAGATTTTAGACAAAATTACATTTATTTTATATAGTAATTGAAATATATAAATATATCTCCAGTCTATAGAAATTACTTGATAAAGCACTCAAAAAGAACCAAGTGAATGAATATTAGCAAAACAGTGATGCACATGGAGGACTAATTTTAGTAGTTACCCAGAATCCCTTGCAGTAGCAGAAAATCTATATGCAGTTCTATGCTGTAAAATTTTTTTACTAAAATTGATCAGTCATATGAATGTATTTTCAAGGGTTTGCTCCCTGCCTACCCAAATTTTAAGTATCTTGATATAATATACTCACCGGATATTTCCTGTCCTATCACCTGAAGCCAGGTGTTGGCCATCGTGCCGAATTTTCAGCACACGTATCCCACTTTTGGCGTCTCTGGCATCAGACTTTTCAGAAATGCCTGAAGTATCCTTCAGATATTGGATATTGTTATCTACATAAATTACTTTACGCATATCCTTAAAAAAAAGAAAAAAAATAGAATTTAAAAAGATAATTAAGAAATTTACCTTTACATCATTAAAAATAACAAACAATATAATTTAAGCTTGAAGAAATATTTCTAAATCTACATTAAGCCCTTGGTTGCTAGAGACATCTCCAGCACTTTGCAGCATCCATGAGGATAAAGGAAAATTAGAGATGCCATATCCGGTGTGATCCTTGGACAAATCCGGCCTGTTTAACTGACAAATAGCCAAAAAGACGTAAGTCCTGCATCTCTGGTTTGCTTCAAGTGCCACGCAGTCAGTGCCTAGCGCCACATGATGTACCGAGTCTTGGGAGAGTAGATGCAGTACAAGAGGAAATCATATACAGTTAGACTGGGAAGATGTATATACCCAAGTTCTCCTGGGCCATGCTGGAGAATGACATAGGACCTGTACACCTTGATCTTGCTGACCACACTGCAAACCAAAGTCAGAGGAAGAAACACATACTCTACACTGAACTGCCAGGGAATCATCAAAAAGTATATGGCTGTGGCCAATGGCTATCTTGTTTTTACTCAGAAGTTTGGAAACTTGTGATCTTTGGAAAGTATTAAAAAAGTAATCTTCGATGTCTAGATTTGCCAAAAAAAATCTCTAGGGCACATTACAGTGAGGACATAATGAAGGAATTCCATCATGAACCTGGGTGTTCCACAGAATTCTTAAAGGGGAACATTCACCTCGGAAAAACTTTTGAGCACTTGTTTAATCAGCTAAGAAGCTTTAGGCAAATGTGCTCTGTCTTTTATTTTTTTATCTGACTTTTTAAGATATTCAACTTCAAAGTTATCCACTTCCGCATAGGGCGGCACGATGTAGCTGCGGCACGGCTCACAGGACTTCCCAGCAGTCTGTCATTCTCCTCCCAGCTGCCCCCGGGAGCGCGTTCACGCTTCACTCCAGTGTGGTGTGAACGGCTCCTAGCTTTACAGGAAGCGGCGATTAGCATTATACTGAGGTTGCAACCTCAGTATAATGCTAATCGCCGCTTTCTGTAACGCTAGGAGCCATTCACATCACACCAAAGTGAACCGTGAACGCGCTCCCGGGGGCAGCTGGGAGGAGAATGACAGACTGCTGGGAAGTCCTGTGAGCCGTGCCGCAGCTACATCGTGCCGCACTATGCGGAAGTGGATAACTTTGAAGTTGAATATCTTAAAAAGTAAGATTAAAAAAATAAAAGACAGAGCACATTTGCCTAAAGCTTCTTAGCTGATTAAACAAGTGCTCAAAAGTTTTTCCGATGTGAATGTTCCCCTTTAAGAGCCATATGACAAAAGAGAAAGAAAATACACACATTTAAGCACCAAACCCACCCCGTATTAACCTATTGAGGGAGAGTGTTTAACTATAAAATAAAATATAACTTTTATTACATATTTCTAAAAGAGAAAACGGCAAATTTAAAAACATTTAAGAGTTAGTATAAGTTGCTATACATGCAACTTACTGTTCACTTCTAATTGCTCACTCCAAGGCAGTAATACACTGCCTAATGAAAGTATATCCTTAAATATGGAGATTTTTTTAGAAGTCTAGAATTCAACAACATAACCCAACATGTCACTAAATATATTGTTATAAATGACTAGCCTACCATCATATAATTCGGCTGTTCATAAGGAAATAGAGACAAGAGTTTATCTTCTCTCTAAATTTATGCGTATTTTGGGTTTTTATCACTCATGAGCAGGTAATTGATCAATCAACCATCTACCAAAGGCAGATCAGAAGTTAGTTCTAGAGTCACACAGTTATACACCATATACTTTAGAATTCTTCTTATAAGATATTATTTAATTCCTATGGTGATCGGAATCAGTATCTAATCATCTGTGTGCATGGTACAGCCGATACCTAGTTAGATGGTTATACTGTCTCTGTAATACCTTCCTTAAGAGCCTGAGTCTCTCGTGAGTATCGAGGGAAATCCAAGCGTCTGATTGAAGTCTTAGCTGATACTAAAGCTATCTGGTGTTTTGGTGGTTACCCACAAAACACACTCTATTACTGCTAATCAGCAAAGAGCTGTTTGTATTGCCCCGAAACACACAGATCCTAGTCTACAGATAGATACAATTAACCACTATTATCCCTAGTGCTTACTTTGTTGTCAAATAAAGCTTAGATTCTTATAAGAGCATCATAGTAGTAACAGAATAAAGTTGATTTGTGTCTGAGGCAAACCGTATTTGACAATAGTTGTGACCTGACACGCGTTTCGCTCACAAAATGGCTCTCTCAAAAGGCCGAACCTCCATTATCTTGCTGGTTTTTTAAACTGTGATTACACCATTCCTCATGTCATTGATTGGTGCGGGTTTAAATGATTGACACATTTTAAGAGTTCAAACCCTGGAACTACTTTCATCAGGTTTCAAAAAGAAAGAATGTTTGTTCAATCAAACTTAACAATCCCAAGTACATTGGTAAGGTTGAATGAAGAGAAATCTAAAAATCATTCATAAAGCACATGCGTCGCAATGCGATGGAGAACTGACAGCATGATTCAGTGTAGCTGATCTAGTCTGACGGAAAGGCGCAGTTGTCAATTATAGTATCTCTATAGTGTTATAACCTCATTGATCGATATAGTTAAATTATATTCCATTCTTTTCTAATTATGGCTGTTAATTTGCCCAAGGAGTTTAGGATCTCTATCTATATATATTCCCAAATTGTGTGTACTTCCACTAAGGTCTCTCATAAGTATATAAGAAAGTTAAAGGAGACAGAATTTTTAACTTAGAAATATCCAAAAGATTACTACTTGAGATGTATTTTGTTCCATTCCGTTTCTGCAGTGATTAAATGTATCACATAGTTATTGAATTCTAGACTGTACTTTTGAATATATAAAGTTTATTAAAGTATCTTGATGGTATATGTATCTAAAAATTAGATAATTACATCCTTGCATGAATCCTATTCCTATCAATGGGAGAAAAATCAACTCCCAATACCATAAGTATATGTAGACACATGTATATTACAAATGCGCTGAGAGGAGCATACCTTCATTCAATCCTTTAGGGGACATGGAATTTAACAAGAAAGTTCACTGATTTTCTGTTTGTAGTAATTTAATTTCCATGTCACCACTTCTGATTCCCACTGAAATCTGTTCTAAACCTGCTATTTTCATTTTAGTTGGATCACTGTTATGGAGATCCAAAAAGTGTCTACTAACACTGGTTAAATTCTTGTTGTTTGATCTATCTTTGTCCACATTTTTAATATTGTTGAAGTGCTCCCTAACTTGTTCCTTAAGTGGGCGTGAGGTCATGCACACATAATTTTTATTACAAGGGCATTTTAGTATGTAAACAATCCCTTTGGAATTGCAATTGAAAAGACGATGTTTACTTTTACCTGTTAAATCCTTTTCTCTTAGTCCATACAGGTTACTGGTAACTTTGGGTAGGCGATCCACCCCTTTAATTAGGCAGGAACAATTCTAGAATTGTATGCAGGAGGTGGAGCCTACCTTCCCTCCTTGGCTGCAGCTAGCAAACCAGCTCCAGTCCTGACCCCGAAGGACCCCCACAGTCTGCCATAGGAGTCTGATATGAGCCATAGCAAATGGAACCGCTTCTATGGTGGAGAAGAATTTCCCCACTAGAGAGGACAGCTTCTTGGCTGGAACTGGATCGTGAGCCAGAACAGCAGAAACCCTGTGGGCGATCTGGTGCGCTACCTAGTCTGTGAGAAACACCATGCTCTGCTGAGTGTCGAAGAGAAAGCCCAGGAAGAAAAGACTCTGGTTTGGACAAGATCCGACTTGTCCATGTTGATGATCCACCCGTGATGAGTGAGAGCATGAATGCAGTCCTGAACCTGCTGATGAAGAAGTACCGCAGAAGGGGCTTTCAGAAGCAGGTCGTCCATGTATAGAGTAATTCTGATGCCATCCCGGTGGAGGATGGACACTAAAGCTCCAAGGACACGGTTGAAGACTTGAGGAGCTGTAGTCAGACCAAAAGGGAAGAGCTGATAACTGAAAGTGCCCTTGGTCGCAGGGATATCTGAGGTACTGCCGGCTCTCTGGATGAATGGCAATGTGTAGATACACATACTGAAGATCCAGAGAGGCAAGGAATTCCCCCGGGGACATAGCAGCAATCACCGTCCTTAGGGACTCCTGGTCATGAGTCCAGATCACAAAGGAATTGAGATCCTTCAAATCCAAAATGGGACGACAACCGCCGTCCTTCTTGGAGACCACAAAGAGGTTTGAGTAAAAACCCATACCTCTGTCCTGAACTGGAACAGGTTCTAGAACATCTTTGTCCAGAAGGGCCTGGATAGCGCCATTGAACAGATGGCATTTCTCTGCACCCTGGGGCATATGAGAAGGAAAAAAGCGAAAAGGAGGAAGAGAGACGAAATGGATCCTGTACCCTTCACAGACGGCCACCTACAGCAGAGTGGGGACCTGGGTTCGGCGAGTCATGCCGAAGAAGGCTTGGAAGCCTTGGGCTTGGAGAAGACCTTGGACTTCCATTGTTGTTTGGGCTTGGAGGAGGCACGAAGAGCTGAGGGAACCAACCTGGTTCACCGGACGCGTCTCAGTCTGGAAGGAACGAAAAAAACAATTAAGCTTGAGAGGCGATTTCTTCCTGGGGACCAAGGGCAGAAGGGTACTTTTACCCACTGTGGCCTCACTAATCAGATCCTTGAGATTTGGCCCAAACAAAGAAGTACCTTGAAAAGGCAAGGAGAGCAAGGCTTTCTTGGAAGCAGTGTCAGCAGACCAGATCTTGAGCCAAAGAGCCCATCTGGCAATCACAGACATGGTGGAAACCCTAGCCACCAAACGGATGGCATCAAATAAGGCAGCAGAAATGTTTGCAAGAAGCCGCAACATATCCGAAGTAGGAGCACCCTGACGGACAGCCAGGGTGAGCTGTTCAGTCCAGACCGCAATGGCCCAGTTAACCCATGCAGCAGTGAACGCAGGACGCATGGCAGTACCAGCAGTGGCAAAAATGGACTTGAGGGAAACCTCAAGTTTCTTGTCAGTCCACTCTTTCAGAGCAGACGCATCAGAAACTGGCAAGGTAGTAGACTTAGATAGCCTGGAGATAGGAGCATTCACTTTAGGAGGATGAACCCACTGAGAAAGCGCCACCTCAGAGAAGGGGTAAAGCTTGGCAAGGTTTCCTGTCCGGGGATTTCCACTCATCAGACACAAGGTAGTCAAGAGTGGGGTTAGGTGGAAAACAAGTAAGGGGCTTTTTAGGCTCCTGAAACACATCAGAGGGATCTGAAGAAACCTCCTGAACTAAGGGAATGTTTAGGGTAGTCAGGGTAGGGTAGTCCTTCTGCACTTCTCTCACCACACCATGTACCTGCACTTATAATTCTCCTCCTACTGTCTCTGTTTGTCAATATGAATTCAGCCTAGATTGTAAGCTCCTTGGGGCAGGGTCCCTTTCCTAGTGTATGATTCCCTTGCTGCACTTTCCCTCACAAATAATGTAATGATTGTACTTAACCTTAATGCTCTTAACCCAGTTCTGTCGTTTTTGTATTGTATTATTTCAACTTCTGTTAAGCGCTGTGTACATGTATGGCGCTATATAAATAAAGATACATACATACATACATACATACATAGTCAAGACAGCCCTGATCAGGCCGTCAGCAGAGGGCTCAGGATTAACCAAAAAAGGGGTCCCCAAAAAACTGAGAGGAGCCCACAGCAGAACATTCCTCAACATCTGAATTCACCACCAGTTCCTCCTCAGAGGAATCTGATACATCAGGTACTCCCTGCGGTTTTGGCAGGGAAGATTTGACTGAAGAAGGGGTCTGCCATGAATGGAAGACCCCCTGTAACTGGGATGGAAAGAGTTGCAATGTAGACCGAAGGTCCCTAGTAGCAGCCTTGAACTCTTGCACCCAAACTGGCTCTAATGCATGGCTTGAGGACCCTGGGAGAGACTCTGGGACATCAGAACATGCTGGGCATAAATGACCTGAGAATTCTCTAGGTAACCCTGAATGACATGAGGAGCAATGCACAATAGGGGACACAAAGACCCCATAGTCCTTAGTCTTAGGCCTGGCCCCAAGACATTCTCACAGCGTCAAAAATGTTTAGAGTATAAGGAATCACCCAAATAAATACAGTGTGTTAGATTAAAATTTCAACCCAGAAATTGCTAAAATACACTTATCTGGCAGGCAAAGGGTTAATCTGCAGATTAGAGAAGGAGATTCCAAGCCCTGAATGGATACTCGTTCTGGAAATACCATAAAATGGCTGCCGTGGCAGGAGCCAATCACAATCGAGCGCGCAAAACAAGCGCGTGAAGCAAGCGCTCATGGGAAATGTAGTTTTCCCAGAAAAAGTATCCCAACAGTGCCCGAAGCCCCCTGAGCCCCCCAACACACTTATAACGTTAACCGGCTGATAGAGCAAGGGCAGACAATTAAAATGAGCCATCTCTGAAGACGCTAGGTTAAGCGGTTGCAGAGATATGTCCCAAACTGTACAGTCCCATAGAAGTGAATGGAGCAATGGCGCCTATGCAGTAAAGCACACAGAACTCACATTTTGGCAAAGTTGAAACAGTAAAATAAAGGTACATGAAACATCACTAGAACATGTTAGAAGACCCAAAACGCACTGAACCCAGTAGGGAAAGTGCCAAACCTGCCCCCCCCCCAAAAAAAAGATGCAAAACCAGCAGCTAAAGGGTTAAGTTACCACATAAACCTGCTCCCAACAGACCATACAGACAAACACCCAACAGACATACAGATAGACCCAATGAGAGCAGGAGTGTGCAATAGGAACTCCAAAGGAAAAACCCCTGTGTGGAGGGGCACTGTGGAACATGTGGACCTGCAGCACTCAAAGGGTTGCTCATCTTTCCTGCAGATCTTCTGTCTTCAGATTACAATGTATTAAGAAGAAGCCTCAGTGGGCAACTCCTGCGGAAAGAACTTGTACCCAAGGTTTTCCCCCCAGGGCTTAAGGTCCACAAACAGCACCTGGTTACTGAGCTAGCCACATTTAAGGGCATTGTCAGTTATGGTAATCCGCCTAATGGTGGCATTCCATTTCTAACAGAAAAATAAAAAAAAATTCTAAAACTATAGCAGAATTGGTCTCTTGCCTGTGTCTTCACCAAGGAACAAATCTTACTGGAGCTGGTTGGCTAGTTGCAGCCAAGGAGGGAAGGTAGGCTCCACCCCCTGCATACAATTCTAGAATTGTTCCTGCCTAATTAAAGGGGCGAATCGCCTACCCAAAGCTACCAGTAACTTCTATTGGACGACAGAGAAAAAGGATTTGATCCTTTGTTTGACACCAAATCTGTCTACAATTTCTTTTATGTTAAAGATGAGAGGACATGATTTACAGTTACCACACATGTATGTTGTATGTGCCAGTGGTAACTGGTTTCATTTTCTGGTGTGTAAAATTACTTTTCACCAGAATGTGCCTTAAGTTGGAGGCTCTTCTACAACAGGTTTGAACTCTGTCTCCAACTACTTTTTTCAAATCGTCATCCATCTGCAGAAAATGCCAATGCTTGCTGATAATTTGGATAAATGAGTTCCATTGGTTATTAAATGTGCCCATGAATCTGATGGTCTTTTCCTTCTTAGTTTCCAATCTTTTCTGTAATATAGAATCTCCTGGGGTATATTTGGCTCTTTGTCTTGCTTTTCTGATTCTGTTTACCCCATATCCTCTCTCCTTAGATCTCGAGGAAAGTTCATCAGCCCTTTTATCGAAGTTGTCATCTTCTGAACAGTTCCTTTTAAGTCTTAAAAATTCTCCAGTTGGTATTGCTCTCACCACGGAGGGTAAGTGAAAGCTATTGTGATGTAATGCTGAGTTAGTGGCCATGCTTTTCCTGTATAAGTCACTTGCCAGAAAGCCATCCTCAGTTTTATATAGACATATGTCAAGGAAGTTAATTCTTGAAAGACTAATATCCATTGTTAGTCTTAAGTTATAGGGACTGTCAATAAAGGGGAACTACCACCCGACACAATCTTTAGCTTCACTAAGTCCCCATCTGGCAACTAGCTGCTTAGTAGCGCTAGTCGCCAGAATAATTACCTTATTTAATAGATTTCTGCTCTCAGGACAGGCAGGACAGAGCGTGGACATCTTGCTATTGTGACATCCGCGCTCCTGAGCTGTCAGTCCCAGCAGGAGCCAAATGGCTCCTAGCAACGCCTACTAGACCTGGCTGGAACTGACAGCTCACGCGCACGGACGTCTCACAATGGAAAGATGTCCGCTCTCCTTCCTGCCTGTCAGCTGGGGAAGAGAGCAGAAATCTATTAAATAAGGTAATTAGTAGCGCTAGGTGCCAGAATAAGTAGCTAGTCGCCAGATGGGGACTTAGTGAAGCTAAAGATTGTGTCGGGTGGTAGTTCCCCTTTAAGGAGGTTAATGAATTCCTCAAATGTAGGTGCATCTCCATCCCAGAGGGTAATTAGATCGTCAATGTATCTATACCATAGGCTTGCATAGATGCTAATCTGACTGTATCTGTCACTCATAACCACCTCACTCTCCCACCACCCGAGGTACACGTTGGCATATGTGGGGGAACATGCTGCCCCCATCGCCGTAGGTAGAAGTGATCCCAAAACACAAAGTAGTTGTGGGTCAGGGTGAATTTTAGGAGCCTAATGATGAAATACTTATATTCTTCTGTGGCAGACTAACCCTGATCCAAAAAGAACCTAAATGCCTTTAGTCCCATATCGTGATTGATAGATTTGTAGAAAGATTCCACATCACATGTTATGAGATAAGTGTTCTTTTCAACTGGCAGTCCTTGGACTTTATTTAGGATGTCTGCTGTATCTTTTATGTATGAAGGTAGCTGAGACACAAATTTTCTTAGTTTAGTATCAAGGAATTTATTTGCCTTCTCACAAAGGCTCCCTATACCTGACACTATCAGGCATCTGGGTGGTATTTTGGGATTTTTGTGCACCTTTGGCAGAAGATAAAATGTAGGTATAATTGGATTGCTTGTCTTTACAAATTTACTTTCTCCTACAGAGATCACATTTTGTTCCAGAGCTTCTACTATGATCTTGTTGTAGATTCTTAAATAATCCGTTGTGGGGTTTGAAAGTAATTTGTGCCAAAGGTGCACAAAAATCCCAATATACCACCCGGACGCCTGATAGTGTCAGGTATAGGGAGCCTTTGTGAGAGGAATTCAACAGCAGAAAGACACGGTAGTGTCTCCAGATAATCCCCCAGATGTATCAAACAAAATAAAATAAGTGAATAATGATCTCAGTAAAGACCAGCCTGATGATCCTTAGAATATTTACATTTCTGGTCTGTAGGCAGAGTTGGGCAAGTTAAGACCTCTAGTATTTAGGGTTTTTTTTCCTTCTTCAAATTGCCCAGCCTTCTGGTTGAGGGACATTAACAAATGCTCACTAAGCCCTCCACTGGATAACCAATTCATAATTTCATCCTATATCAACCCCCCCTCCTCAAAACAAACAAATTTCAAGCAGACACTAGCTCAATTTGTCTTCCACAGCCAAACTAACTAATAATGTTGACTAAATTGCATGATCTCTAACAGGCACATATGTTCATCTATAATAATTTTAGTTAAGATAATATTTACATTGCTGTAGATGTTCCTCCCCAGATGCACATTTGAGGTTTTATCTATGTTCCACAGACGGATTGTGTTGTCAGATGAACAAGTGAAAAAAGATCCTGGAGGAAGGCTCTGCTTCTGTTCAACTTCAGGGTAGAGCTAAACAAAATATATATAAAAAAAATAAATAAATACAGAATACAAAAATATAAAGAGATACTGTGACCATCAAAGTAATCTACTTATTATTACGCTGGTTTTCAAATTTCGTTCAGTGGAACCTCAGAGTTCCCCAAAGATGTACTAAGGGTTCCAGAGAACAAATGTCAGAAATGGCAGAAAGTGGAACAAGACTACAGAGGCAGACGATGCGGGCGATCAAGAAAAAAGTCGATTACTTATTGGGCAAATCAACAGAACTATAGAGAACACACAAAAAGTTCCCACTGACTCAAAATCAAAGTTCCCAGTGAATGTTAGAAATGTGCTGGTGACCTCTCTAGCATTCAAAGGGTTAAATCCCCATTTAAAATGGACATTGAAGAAAGTTTGTCATCTATGGTGCATTTGTTTGGCCTCAAGGTATGTGATTACCAATGGACATGTGGATAATTACAGAAATAGATGCCTAAAACTTTAACATAAATCATTTAGACTTAATGCTAGTTTTAGCACAAACTATAATTCTAACATATTTGATAATTATATAATATTAAACCTTTGATTACTGGAGATATCTCAAACAGGTTTAAGACTTCACTGGCAATCATGAGGTTAACCCTTTGAGTGCCAGAGGGGTAGGCTATGCATTGCTTTGCAATGTGTTGCGTACCCCTCTGGCACTCAAAAGGTTAAAGGGATTGGATGTTGGAGTTCCACCTAGATTTCGTGTGTAACCAAAGCATTCCACTGCCAAAAATTGTGAGAACCTCAGCATTATTGTATTGCAGAATCCTTTTGGCAGTGGTAGGCAACGGGAGGCTCCCAGAGGCTTCTAATCTCTGGTAGAGACAGAAGAGAAGATTGGGAAATTGCAGCCAGCTTTACAAATATAGAAATGCAGAGAAAAGATTGCAGCAGAGAAGAGCTGCGTCTGCACGCACCACGCCGGGAACCGCAACACAGTCAGGTCTGTGTCGCTAATGCGCTCCCTCATCGCCGTCGGCTCTTTAGTAATGCAGAGCGCGCTGGGAGTCATGATCTCCCGGCGCGCTCTGCATTACTGGAGAGAAGACTGTGCAGGAGCTCCAGCAGCTACAGGTATGTGATGGGGGGCAAGTTGGAGCTGATGGGGGGCAAAGTGGAGATGGTGGGGCAAAGTGGAGCTGATAGGGGGCAAGTTGGAGCTGATAGGGGCAAAGTGGAGCTGGTGGGCCAAAGTGGGGGCAAGTTGTAGCTGATAGGGGCAAGTTGGACCTGAGGGAGCAAAGTGGAGCTGGTGGGGGACATCTCTTACAGGCATCTCCAGACCAGGGGCAGACTGGCCCAGGAGGCAGAGGGAGGACAATCATGAAAAGAGGTGGGGTATAAGTAGGCGGGATATAAAGGGGTGGGACACAAGGGGCGGAGCCAAATGGGCAGCAAAATTAGGTTTTGCCTAGGGTGGCAAAAATCCTTGCACCAGTCCTGTAAGTACTCCTCTAGATTGTTTTGTCATTATATATCCTCAACCCTATTTTGTACAGAAACACAAAATATGTTGCTTCTCAAAAAAATAAAGGATAATATCCCATTGAATGACAGACAACTTGGAGGCATCTATAGCACCAAGAGTTTAATCTACTTTTTTTTTAATCCCATTAACAATTTCTGACTGTTATGGGTGGCTGTTTGGTGGACTAGAAGGCCACATAAGTGACAGCCTGGGTAGAATCCTGTTGCCTTTCCCTGCCTTATGTTCCATAGGATGAACGGTCAATTCTGGAAAAGGCCAATTTTATTTTGATCTCCTGCCTTTAACTTTACATTTACCGCACTGAAAATAAACTGTAGTACATCTAACCATGTGAGTGCAGATGTTATTAGGTACTACTGTGTCTCAAAAACAAATGTTTTTTTTTTTTGGGGGGGAAGGTTTGAGGGGGGAGCTGTGCACCACTCTGACATCCCAGAACAAAGAAAGAAAACAAAGCTCTGCTGTCCTTAACAGCCACCCACACGCAGGATCAGGCATCATTAAGCGGTTAAATAAATGAAAAGGACACAATACCGGAGGTGCTATACAGAACTATATCAGTCCATAATAATGTAGATGTAAACAGAAACACATTTATTTTCTGATGGGTATTGGTCCAACACTGACCAGCTATGAATTTAGGGAGAATTGGTCAGTCCCTATTCAGGTGTCTCCCAGCCACTGGACAGCTTATGACATTCAGTAGTTGGATCTTCTCCTGCTACTGAATGTCATAAGTCGTACCTGTGGCTGAGAGATACCGGAATAAGGGCAGGCCATTTCCCAAGAAGTGCATAGCCGTTCAGTGATGGGCCACTACCCAGTCAGAGAATAAATGTGTTTCCATTCACATCAGCTTTAATATCCACTGATATAGTTCTGTTTAGAGCCTCCAGTACCGTGTCCTATTAATATTTTCTGTTGTCTGTGTTGTTCTCCTAAGAAACCAATACATTTGGAAAACTGCTGAGAGAATTGTGAAATCTGTGTGGGAGCAGTTTTGACTTTCTTCCACAGGCTTTACAAACTGCACGTGCAATAGCATTAAATTCATGTGAGTACATTGTGTATACATTAACTTAAATTGACAGGATAAATATTATTACCATATGTGGCATCCTCTTTTGTTCTGACACTTAATTAAATTAGAATTTGTATTGGTACACTATAGTCCTCTGAACTGTTCCAGTTCTCCCAAATACATAGGCCTAACTATTTGTTGACTACTGTGACTTACAAGAGACAGTTCCAACTCACCTCTACATTCCATACGAAGGAGCTGTGATAAAGAGCTGAATACACCTTTCCCACCTTTCTAGTGTCATTGACGTCCCAGACGTACAGACTGTGGTCATTGTATACACAGCAGAGCCACTGGTTGCATTCATCATACACCAAAGCTGATGTGTCGGGATAACTCGAGTCTGAATGCTTTGTAAACAGGGCACTAGAAATGAGACATGCCACATAACACAGACATATTACAAACATATTAAAGGAGACATAAAACCACCTAATAATAACACACCACTTAGCTTACTATGTCCAGAAAAATCCTAATGCCACAATGAATCAATATTGTGTGGACTGACTCCTCCATATTAGCTTTATAATATATTTACATAGAGATCTGTGAATGTTACAACCCTTCTTTTATACGACTGTAGACTGATTTTAGTCCCACCAAATCAAGGGCACTAGAACAGAGGCCCGCACACTTCATATGTACCTAAAAAGCAGTCATTTCTTTCAACAAATATCTTGAAGGATGGAATCTCCCATACAGAACAAAATTACACTGACAAATTCCAAAATCCTACCCAAGAGAACTGTAATAGTTCTTTGCATGAATGCTTACAAAAGAAAAAAGTAATATTCATCCAGTATGATGACTGCAGAAACAGAAATATGTAATTTTAACACAGACACCCCCTAAAATAACCACTCAAATGCCTTGCTATGGCTAGAAAACACCAATTTTGTCCTTGCAACCAGAGATAGAGATACAATCTTCAATCAGTCCTGGATATCATGTGTTGCTGGTAGGACTCCTAGACCAAAAATCCCTACCATTGCAGCTCATGAACTGCTTCAGTATGAATAGAGAGAGAAAAAAACAAAAAGGAAATTCTAGTGGGTGGTGTTTGTGGTCCATTAGTCCTTGCTAGCCACCATTATGTTCACAATCCTGGACATGACATTGAGGAAGACTAAAGACGGTCTCTGTAGAAACAAGTAACAGGGAAAAAAAACATCAGAGCCATTAGGATTTTTTGGCCATAGTAAGGTAGGTAGTGGGTTATTACTAAGGTGTTTACATTTATGTTTTGCTTAAATTATGCATCACATGAAGTTTTGCCTGTTTCTGAATGTCAGACCAAGCAGCTGCTGTTGTACTTTTCTACTCGCAGCATAGACATAACAGGACCCTTCTGGAAGCCAAAATTCAAAGGACATGATAAATGTATTTCTCAGACATTTGTCTCGATAAATACATTGACAGACAGGTGTTAATCCTCAATTGGATCCAAATCAAAAGGGTATCATTCGCCACTGGCCATAAAGATGTTTTTCTTTTTTTTTTCTTTTTTTTTTTTTAAATAATATTGTTTTTATTCAAAATGGTCAATTAAAATATATAAATTAGAACTTGCTGTATCATAAAAGAAGGAAAACTTAGTCTTCAAAAAGGACCTATTTCACAAAGATGAACACGAAGATCTTTTACTCTATCAGTTAAACATATGCTTTGTGCATTAGGGATTTATTTTTTTGTAAGTACCTTGGATCAAGTCCCAATGCGACATCTACACCTAAGTAATGTGGTTTAGGCAAGTCCGCAATGTACTGAAGATTCTGGGCGTTAAATATCCTGACGATTCCTTCTACACAGCCGCAGAAAACAAACTTCTCCGTTACACACAGACAACAGGATGCAATTACCTGGAAGAAGAAGAGACATAACATAATACGGCACTTACAATGATGAGCCCCACAGAAAGGCAGTAACTTGGTCTGACGAACACCAAAATCATAAGGAGTTTTGTCTCAAGAGCCACTTTAGAAAAACAAAGATACAAGAAAACCATAGGGAGAGCGCCTTAAAGCGGAACTACCACTCCTCCTAAACTTGCGTGCGCTGTCAGTCCCAGTCTGCTCTAGGAGATGTTGCTAGGAGTACCGGTACCAGATGGGACTGACAGCACAGGCGCACAGACGTCACTATGCAAAGATGTCTGCGCTGTTTCCTGGCTGTCAGTCCCAGGAAAAGCAGGAATTCTCAATAATGCGGTAATAATTCTCGTGACTAGCACTATTGAGCAGCTAGTCACCAGATGGGTAATTATTTGGGGGCAAGTTTAGAAGCGGTAGTAGTTCCGCTTTAACTGCCCTTTTATAGTGGGAGCTCTGATAATCAGTGCCCATAGTAGCTTAACAGCTTTGAGTATACTTGAAAGGCACAAATAACCTACCAACGGGAAGTTCAACTACGTTTTTATTGTTTGTTTACAGGAAAAGTAACACCTTCTAATAATGACCCCGCTTACCTTACTATACCTAGAAACGCCTAATGGCCCCTGTGAATTTTCAGCTTGTGCCTTTGTTCAAGAGATAACACACATAGTAACTTAGTTGAGGCTGAAAAAAGGCACATGCGTCCACCGTGTTCATCCCATGTCATACCACCCCAGACGATCTAGCTCAGTGGGTCCGTGGCACTATGGGGTGCCTTGGGCACAGCTTAAGGTGAGCCATATTTTTTTATGAAGACTTTAACCCTTTGAGTGCCAGATCAAATTCTGTATCTCTTACAAACTTTTGCTTCTCTCCTCTACCCCTTCCTACATTTCCACTCTTATCTCCCGCTATACCCCCGCCACTTACAATTAGCATATGACAGTATTCTCTCAGCTCCTTTAGTGTATACAGCCCTCTCACGTATCAAATCTTTTTTTCCGATTGCTCCTCCTCTATGGAATGCTCTACCTCCCACCCTGCGACACTGCACCTCTCTTATGGTCTTCAAGTCATGCATGAAACTACACCTCCGTAACAAAACAAACATGCTAGAAGGCACTGACTTTGTACAACTAAGGCTCATATAAATTATTTACTTTATTTGTGCCTCTGATCCTGCCCAGAACTCGAGCACTGTATTCAGCACTTGACCCTTATGTACTCTGTATGTCTCCCATTACCACTTTAGATTGTAAGCTTTCAGGAGGGGACCTCACTTCCAATGTTTCACTTTGCAAAATCACTTGTAACCCTTAAACTGTAAATCTCTGCGTACACTTGTGGCTCTATATAAACATATTCATTCATACAACCAGAGTGGCAAGTGGTTCATGCATGCTACCTAATTGGGTACAAATACATTATTGTTAAAAATCTTAATCGAGCCACACCCTAGGGAGATTCGGGCCGCATATGGCCCACTGTCTACATGTTCGATACCAGTGGGTTTTATCGTTCATTTGTCAGTTATTAAAGGGATAGTAATACTTAAAAATTACTATCCCTCATCTTGTAGGCAATAAAAAACAGAGTAAAATGACACCAGCGGCATCTCTCAAACCTTTATGGTTTGAGAGATATCCGCTTTCAAAGTTCCCTCTCCCCTGACGTCAGTATTCTAGCTGACAGCAAGGGAATACGGTTCCGGGACCGGCGGCGGCTCTGCACCAGTGAAGAGATCGCGTTAATAAAAAAGAAATCCTTAACTTAAAAGGTCTTCTACGTGTGCTTGCAAACCAAGCACACGTAGAAGACCATTTTAGTAAAGGATTTCTATTTTATTAACACGATCTCTGCTCTGCTGCAGAGCCACCGGCTGATCCCAGGAGCGGATTCCACTGCTCTCAGCTATAATGCTGACGTCAGGGGAAAAGGCAAACTACTGAACTTTAAAAGAGGATCTCTCTCAAACCATAAAGGTTTGAGAGATGCTGCTGGTGTCATTTTACTCGTTTTTTATTGCCTACAAGATGAGGGATAGTAATTTTTAAGTATTACTATCCCTTTAAGGAATATCTGTATTACCTTTAACTTGATCCATTTTTCCAGAACTCTCTTCTCGCTGAACTTACAAAGCACTCCAGAGTTGGCAATGCAGAAAGTGCTCCCAGAGGTGCTGCCTTTACCACAAGCTACTCCACAAAAGATATTATCATGAAGGTCTCCTAATAACCCTGATCTGCCCACGAGAGGTACTGTCCCATTCACCTGTACAAGACAGAGTAGAAATGTTATTTGTACCATTGATTGCTGTAAATACTGGGATATTAAATCTGACTTGAATGGTTTGGAGGGCATAAAGTAATAGAGAATATGCTATAAAAAGAAAGAGAAAGATTTATCTGCTTATATTTTCTGTTGTCACGTTACTTATTTTTTTACATGTATTGGAGTGTTTTACATTTATTTTAGCATTAAGAAACGGTTATTCCTCAATAGTATGAACATTTATATAAAAAAGTACCTGAAGTTTTTTAGAAGACTCCATATACCAGAACTTGACATGGCGATTTCCAACGGTAACAAAATAGCTGCTGTCTTCTGAAATGGAAACTGCCGAGACCTTACTGGAAATTTTGTTTTTAGCAACAATGTTGTTACCCTATGGAGAAATTCAGACAATCTGATACATGTTGGCTCTCTAGTGCTACTCCAATCTTATGAAATGTACTACCTCAAACCAAAGGACTCCGACTCCCCCTGCTGTTCAGAGTGAAAGTCTTCTCAGAAGACATCTCAATGTGGAACTATTCTAAACATGCTTAATTTTCTAGTTACGTTCCAAGGTTCCCAATCCTCTCCTCAGGGACACCTAACAGGCCATGTCTTTAATATGACCTTGCTTGAGCGTAGGTAAGTTAATTGGAAGTTCAGTAACTTAATTAACTCACCTCTGCACAAGCAGGGACATCGTAAAGACAATGCATCACAGGTGCCCTGAGGAGAGGGTTGAGAACCACGGTTCTAAGATTATAGTGTCCTCCCTCTAGTTGGGATGGGCAATCTGTAGCCTCCTTCAGCTGCTGTTGGACTACAACTTACATTCATCCCCAGCCAGCTGATGATAAAGGCAGTTGTAATCCAACAAGAAAGAAAGAGAGGGAGGCACAGACAGGAAGCAAGTGAGCGAGAGGGGGAGAGAGACAAAGAAAAAGTGAGAAATAAAGTGAGATATAGCATGAAAACAGTAAAGCGGAACTACCAACCAATAATAAGATAGCATTACATCATTGCCCATCTGGCGTCTAGCTGCTCAGTAGCGCTAGTCACCAGAATTCTTACCGGATTAAATCTCTGTTCTTCATGGACTGACAGCAAGACGGAGAGTGGACATCTTTCCATAGTGACGTCCGCGCACCTGCGCTGTCAGTCCCAGCCGGGTCTAGGAGGCGATGCTAGGAGCCGTCTGGCTCCAAAAGGGACTGACAGCGCAGGTGCGTGGACGTCACTAGGGCAAGATGTCCGCGTTCCGTTTTGCTGTCAGTCCATGAAGAATAGAGATTTCTCTATCTTATTATTGGGTAGTAGTTCCACTTAAGAATGAAGGAGTAATATAAAAAGAAAGGCAAGAAAAATAAAAAAAAGAGAAAAATGGTGTCTGAGTGTGAGAGAGAAACAGTGACAGAGACTAACACTGTGAAGTGGATAACTGTGCATGTTTCACACCCCAGGACCATTGCTATTAATGATAGTTTCTATGAAATCAATGATAGCGGTTTTAAAAAGACATACGCTCTGTCAGTCATTGCCCTTACCTTCCAGTCCCACACATTGACAACCATATCATGCTGATAACCCACAGACACAACATATTTCATATTGGGAGAGAAACACACACACGACACTCCATATTTGTGCCCCAGCATTTCGGCCACCATCACTTTCTCTGTGACATCCCAGATTCGCACGGCTGGTTTGTGTCCACTCTGCAAAACAGGTGTCAGGAGATGATTGGTGCCATCAATGGTTAGGAAAGATAAAGACATTAGAAGGACAATCTGCTGAAATAAAAAGGAGTCTAAATAAGGGCTTGGGGCAATGCAGCCAATGCTGGACTACAAACCCCACAATACCCTGCCAGCCAACAGCTGCTTGGGGATGACTTGCGTTGCCGTCTCCAACAGCTGAAGAGCAAAAAGGCTGCCAACATATGGTCTAGACCATTGTTAATTTAACAGGAAGAAATTAATTCAAATATCAATATTGCACTTATAGCCTGTATTTCATTGCAGTTGATAACAAAGCTAAAACGTTCTCCACAGACTCCACTGGCAATCTGTTGGATAAAATCAGTTAATAACACATATCTCCTTGTATTTTAGTTCTATCCTATATAATAATTTGCTAAAAGGTGTGTAACGACAAAGTCATGCTCAGTAGAGACTGCTGCACGTGCTGCAGTCATGCGCAGTAGAGACTGCCTGTGCCGAGGCTGATACAGAGCTCCTTCGGAGCGTCCATCTCTCTATCCGCCGCGGCGCGGGCAGTCTCTACTGCGCATGACTGCCCCGCGACCGGCTGGCAGTGGCACTGTGGCCCGTGTAACGGGCTCTTCAACTAGTTTGTGCTATAAAATGCCAACATAATCACAAGTATGCCAACAGGCAACCCAGGTTGAGAAGACAATCCCAGCTGCACCCGGTTCCATCTACCTCCAGCCCCTACTGTGTACACGTGTGCTCTGATGACTTTAGAAGGTGCTTATTTCAAAAAAGTGAAGCTCTCCAGGCATTACTCATCGAGCTAAACAGGTATAATTCTGGAGCAAACCAACTGCACCACAGTGTGGAAGGATGAAGCCCCCCTGATTTAAATTGTGGTTCTAACCACTTGAATGATAGGGAGGTCTAGAATGAATGTGTTAGAAACCTTCCTAGCATTCAAGGGGTTAAAAAGCTCCATTTAAATCAAAGGGGATTTTCATCCCGTCACCTGTGGTGCAGATTGTTTACTCCAGAATTGCATCGCTATAGCTGAATGATTAAGGTCCTTTATGCCTAGAAATCACATCGTAGGGCTTATTTTTCAAGCAAAAGTGAAGCAGCTTTGGGGTAAATCAAATGCACTATATTTATCAAAGAAAAACTAATTTCTTTCAGCTGGGATTTTAATTTGATAAATACAGTTGTTTTGCTCCAGGACTGCTCCATTTTTCCTTGAAAATGTTTCCTGTTTTATTTAATTTATGAAGGAATGAAGTATGAAACATTCCAGGGGAGGAAAGAATATGGCAGAAAATGGGGCCTTTAGCCTCCCGCGGGAAGACCCCTTATTGTCAATCTTCCAGCAGTGGCATGATAAGAGTGAGTACATGTGATGACCAGGTATGTGTGTGTTGTGTGTAGAGCATGCATGCACCATGCTGTCACCAGGGGACTTCAAAACTTGGAGACGGAACTCAAAGTTGGCACAGTCCACAGGCAGGTTTCACTGCCATTTCCTCACTGCGAGAAACATGGCAGAAAGGAAGAATATAGCCCCTATTCCATAAAAATTCCCACAGGGAGCAAATCACAGCTTCCACATATCTCTCTTATACATAGGGCTCTATACCATTGTAGGTGATAAATTTATCACCGATTTTCATCTAAAAGAATTCTCCTAGACGTCAAAAAAAATTTGAGATAAAACCAGTGATTACATTTATCACCTGCAATGGACTACAGACCACAGACTAGGAATTAACACCTACAAGTGTGTATTTGTTCATTTTTAACTAGATGTCTACATATTAGTAGTGAAAAACACTAAAAAATAAGTCATACTTACTTCTCCAGTAACAATGAATTTTCCATCTGGAGAGAATGACAGAGCACTGATAGGTTTGCTGGGAACAGGGAAAAATGTTCAAGTCAAACAAAGAACAAGTAGTAAAAGTATCAGTGCTAGATTTTTTTTCCTTGTTTAAATACAGATGGCCGGGCTCTGTTCCACAACAGACAAGAGACACACACACAGCAAAGTAAAGAGTGTGAATCAATTCTGAAGTAAACCAAGTGCATCATAGGGAAAAAACAAACATTACTGATTTAACCCTTTCTATGGAAGCTGGGTGTCCAACTTCGAGTCCAATGGGGGACACACTGACCATGGGGATATCCCAATAACTAAAAAGGAGGAAGAAAAAACTCTTGTTCTAGAGCAATTAGACCAATGCCACAGCCACATTGAGTCAGACACCAAACAGTATGAAACTAATACATATTACTAAACATGTAATAACAAAAATGTAGTAACTCATGTATGATCCAATGGGTCCTCTCATCGGGCTACTACTGCCTGCAACATCTGTAACCAAAACTCTCCTCAGCCAAAGCAAATACATTCAACCTGTAGTGTTTTGAAAAAGTATGAAGAGATGGCCAAGTAGAAATCTTGCATAGTCCTCAGCTGATGCCTGGTCCTAGTAAACCCATGAAGTGCCAATGGCTCTCTTGGAATGTTCCTTTACTCAGAAAGGAATCAGTCTGTAACTAATCACATCCAATTGTAGGCTAATGCACACTGGTAACTTTGTTGCAAGAAAATGTTCCACAGAACAGATATAGATTTCTATGAAACAGTTCATATGGACAGCATTCTCAGCTACAATAATTCTCAATAGCAATCTTCTTACTGCTGCAACAACTTGCAAAAAAAAAGTCTCCAGTGTGAACTAGACCTTAACCCTTTGAGTGCCAGACAACACATCGCATTGCAAAGCAATGCAGTGGTACCCACTCTGACACTCAAAGTGTTAATTGTAGATTTCACCCAAGACGCCAAGGTCATCCTTCATGCTGTTAGTCCCCTTCTCGGTCCTCCTGATAGAGGGAAAAGAGGGTCAGTTTTGCAGAAAGTCTTTGTCTGATCACTATAGTACCAGATACACAGAACCACATCCAGTACGTGTAGTTCCTGCTCCTATTAGAATGATGAAGGAAAAGCGAAGGAATAATAATTTTAAGTCAGACAACAAACTGTCTTTAAAGCGGAACTATCACTACATATAAAGTGCCACCCAAATGATTATTCATATAGATAAGCATAGAAATATTATTATTATTATAGATAATAAGACAAGCATAATTAAGAAATCCTACTTGACCTGAGACTGACGGTCAGGCTTACTGCGTTAGAGGCATCTGTGCCGTCAGTCACTTCCTGTTACCTTAAGGTACAATGCAACTCCTCTTCACCAATCCCAGAGGAGACCAGGACGGACTGCGCAGGCACACAGATGTCTGCGCTGATGCCTTTCTGTTCATCTTGGATCAAGTAGGATTTATTAATAACGCTGGACTAATTCTGTATAATAATACTATTTATATGCTTATCGCTATATCAATAATTATTTGGGGGGCAATTTATTTGGAGAGATAGTTCCACTTTAAAGTGGAACTATCACCTTGAATTTTCTTTACATATTTGAAAACTTAATTCAAAACTGCCTAAGTGTCATATTAACCAAAATTACAGCAGATGTACAGTTTAATTGATATTCACACTTTTATTTCAGGAAAAAGTAAAAGTCAACATTTCCTGGTACTGAACGGGCCTTAATTAGCATATGAAACTGCACTGAAACATTCATTAGCATTTAACACACACTGAAAGGGCTTCATTAGCAAATGAAATGTAACTGAAAAGGATAATTAGCATATGAAGCATCACTGGAACTGCAATTAGCATACATCAATTTATCGAAATGAGTATCTCCTTAACTGTACATTTGCTGGTATTTTGGAGAACATAACACAGTTAGTTTTTAATGCAAACTTGAATTAAGGTGAAAGTTACAATTTAAAGGGATAGTAATGTCCCTAAACATGTTTTTCTAATTTTGTAGTGCTTAAGAAGTGGAATTTAACGCAAAAAAAAGTATCTCTCAAACTGCAGTGGTTTAAGAGATATCTTTGTTCAAAGCTTGTCGTCTCCTGCTGTCAGCTGTAAAGCTGTCAGCAAGATATCAGTGTCGGCCGACACGGAGGATCTGCAGCAGAGCCGCAATCATGTTTTTTAAACAGAATGACTGCATTGCAGTGATCTACTAAGTGTACTTGCAAACCAGGCACACTTGGTAGATCACTGCAATGCAGTCATTCTGTTTAAAAAAATGCGATTCCGGCTCCACTACAGAGCCTCCAAGTCATCCAACACGGATCTCCTGCTGACAGCTTTACAGCTGACAACAGGAGATGTCAAACTTTGAATAAAGATATCTCTCAAACTATTGCAGTTTGAGAGATACGTTTTTTTGCGTTAAATTCCACTTCTTAAGCACTACAAAATTAGAAAAACATGTTTAGGGACATTACTATCCCTTTAAAGTGCCCTACCTCCGAAAAGGAGGGACATTAACCCCAAGATCCCTGTATTCACCATTGGACAAAAGAAATATCAAGATTTCAAGTCAATCTGAAATACACTGTGCAAAGGTGGCATCTATTTTTGTCTAATTGTCTCAATATTGTGTGTAGTATACAAAAGACAAACTTTGGAGCCAGGCACATTTTAATAGCCAAATGGACATTTTAGGAGGTACTGAAAAGGGTTAAAAATCTAAAGCAAAAACAAAAAGCAATCCTGCACTGCTCAATACAAATTACCCCAATTTGAACATATCCCTTTGAGTGCCAGAGGGGTACGCAATGCATTGCATACCCCTCTGGCTCTTAAAGGGTTAAATTACACCAATGTGTTAATTTAATTTAAAAAAAAATAGGAATTTGTTGCATAGTTTGGCAAAAGGTTACTTAAGTACCATCACTTCACCACGGTACCCCATTCGAAGCAAGTTTTGTCTAATACATATTACCATCCCTCCTAAATTTAACATTTCCCCAGATGAACGCTTGTTTATGTGTTCTTAAGCAGGTGTTTTTAAATCAAACATGTTTAAAAGAGTTTATCAGGGTCAGTTTTAAATTTAGGAGAGATGGTAATATGCAGTAAATAGGACTCACTTAAAATGGGGTAACTTGGTGAGGTAAGCAAGCTTAAACATACATTGGCCAAACCATGTGACAAAGTCCTCATTTCTTTTCAAGATAATTAAAGAAGCAGTAAACTTTTTTTTATGAAAACGCATTTTATAGAGCTTTTCCTGCTGAATAAAACAAGGTCACTTCCATCGTTGTCAGATATTTTATTAAAAAATTATAGCAGTTAAAATAATCAGGAAGTGAATTTACTGTGTTTACTTCCTGATAGTTCTAACTGACAGGAAGTGAATTTACTGTGTTTACTTCCTGATAGTTCTAACTGACAGGAAGTGACTCAGCAGTTTCTATCACATTTTATGGAGAACTGTATGTCTCTGACTTTTCTGACTTTCCTCTCCATTAGAATCTAACAGGAAATCTAATTAGAATTTGACCACTAGAGGGCACAGCTAATGTAAAAAAAACCTGGGTTTAAACTGTAATAACTCTGGAAATATAAATCTCTCGGCAGTGGGAGTACCCTTATTTTACTCAATAGGAAACTCCCTACAATATATATTTTTTCATAAAAAAAGTTTACTGCGCCTTTAATATATATCTATATTTATTTTTTTATATAATGTTATGGTGTGCTAGTGTTGCAAGTTTCTTTTTTCTTCACTATAAAGGGTACATGTACAGTTGTGTATACAATACTCCAAGCACTGAGGAGCCAGGAGTGAGATGATAAGAGTCCCGGCTCCTGGGATTTTTCAACCCTTAACAATTAGTAATTTTTTACCACTCAGCCAAGCATTGTTCTGTTGGTTTGTAATAGATTCACTCACACATCTCATTCAACTGCATCCAAATACAGCCTAAAGGAATAATGGTATCCAAACAAGTTAACTGTGTTAAGCTTTACTGAGAATATTTATTTTAAACACCAAGAACAAGCTTGTATGTTGTGTTAAATATGTTCAGTTTAACACCGTTAATGTTTTTAGATACCATTATTCCTTGATGCTGATGTTCAACCATAAGTAGCACTGGTTATGTCATCCTACACCTTGATTGCATGAAGTGCATTGGTTAAATAAGCATTTGACATGCATCCAAATACTTAAAGGCATAGTAATACTTAATATGTAAAAATATATATATATTGTAGTGATTATCCCCTGAGTAAAAAAGGATACTCTCACTGCTGAAAGGTGTTTTATTCAAAAATTTAATTTTTTAGGTATAATATCACAGTGGACTGAAATTGTACAGTGGCATTGTTGTTACACCATCCTATGGACAGCTTTGGTCTGTAGACCATAAATCTCCATAGGATGGTGTAACAACAGCGCCACTGTACAGTTTCGGGCCACTGTGATATTGCACCTAAAAAAATTCAACTTTGAGCTGTAATAACTTTTGAATAAAACACCTTTCAGCAGTGGGAGTATGCTTGCTTTACTCAGGGGGATAAACCCTACAACATTTTTTTTTTTACGTTTTAAGCATTACTATCCCTTTAAGGATCCTGAGTGTAAATACATTATATATATATATATATATATCCTTTTAATGCCCCAACTGTTATCATGAATTTATCACATTTACATAGATTACCTGCAAGTGTTGAAAATGTGAGTTTGTTTGTTCTTTCTTGGACACAAAAGCACAGTGACACATCTAGAAAAAGAATTAGTAAATTGGTGGTTTATTCTTTATTAGAAAACTTTCTAAGTTACAGGCTTATGAAGGAGAAGAGATTATTAATTTTTTTTGGCAGAACACAATTTCAAATTAACCCTTTGAGTGCCAGAGGGGTACGCAACGCATTGTTTTGCAATGTGTTGCGTACCCCTCTGGCACTCAAAGGGTTAACTTGTAGGGGAACTAAAATAATCCTTTAACTTCTTGGATGCCAAAGTGGTTTCAAATGCATAGCTTTGCAATGTACTGAGGTCCTCTCTAGAATCAAATAGATTAACACTGAATCAATATTGAATATATTTGAGTGCTAGTCAGTACCAGTAACTTAAAGGGTAATTTAACCCCTTAAGGACCGGAGGTTATGGGACATTTCCGTCCCATAACGACCGCATAGGGGCAGTTTGACGCGCCGGTACACGTGACCTGTCGCGTGTATCAGCGCGTCATTATGGGGCCTGATAGAGATCGCTCCGATCTTGGAGCGGTCTATTTCATGCCCTATTTTTACTTACAGCGCTCCCGGTAGAGCGCTGTAAGTAAAAAGTATGTGACGTACCAGGACCGTCATCGGTCCTTGAGTAGTTCAAGGACCGTGACGGTCCTGGTACGTCAAGGGTCCCTATGGGGTTAAACAAATCGTGATATTGCTTAAGCTGAACTTGGTGCACAAGTCCTTTTTCAGGCCTGACAAAGTTACTATGATGTATTTCTTAGGCAAACCAACTGCACTGTAGGGAACAAAGGAAATTTCCCCAAATACCCATTGTTTTAAATGGACATTTTTAACACCTTGAATGCTAGATGTCTCCAATGCATAGCAAAGCAATCAAGATGCTAAAATTACCAATTAAAACAATGAGGATTTACATTTATCCCCTATGTCACTGTTCGTTTACTCTTAATAAACTGTGTCTCCAATTATTAGTGTAGTGTAATAGTTTTCAGATTGCGGGTTTTCTTTTTTTTTTTTTTGTGTGTGTAAGTCCATACTTTAGGAGAAATTTGCTCTCAGAATTAGACTTCAGGTACCCAATTCTGCATTCTGAGACACAGGGTAACGGCAGCAGTGAGGAGCAGGACTTCCCAGTCCTGAAATTCTCCTCCCACTTCTCTCAGGGAGCGCCTTCACGCTTCCCTTCGTATAGCTGTGCATCAAGTCTATTGTCACAGCAAGCTCTGTTTTTCATTATACTGAGCTTGCAAGGATAGCCGCCACCTTGTTTTGTCAAGGACCAATAGTTTTCTATGATGAAACCAGAAAAGGAAGATTCTTACCCTGCAGGATAGGCAATAAGTCCAGAGTTTCGGTCGCAGGTTATACTGCTGTTACTTGATACAGTTATTCCCAGCACTTTCTCAAGCTCAACCTAAGAAAAGGCACAGTTCAAATGACAAAATATTTCATATAAAACACCAAATTCCAATATGTAATAACTGCTATGTTGCCCTTTACATACTAGGTTAAAATGACAAAAACATGGACATATTAGATGAAAAGTATACAAACTGGTCAGGTATCATTTATTTTTAATATTGTTTTTTCTAGTCCAGCCAGAAGCCTGAGGACCCTTATGAACAGGCAGGGAGGGGCTTAAAGGAGCAGTAACCTTTTTTATAAAAAAATATATATTGTAGGGATTTTCCTATTGAGTAAAATAATGGTACTCCCACTGCCAAGAGATTTATATTTCCAGAGTTATTACAGTCTAAACCCAGGTTTTTTTTACATTAGCTGTGCCCTCTAGTGGTCAAATTGTAATTAGATTTCCTGTTAGATTCTAATGGAGAGGAAAGTCAGAAAACTCAGAGACATACAGTTCTCCATAGAATGTGATAGACACTGCTGAGTCACTTCCTGTCTGTTAGAACTATCAGGAAGTAAACACAGTAAATTCACTTCCTGATTATTTAAACTGCTATAATATTTGAATAAAACATCTGACAGCGATGGGAGTGACCTTGTTTTATTCAGCAGGAAATGCTCTGTAAAATATGTGTTTTCATAAAAAAAAGTTTACTGCTCCTTTAACTACAGAGGATGCATTTGTGACAGGGCTTAGAATTTAAGGGGTCCCCCATCAGTCCCAAAGTCCAGTAAGTTCATGTTACTTACCTGGGAGAATATTTTCGTGTTAGAGGGTCTGGTACAACAATCAATAGTTATGCCACAAAAAAACTACAAAATCCACTATCTTTAAACGACTAATATACCTGGAGACTAAAGTTGCCCGTACTTTCCCTACACACCTCATCATCATTATTCTTAATTAATTCAGGTACATAACAAATAAAGTACAAATACAGCAATTATGCAGAAAAACAAAATCCCAACTAAGCCCTTGGAAGCTAGAGACATTGGAAAGATGTCTCTAGCACCAAAGGGGGTTAACCGTCATATTTCACTTGTGATCTATTTTTACTCAGTCTCTGGACGTGTGCCTATAGAACAGGATTCATGTATGGGATTCTATTCCCAACTTTAAATAAAGTTGTGGTTTTCTTTCTCTTGACACTTTCAATGTGTATTATGTCACATTATGTAGGATGATGTTTTACTGTATTAACTGGATTCATTGTATTATTGGATTTGTTTTACATTTTGCATATTTCACATATGATACCAACATTTCCCAAAAAATCCCATATACATTTTTTTTTTTTTTTTACTGGACATTGAAGTGACTGGAACACCAGTGATGCGCTTAGTATCATGTAGACAAACACCATCAGAAAAACGTGTACAACACATTTAGATCTGCATATCTACAGCTGACGTCACCCACTGTTAAATACTATATGAAATCCTATAAATAAAATGTATTCACCTGATGGGAAGTGCATAGCATGTAACCCTTGTAATGACAGGCAAACAGAATATGGGGTGAAATGTAATTTTTTTTTTAACTAGAGACAAATCAAGGATAGTAGGATCCCTAGATACAGTGTTAAAACAGGACACTGACCCTGAAAATCTGTGACAGTTGACAGATGTGTACATAGGGATCTCTAGTTGTGCTTCAGCAAACTTTGGCCCATATTTATAAAAGCAAACTGAAATTATTCTGCAGAAAACCATCTGCATCCTAGGGGACAAATATCAGTTTTAACCCTTTGAGTGCCAGTGGGGGTACACAACGCATTGCTTTGCAATGCGTTGCATACCCCTCTGGCACTCGAAGGTTTAAAATAAATTGTGCTTTTAACCCCTTGAATCCTACAGTGCGCATTGGAGAACTCTCTAGCATTCAAGGGGTTAAAAAACTATTCTAGACCATAGGGAACTCGGAATTGTTAGTTGTCCCTTACGGTGCAGTTGGTTTACTCCAGAATAAGCCATATGAAGCATTTGGAATTTTCACCACTGTCATTGCCTGAAATCTGATTGGTCACCGAGTGCCATGACGTCATCAAACATTTATCAGCTGTACCAATGATATAGTTTCCATGGAAACTTCAAAGCAGTAAGTTAAACAAAACCGCCTGACAGACTGGGGACTACAGTTCTCGTTGGCCTCAGCTGCAGCTAAAAGTGATGAAAACTGCAGTCCAACAGCTGGAGAGCCGCAGGTTGTAGACCTCTACTGAATCCCGGCCTAATCCCCCCTCCTCTGTTCTAACCTGTCTGTGGCCTCTCACGTTTCCCGACGCCCCCTGCTGGCCCCGGGAGGACTTGCGCTGCACAGGCGGCGACGGGGGAGCAGGAGGCTGTGAGAGGACCCTGAGTTGTCCGGTCCCGTCAGACATATTCGCATCGGTAGGTTCGAAAAACGCGGCTAAACCTAGGCTCAACGTTCGCCGCTCTGATTGGATGGCGATGATAAACGGGGCGGGTCCGGAGAAGTCTGACTACAATCCAGAAGAACAGCCGCTGTGCTGATTGGACAGCATAAAAATAAGAGGGCGGGGACCGAAGGCACGTTGTGGAAATTAACTGGTCTCTGATAGCGGTTGCACGGAATGGCTGGGTAGATGTTGGGCGTGACTTAGTGAGCTGTCATTCACCAGCTGAGTGATACACCAGAGAGAGTGTGTGCATGGGTGTGTGATGTGTATATCTGTTAACTGCTCCTCTTTTAATGTCAGTTTGTGTGGTGTGTGTATATAAGCATATCACGTTGCTCCACATCTATAAAATATTAATGTTTGTATAAACTTCAGTATATCTTATCTCCCAAGATGGACAGTCCCTCTTTGAGACCCAAATCCCTATGTCCCCCTTTCTCACCCTGGTGTCCCTGTGTTTAGGAGATCAGACTGTGTGGTGTGTATAGAAGTGTATCACCCTGGTGTCCCTGTGTTTAGGAGATCAGTCTGTGTGGTGTGTATATAAGTGTATCACCCTGGTGTCCCTGTGTTTAGGAGATCAGACTGTGGTGTGTATATAAGTGTATCACCCTGGTGTCCCTGTGTTTAGGAGATCAGACTGTGTGGTGTGTATAGAAGTGCATCACCCTGGTGTCCCTGTGTTTAGGAGATCAGACTGTGTGGTGTGTATAGAAGTGTATCACCCTGGTGTCCCTGTGTTTAGGAGATCAGACTGTGGTGTGTATAGAAGTGTATCACCCTGGTGTCCCTGTGTTTAGGAGATCAGACTGTGTGGTGTGTATAGAAGTGTATCACCCTGGTGTCCCTGTGTTTAGGAGATCAGACTGTGTGGTGTGTATATAAGTGTATCACCCTGGTGTCCCTGTGTTTAGGAGATCAGACTGTGTGGTGTGTATATAAGTGTATCAACCTGGTGTCCCTGTGTTTAGGAGATCAGACTGTGTGGTGTGTAGGGAAGTGTATCACCCTGGTGTCCCTGTGTTTAGGAAATCAGACTGTGTGCTGTGTATAGAAGTGTATCACCCTGGTGTCCCGGTGTTTAGGAGATCAGACTGTGTGCAGGGCCGGATTTGCCATTAGGCAAAGTAGGCACCTGCCTACAGGCGCACGCCAATGAGGGGCGCCTGCCATTTGTATTTTTTTTTTTTTTTTTTAAATATTCTTTTAAAAAAAAAAAAAAACTATCCACCTCGCTGGCTGCGCCGGCGGCACCCACTCACATTGCCCGCCCCCCCAGTCTTGTACCTGATGGAGCTCCCTCGTCGCCCCTTTAGGAATGCAGAGCGCTGGGAGATGACATCATCTCCCAGTGCTCTGCATTCCTGAATAGGAGACCGCGCAGGAGCTCCATCAGGTGCAAGACTGTGCCAAAGCAGGTACGTACAGATCTCCTACCAGGGAGGTAGGAAATGGACAACAGGGGAAGCAATGTGAGGGCAATGTGGAGCTAATGGGGGGGCAATGTGGAGCTAATAGGGGGAAAGTTGGAGCCGATGGAGGGCAATGTGGAGCTGATGGGGGGCAGTGTGAAGGCAGTATGGTATATGGAGATGATGGGGGCAGTATGGAGCTGATGGGGGCAATATTGTATATGGAGATGATGGGGGCAATGTGAAGGCGATATATGAGATGATGGTAGCAAACTGGAGCTAATGGGGGGCAATGTGGCGATGATGGGGGCAATATGGAGATGATGGGGGGGCAATGTGGAGATTAGGAGCATTGTGGAGGTATCCAGTGCAGATGGCCCACGGGGGGCGGGGGGGAGGGCGCTTCACATTTCTGTGCCTACAGGCTCCTGAGATGTAAATCCAGCCCTGACTGTGTGCTGTGTATAGAATTATATCACCTGGTGTCCCTGTGTTTAGGAGATCAGACTGTGTGGTGTGTATATATATATATATATAAGTGTATCACCCTGGTGTCCCTGTGTTTAGGAGATCAGACTGTGTGGTGTGTATATAAGTATATCACATTGCTCCACAGCAATAACATTCACATTAATGTCTGTGTAAACTTAAGTGTCTGTGTTTATAAATTATCCAGTGTAAATAAAATACTTTAGTCATGCTCAAAATCATTCAGTTACAAAAAGAGGTGTCAACAGGTCATGAAATAACCAAAAATGCTCAGTATTGTTCCACCCACCAGCTATGTCCCCATCAACACCACCTAAGACAAAAGTGTCCCCCTTTGGCCATTTGAAATGTTTTAGGTATGGTATATGTATTTATAAATTAGTCTGTGTAAATAAAATACTTTGCTGTTTGCTATAAATTGTTTATTGATTTACATAAAGATGTGCCAGTAGCATACTTTGCAAATGGCCAAAGAGGGACACTTGTGTTTTAGCTGGTATTGCTGGGGATGTGGCATTACTGAGAATTTTTCTTTATTTCATGACCTATTGACACCTTTTTGTGTAAGTGAATACATTATTTAGAACAAGATCAAAGTATTTTATTTACACAGACAAATTTTTAAACACATATACTGCAGTTTAAATAAACATTAATGTGAGTTTTATTTCTGTTGAGCAATGTGATACATTTATATACATATCACTCAGTCTGATCTCCTAAAAGAGGGACACCAGGGTGAGAAAGAGTGACAGAGGGATTTGGTTCTCATAGAGCGGCTCTTCCTCCTAAAGAGGGATGCTTGGGAGGTACAGACCCCTAATATCTTCTAAAGAGGCATGGTTGGGATGTATGGACCCCTAATATCTCCTAGAGGGACACTTGGGAGTCATGGGCCCCTAATATTTCCTAAAGAGGGACACCTGGGAAGTAGAGAGCCCTAATATCTCCTAATGAGAGCCACTTGGGAGGTATGGAGCTCTAATAACTCCTAATGATGGACTCTTGGGAGGTATGGAGCCCTAATATGGCCTAAACAGGGACACTGGGGAGGTATGAAATCCTAATATCTCCTAAAGAGGGTCACTGGGGAGGTATGGTGTTGGTAGTGCCTATTCTGCGGCTGAAGTGCTGTTTTTTGTCTTTTGCATGAGGTTTCTGCTGGTGCTGCGCTACGCAGTACTATGTCCCACTACTGATGCTCTGTCATATGACTGCCCAGGGGAAAAGTATCCATGGAAATGTTTTGGATATTTTGGTAAGTATGTGTGTATGTTATGGTTAAATTCAGAAACTGGCTAATATGCGTATTATCCAAATAAAATGCATTTTCTCCATGGAGAAGATGCAATAAGATTTTGAGAAGGGACCAGGTGAGCAGTATTGTAGTGTATTTCCAAGATGTCTTCTCCATCATATCCCTGTAAATACATCACAAATATGCCTTCATCACCAGGTTTATGATTTTGCAGTTACTACGTCAACACTCCCTAACTCTTTGAGTGTCATAGTGATGTGTATAAAATCATAAAAAACAAAAAAAACACAGAGCTCCCCATAGTGTAAAACTACAACATTCGCGATATACAGAATAATAGACTGGTACTCACAAGTGAGTTGGTCAGATGAATCTGACTTGCAGGCTGATGGATAGATCAGCCCGTGTCCACTCAGGTGTCTCTGGTAGAGTAGGAATCCTCTGGTCTCTCTACCCCCAGGAACTGTGAAAACCAAATCAGTAGAGCAATATACTTCCAATCACATGGAGAGAAGATTGGAACTATATTGCTATGCTGATTTGGTTATCACCGTTCCTGGGAAAGAAAGAGGGGCATAGGGATTTTTGTCTTTGAAGGACAATATCCCACTAAATATGGTCACTTGGGAGGTATGAATGAATGTTTATACCTTTTATCCAGTGTCTGTTAAAAATTCACAAATTAAAGGGGATTTATCATCCATGTACATGTTGGCCTAAATAGTTAGTTTATGTAGCGACTAGATGTTATAATGTTTTCATTTTTTTGAATAAAATCGCTATTTTGCTGAAATTAAAAAAAAAATGATTGCTCTGCGCCCTACTTCTGAATGGACTGCGGTTACCAGCTCTGTTCTGCAGTCTGTCACTGTTCCTCTGCTCTCCTCCCTCTATCCAGTCTCCTCCAATGACGGAGGATTTCTACCTGTAACTGGAGCGTTCTGTGGCCAATGAGACCACTCCAACTTACATGTAGAAATCCTCCGTCATTGGAGGAGGCTGGATAAAGGGAGGGGAGCAGTGGCAGAGTGACGGACTATGGTACAGAGCTGGTAACCGCGGTGTGTCCGGAAGTAGGGCGCAGGGCAATATTTATTGTTTATTTTCAGCAAAATAGAGGTTTTATTAAAAAAATTAAAATGTCATAACATCTAGTCGCTATACAAACTTTATTAGACCAACATGTATGGGGGTAATAGATCCCCTTTAAGCAGAAATCATCACAGAAAAAACTATAAAATTGTTGTGTTGTTTCCATTTCTTTCAATATTTCTTTTATTATCAAAATAAGTACTGGGTTATACATATAAATTTGGTATCAAAAGGAACCCCTACTTATGCTTAAAGGGATAGTAATACTTCAGAATTACTATCCCTTATATTGAAGCCCTTTAAAAACTGAATTAAATGCCACCAGCGGCGTCTCTCACACCTTTATGGTTTGCAAGATAGCCGCTTTTAAACTTCGCTCTCCCCTGACGTCATCGTTCTTGCTGCAGCAGGGAAATCCGGTCCCGGGACCGGCGGAGGCTCTTCAGCAGAGCCGAGATCTCGTTATGGAAGACAAGATCCTTCACTAAAACGGTCTTCTATTTGTGTTTGGTTACCAAGCACACATAGAAGACCGTTTTAGTCAAGGATCGTTTCTTCTATAACGAGATCTGGCTTTGCTGAAGAGCCTCCGCTTGATTCAATGAACAGATTCCCTTCTGCGGCAAGAACACTGATGTCAGGGGAGAGGCAGGGGGGAGCGAAGTTTAAAAGCGTCTGTCTCACAAACCATAAAGGTTTGAGAGATGCCGCTGGTGGCATTTAATTCAGTTTTTTAAAGGGATAGTAATACTTAAAATGCAAAAAAAATATGTTGTAGGGTTTATCCCCCTGAGTAAAACAAGGGCACTCCCACTGCTGAAAGGTGTTTCATTCAAAAGTTATTAATTTTCAAAGTTGAATTTTTTAGGTGCAATATCACAGTGGCCTGAAATTGTATAGTGGCGCTGTTGCTACACCATCCTATGGAGATTTATGGTCAACTGACCAGAGCTATCAATAGGATCGTGTAGCAACAGCGCCACTGTACAATTTCAGGCCACTGTGATATTGCACCTAAAAAATTCAACTTTGAAAATTAATAACTTTTGAATGAAACACCTTTCAGCAGTGGGAGTACCCTTGTTTTACTCAGGGGGATAAACCCTACAACATATATTTTTTTTACATTTTAAGTATTACTATCCCTTTAAGGGCTTCAATATAAGTGATAGTAGTTTTGAAGTATTACTATCCCTTTAAAAAAAATGGTACAAAAATTGTGTGGGTGGACTAAATGAATTAGAGGGAAACATTATTGCTCTAGTCCTCTGGTGTAAATAAGCCCTGGTCAGTAAGGGGTTAAGAGAACGTATCACCTTTCCAAGTCCCCCCCCCCCCCCCCCCCGAGGGATGTTTACATCTTGGAAGAATGTGCATGATTATTCCTCCTTATCCTACCTCTCTGATAGAAACTGATACATTTTAGCAGCCAAATGTGGAGAGAGGTGATTTTATAGCCATGTGAGTAAATAATTATGCAGCTTTATCTGACCAAGGGATTCTTTACAGTAAGGGCAGTAAAGCTATGGAATTCTTTGCCTCCGGATGTTGTACTTGCAGATAATGTAACTGTTTTCAAAAAAGCAATGGATGCCTATCTAGCACAGAACAATATTGAAAATTATGACAGATGGTTTCAATGTAGATAGGATGTTGATCCAGGGGTCTTCTGACTGCCAGTTGAAGTCAACAAGGAATGGTTTTACCCGCTTGGGGCTAAATTGGAAATGGCTTCAGAGGGCTTTTTTTGCCTTCCTCTGGATCAATAGGAGTGTTTTTGGAATGGGCTGGACTTGATGGACGCATGTCTTTTTTCAGCCTCGTCAACTATGTTATTATGTTACTAAGTCAGAGAACAAACTTTCATCAGCTGAGCAACACTACACACTGTTGAGAAGTCTATTGTCTATCTGTACTCCTAGATGTTTCTCTAATTAGGATTTCCAAAGTAGTTTCCCATTTATTATATACCACCAAATGTTGCTCAGTGTTGCCCGTGGGATGGTTCTTTTTTATTTATTATATCATTTTTTTAAATCAAAACCAGACGTTGTGGTGAGGCATCAGTACCCCTCCTGATGCACCCCACCCCACCCCACCTATTGATCTCCCAGCCGCTGATCTACCAGAGGTGACGCAGAGGTCTCCCCTACTTCCATCCCACCCGAACTACCGGATAGGAGTAGGGGTAGGGTTAGGAAACCGTTCACATGAATGTGGGAGGCTTTCAGGTAATTTATGTTGTATTTCAGGACCAGGTATTACAAAACAGTGTTTTGGATGGTCCCGAAGTAATATTTACTAAAAGTAAAAATCTAAAACAGATGCTGTCAAGAAAAAGACCAGGAAGAAATAATAAATTAAAAAAAAAAAAAAAGAACAAAAGGCGATAGTGGGCCATATTAGTGATAATTTTAAATGTGGAATGAGTAGATGCATCACTTGTACATATATACAAAACAAAGTATGTTCATAGATCATTATAAAAATAATATACACATTAAACAACATATAACGTGTAATAGTACCCATGTGGTTTATAAAATTACATGTCCTTGTAAATTAAGCTATATAGGTAGGACAAAAAGGAGGTTTAAGGATAGATTCCTGGAGCACAGAAGAGCCATTATAAATACAGACATTAAAGGGATAGTAATACTTTGTTTTATCTTTATTTTATTTTGTAGGCATTAAAAAAACATGAAGAATGATATAAGTCTTATCTCTCAAACCTTTATGGTTTGAGAGATATTTACAAGCAAAGTTTCCCCCTCCAGGCCCTTTTACCTAGTGTAAGCCATCTCTTCTCAGGTGTGAATCTGGTTGTAAGACCAGACAGATAACAGCAGGGGACAATCTTCTTCCTATGAGAACAATGAAAGCCCTGCCCCCCTTGACAAGTTTTTCAGGTTTTTCCCTTATCTTAATTGAAGATTGTCCCTCTCTGCAGTCTACCTGGGCACCTCTCTTCTGATCTGGCTGAGCAGTGTTACATCAGTAAAAGCGGCAGGAGGGGGATACTTTGTCATTGAATTACTCCTAAACTACAAGTCTGACAGAACTGAAATAACACGCTCCAAAGTCCAAATACTATGATAATTAATTAGAGCTGCTTTTATTATGAAACATTACTATCCCTTTAAGTATCCATTGAGTATACATTATCAAGAACATCATCAAAAATCCTTGACGGGTAGTATGATTATGGCTTTAGAGCAGATTCCAGATTCTTTTAAAGAAGGTGAAAGGTTCAGTATGCTCTATGAGAGTGAAACATACTGGATCTTCACTTGTGATACATTGGTCCCAAATGGGTTAAATGAAAAGATTGATGTCCATACTTTTCTTACTTTTTGATTGCCAATAATTCAAAATGAGAAATATGTACTAGTGCCCATTTAATAAGATGAAACTGAGAGGTCAGCGGGTTGTATAGATGTGACTCTCAGAAAGTACTGTCAATGTATAAATTTTTAATAAACGTTTTTGAATATAGTTGCCATGCTAGAGTAATATAGGTTTATTGGTATTTATTGCACCTAATGTAACTATGCACTAGTTGGCATAATTATGGTTAATTAACAATCATATAGGAAGCAGAAGCCTATCCCAGTGTTTTTAACTATGGCGTTAATTTGGTGCTAAATATAAGGAAGACACTAATGGTGATTCTATATAAATAGCTCCCTGAAGAAGTGCCAGTAGGTGGCACAAAACGCGTTGGAGATTTAGTCAGTTATATGGAATATCGATATCTTTAATTGGAAGGACTTCCAGCACAGTCCCGGTGACTACACTTTTTACTGGCATATTGGTCTACATTGCCCTAAAAAAAGGACGGGAGGTCTGAAAAGAAGTGACGGAGAGATCGAGGCTGCAACAATATAACTGATCGATACAATTGGAAACAAACGGAGAGAGTATAGCCTGGGCTGCCCACAGATCACGTAAAGTCAAGGAGGATAGCGGTCTGAATATCGAGGAGCACTATGGTATTTTTGTTATCTTTCAGCAAATCATCCTTGATTTATAAAAACAATATATCAGCCTCTGCTCGTGTCATATAAAGAACTCTATACTGAGGAAAAGACCTGCCCGCATTGTACCAGCGTTTCAAGGGTTAACAATATCTTTTAGCCAATTGTCTTTAAGAACAGTTGTGAGTCATCAGACAGAAGAACTATTCTATTTGACAATACAATCAAAAAAGAAGTGACTGTGTTACTATCAAGACGGCGTTTCACTATTTATATCTGCAGTCACCTATCCTATAACATAGAGTGGTAGAATGCGTCGGTCACTGTGAGCTGTAACCGCATATGTGCAGTAGAGAGTCTCTACTGTGCATGTGTGGTTTCGCACACAGGGAGCTTCGCTGTGAGCCGTCTGGAGCTCCCCGCTAAGGATCAGCATGTTCGGCGAGTCTCTACTGTGCATGACTGCAGTCATGCGCAGTAGAGACTCGCCGAACGCACAGATCCGGAGCTGGGAGCTCCAGACGGCTCACCACCTGTCTCTGCTCCCAGCTCCGGGGCAGCAGCCGGGGCCGCTGGGTGCACTTTAGCCCGTGTATACGGGCTTTCATACTAGTATTAATATATTACGGACACAGGGATATTTAGTTTACCACTATATATTTTTAACCCCTTAACGACCGGGGAATGCGGACGTGACTCTACGACCACGGAGCAATTTTTTTTTATTGCTCCGTTGCGTTCTGGACTCCCCGAACGGCGTGCAGCCGCGGGGGGAGCCCGGAACTCGATGACGGTCATAGTACGTCATCGGTCGTTAAGTCACATCGACCCTTGACATACTATGACCGTCAAGGGTAGTTAAGGGGTTAAGCTTCGGAGCATATTATTATTGTTTTTATATACTGCAGTTTATAAGTGTACTTATATCATTTATTATTTTAAGTAAATTCAATTGGTTATTATTAGATGATGATTGTTTTCGCTCTCCTTATTGTTGGGGTTATTTAATGTATATGTATGTACAATACTTTCAGTAGATGTCTAAAAAACTTTTCTATTCAATAAACTTTCCTGTTTGTTAACTATTAATTACAAATGGGAATTCTGGTATTGTTGCATTTGCTCTGCTTCTAATTATAAGTTCATTTTCATTGTATGAGTTACCCAGACCAAGTCTAATGCACCAGAGGGATCTATTGCAACTTGGAAAGTATAAAAGATGTCTGAGAAACTTACTTCTCACTGACTAGCTGGTGAGAAATTTCCTGCCTGTCATATGATATATATGAGCAGATGAAGAGATCTGGATCATGTTCACCAGGATGATAAAATCAAACTATTATATCTGAATGTTTTCTTTAATTAAAAAAAAAAAAAAAAAAAAGGAAGAAATGTATCGTTGAAAGAATATTCCAGACTTGGGGTAAGCCCATTCAAATATTTCTACTTTTTTTATGTTTATTTAAAATTGTTAGTAATTATTTATTCTCTGATTTTCCATATAGAAAAACACGGACAATAATCACATACTATGAGGCTGGAGTACTAAAAATTTTTTTTTTTTTTTTAATTTTTATTTTAAAGTTTATTAAAGTTCTGAAGTAACATACAGAATGCAGTCTAGAATGTAATAGGATACATAATATAGTATAGAAGACGATAAGAAAAGCATAGTCCACTAACAATCGTAATATCAAGGGTGGCAATAAAGAATATACGACAATCTAAATATAATAGCTGTATAAGAACAGTATTTCGAATGGCAAGATACATAAAAAGATATCTAGCAAGGTATTAGGCTATAGGGGAGATAGTCTCAGTGTAGATCGAGACCATTAACTGTTGATAAACAGGACAAACCGCCAAGCCCAATCCAATGGCAACAGTATGGTCTAACCTGTAGTGACAGTCAAAAGGGTCTGAAAGTCAATACATATAGCGATCGGGGTTAATGAACTATACGTAAGTAAAGAAGCACAAATTCCAAGGTAAATAAAAATGAGCAACTGAAGGTAGAAAAGTAGAGAGGAAAGGATGTGAGAAGGGGGAACACAAGGGGGCAGAGAGATAATAGGTTTAGGGAGGGAGAGCCCAGGGGAGCGAAGAGCCGGGACCCGAATTCAAGCTGACAACCGCCTAGCTGTAGGAAGTATGCTATTGCCTACACATGTGGCAGCACCCCACACCAAGGGATGGGACGGGACCGTGATACTGCTCGTGTAGGGAACAGAAGTGTGTAAGGAGGTATTATGGAGATGCAATCCAGTGACCCCAGAGTCTATCATATTGAGCCATGTTGTTATGTTCTAGTGCATGACATTTCTCCATTCGGAGGAGGGAATCTACCCTTTCCAACCATAGGTGAGCTGAGGGGGAGTACTAAAAATTTTAATAATTCTTAAATAGATCATAGGGCACAAATTCAAATATACATTGATTTACTGGAGCTTTTACCTACTTGTATGATAGAGAGCAAACAAACGCATTGCTTTTTTATTTCTATTTAGGCCTGGCTTCATCAAGGTGCGAATGGATCAATACGCAGGTAAATCAGAGGATTTCTCTGCGTATTACCCATTCGCACATTCAACAACTTTCGGATTGTATCTGCTCATCGCTTATTCTTCAGTAAGGGATGTCCAGATAGATCCACAAATGTGATACGCTAGCTTCAAGCTGCCGTATCCCATTTGAATTCATGGGGCGAACACACGGATACATATTTTCGCCTATGCATATACATGTGTTTTCCCCATGACTGACCAATTTAAGCAAGTTTCCCTGCTTCGCATACACAAAACAGGGAAACGCGCAAAATCAACAATGAATAACCGAAGGTATCCATCAATTATCGTGGCGAAGAGCAGCGTATTTGATACGCTGTTCTTCCCGCAGTTTGATGAATCCGGGCCTTACTGTTTTTATTTACATTTGATCTATGTTTTAGTCTCCTGCTAGCTATTTCAGTTTGAATACAATAACAGCTAAGGTCCCTTATGATTAAGTCAGGTCTAAATAAATATATAGATAGCTGTCACTGGCGTCTGTATGAAGGACACGTAGGTAAGTCAATGTGTTAAGAGTGAGCTATTCCCAGAATACAGTTCCTCTTTAATGTCGCTAATGAGGGCCCATTGTGTGAGTATGTATAGTATATATATATATATATACAGTACTGGGCAAAAGTCTAAGGCAGGTGTGAAAAAATTGCTGTAAAGTAAGAATGCTTTCAAAAATAGACATGTTAATGATTTATGTTTATCAATTAAAGTGGAACTATCACCCATGTGATCGTTACTCCCAAATAATTATGTACATAACGATAAGCATATCCATACTAGTATTACATAGTAACATAGTAATTTAGGTTGAAAAAAGACTTGCGTCCATCTAGTTCAACCCTTTTCCTATTCCTGTTTACCATCGATCCAAAAGAAGGGGAAAAAAAACCTCAATATAGCAATTTCAAATTCTGCCTTGAATGGGGGGAAAAAAATTCTTCTTGATTCCAAATGGCAATCAGATTAATCCCAATACTAACGTACATAGCCCTCTATGTCATGCTCTTTTAAATACGTATCCAGGCCCTTTTTAAAGGCATCTAATGTATTCGATAGCACCACCTCCTCATGCAGTGAATTCCATACCTTTACTGTCCTTACTGTAAAGAATCCCTTCCGCTGTTGTAGATTAAATCTCCTTTCCTGAAGTCTAAGCAGGTGGCCCTTGTCCTCTGTGCTGTTCTGTTAATGTATTATCCAGAATATGTCCAGTGTTATTGAGAAATCCAACTCGTTCTGCGACGGTCAGGCAAGCAGCTTGCTGTAGACGCGCCTGCGCCATCAGTCCCTTCCTGTACCTTAAAGTACAATGTAACTCCTCCTAGAAGAGACTGGGACAGACAGTGCAGACGCACAGATGTCTCTGAGGCAAGATGTCTGTGCTGATGCCTGCCTGACCGTCTCAGAACAAGTTGGATTTCTCTGTAACGCTGGACATACCCGGATAATACTAGTAGGGATATGCTTATAGTTATGTGCATAATTATTAGGGGGTAACTTTAATTTTGGTGATCATTCTACTTTAACAAAATGCATAGTGAATGAACAGAAGAAAAATCAAATCAATATTTGGTGTGACCACCCTTTGCCTTCAGAACAGCATCATTTCTTCTAGGTACACTTGCACACAGTTTGTTAAGAAACTCGGCAGGTTGATTGTTCCAAACATCTTGGAGAACTAACCGCAGTTCTTCTGTGGATTTGGGCACCTCAGTTGCTTCTCTCTCCTCATGTAATCCCTGACAGACTCGATGATGTTGAGATCAGGGCTCTGTGGGGGCCATACCATCACTTCCAGGACTCCTTGTTCTTCTTTATGCTTGAGATAGTTCCTCATGACTTTGGCTCAGTGTTTGGAGTCGTTGTCATTCGGGGTGGGCGAAAAGTGTGAAAAATTTCCCAAGAAAAATTTTGCGAAAACGTGCCAAATTTTTTGCTTTTCCCGCAAAAAATTTTGCCTTTCCACCTAGGCAAAAATGTCCTCCTTTTCGCCTATTTTAACAAATTTTCAGCCTATGTTAACACATTTTCCGCCTATATTTCCTATAGGTACTACATTTACCACTGTAATATTACTTCCTCTAAGGGCTGAAGTTTAGAAATAAGTGGCTGAAAGTCAAAGTTGTGAGTCCTACAGCAACATATGGCTTGAAAATTGTGTTCGCATGCAGAATGCTTTGTCCTTTGCCCACAACACTTTCTTGCTTAAGTGACACTGTCACATATTCATGATGATGTCAGGTAATAAAAAAAATATATATATATATAAAGTACAACCTACAATGTGGCAGATATGTATTGTAAACAAGATAGAAAACCCACAGCGCTAAACCACCATGATTAATATATTTAATGTGAAGGATGTGAATGAACCTAGTGATTAAGGTATGGAACACTTCAAGGAAAGAGGGGGCTTGTCCCCAATCCCCCAAACATAGGAAAAACCTAGAAGAAACACAAAAGCAAAAATTAACCTGTGTTGATCCATACTGATAATATAAATTGTAAACCCCGTAATATGCCTTTATCATAATTGTGCTGTGCTAGCTTTAAATAAAATAATAATTAGGGTTTTAGTAGCATAGACTGGCCAATGTATGTTTAAGCCCACTTGCCACGCCAAGGCAACCTATAGAGAGTTAGTCCTAAACCTAACCTATACTCATAACATACTAAACTTCTAAAGCTTGATCTGAGGAAACACTGCAGCTTGCCTGTAAGCATTAAAAACAAAAACATCTGAAGCTGTCTGAGGAAACGTGTTAGCTTGCAAAAACTTTAATAACATAATGGTGGAGCTATCATAGCCCCCCCATATCAGGACTCGCCCATTGTCCAGCTAGAGCCAGCCACAGTGAGCAAGGGAGGCAGAAGCCATAGGACCAAACACTATCAATCCCCACTTAAATAGTCCCAGCCTCCCTCCCCCACCGCAATATACCTGAACTCCCCTGGACAACATGTAATTAAAGGCAATGTCAAAGTTAGGCCTGCAAAGCAAACAAAAAGGCCATATACATGTCCACAATTAACCCTTTGTTTGCCGTAGTTATGTTTATTAAAACTAAAGAAAAATGCTAAATATGTGAATTAAATAAAATAAGATACCATGGTGTAAGCAGCTAGAATGGGGAAAAAAAGGACAAAGTACAAAACAAACAGATAGAAAACCCAGAGCGCTAAACCTCCATGATTAATAGATTTAATGTGAAGGATATGAATGAATCTAGTGATTAAGGTACAGAACTCTGCAAGGAAAGAGGGGGCTCGTCCCCAAACCCCCAAACTTAGGAAAAATCTACAAGAAATACAAAAGCAAAAATGAACCTGCGCTAATCCATACTGATAATATAAATTGTAAACCGCGTAATAAGCCTTTATCATAATTGTGCTGTGCACATATTCAGGATGATATCAAGTAATAAAAAAAATAAAATACAACCTACAATGTGGCAGATGTGTATTGTAGTGGTGGTTGTGGTGGACTGGCATGGTGTGATTTGTGTATGTATTTTTACCATTGTCATACTCTATTCTCCGTCTCAGATTATTGACACATATTACTTATCGGTCATAACAGTGGTCCCAAGTGGGGTAGATGGTGGCAACCCTTCAACACATCCGTCCTCCACCTCCTCATCTGTGCTGCTTTTAATATAATTGTCCTGGCTTTGTCTGTCATGTGTGGTTTCTGTTACTACTACAACTACTGGAGCTGGATGTTGATGTACTTCTACTGCCACTACTACTAGGTGTCAAAGGTGCAGCACTTACAGCAGCAGCACCAGAGGTACTCATCATATCTAACACAACCTGTGTTGCTGGGTACTCAAACCAAATGTGTGTGGCTGAGTGGGACTTGGACTTTGTAGAGGCATTGATGCTGAGGATGACTGATAGGGTGACTCTGTGCTTTTTGACATCTGTACTTGTCCAGGGTCATACTTTCCAATGGCTTTCTCAAACAGTTTATAGACAGGCACAGTGCTCCTTAAAAGTGGCGGAAGATACAGCCTTTGACTTTCTGCTAACCTTATAGCCCTGTCATCATCCTCACTCTCAACTTCATCTGTATCTGAACAAAAGAAGGATGCTTGAGGGATATATTGTATATCTGCATCATCATCAGTCATCATTAGGTCATCCTCAGCAGCATCAGCATCACCTGACAGTTCTTGCCCACTACTACCCTTATATTCCTCTAAGCTTTAAGAGGTCTCAAACAATTTCTTTTTACTTTTACTATAACAAAATTCACCACTACTTTGAGGACAGGTGTTTTGGTGTCTCCCTGTCTGATGCAGCAGGCGGTTCAGCTGCTACACCTTTCTCTGTTATGCTTTTGCCAGCATCAACAACACTTGAATGTGACTTGTTGTCATCTTCAGTGTTCTTTTTATATGGTTCTATATTTCTACTGGCACTGGTGGTGCTGGACCTAGTTTTGTTGGGACCTTGACAAACTGCATCCTCCCTTGGAGTAAAGGGATCATCATCATTGATTGCACACACTGCAACAACCATTGCTGCAGTAGGTTTTTGGACTACTACTTTACTCTCACATCCCTACACTGCTCCACCCCTCCCCCTTCCTCTTGTGCATTTGCTGGACATTCTGCAACTACACTGTGTTTTTTACTGTACAGTGCACAACAGAACTGAAGGAACTGTATGATGCCTTGCCTAAGCCCAGTGAGCTGTCTGTCACTGTCACCTAAGATATTTTGTTTTTTATTCCTTTTTAATTTTTTATGTTATTTATTTTTTAAGTTGTCCACCCTTTCATATCTCCTCCATACTGTCAGTGCTGGAGATACAGGGGGGCATGATTTTCACAGGCGCGGTCAAAATCTCTGCAAGGACTTTGCCCTCCCTCAACAACCAAAAAACATGCCCAACACACACAGACACACACACACACACACACACACAATACAATGCCCTCAACTGTGCCTCGCCTATGCCCAAAATGTCTTCCTGTTCTGTATACACACAAAATGCCCTCACTTTGTGTATACACACAAAATGCCCTCAGTGCAGAGGGGTATGCACTGCATTCCTTTTCAATGTGATGTGGGTTGGCAGTAAATGGCTGAAGACCTCTCAAACTTTATTGCTTTTACAACATGACTTGTGGAGGTCCTGGGGGTAACAGCGATATATGTGGGCAGTCTGTCTCTTGTTGTCCCCTACAACAAACTCATAGGTGGTATTTCAAATAAAGGAAATCGTGGCACACACTCTGACAGTTCAGTATCACTTCTATTATGTTTCCCCAGATCCCCAGAAACTTTTAGGAGTGCTTCTGCTGCTGCTAGTTGTGGCATCTGTGATATGTTGATGTCTCCTAATCAGACCTGTGGTTCAGGTGGGATCTCAATAATGAGGTGTCAAGGTGTGATCCTTCTTTCCCCCCTGCACATATACTTCTTACACAGACCGCAGATAGCAAAATGTTTAGCTTTTGGTGTATCTCCATACTGTAGACTTCACAGACTGAGGAATTCCTGAGGGGCTACTACTACTACTGTAACTAGATGTTGCCGCAATTGTACTACCAGGTGTCAAAGGTGCTGCACTTCCAGCAATAGCAGAAGCACTCATCATATCTAAGGTTATGGATGTTGATGGCCTGTGTTGCTGCTGGTTACTCCGCATTAGTGTGTGTGTGTGTGTGTGTGTGTGTGTGTGTGTGTGTGTGTGTCTGAGTGGAGGATGGACTTGGAGACGATGACAAAGCTTATGATGACTGACAGGATACTTGTGTTTTTTTTAATGAGAGTTGGTACCGTGTTAGCCGTAGAAATACAGGAGGCAAATATAGTTTTTTGATGAGAGTTGGTACCGTGTTAGCTGTAGAAATACAGGAGGCAAATATAGTTTTTGATACCTTTTATTGGCTAACTAAGCAGATTTATATGCAAGCTTTCAAGACCTTAGATCTCTTCCTCAGGCATGTTATACAGATAAATATGAAAACATTTCTCTTAAATACAAGTACACATCACATTGTTTAGCATGGAAATCAGATAAGAGAACTCAATCCAGATCCAGATATCTTTGATCAGTCAATGGTAAGTTGCACTCTTCCTCTGAGGCTTTAGAGGTATTTACGATGCTCTTGGGTCTGTTGGAAAGGTCAATCAACTAAATTGTATTTTGATAAGAACTCTTTATCTCTATTTAAACCATTACAAATTGCATTAAATTTTAACATTAATTTTACCTCCCATACCTTTCTGTCCCTCTGAGTGCAGAAAAGTCCCATCAATACAGTTAACTTAATGTCAAGGATAACTGTATTTGCCTCCTGTGTTTTTTTTTGGCATCTTCACTTGTCCACAGTCAGACTTTACAATTGATTTCTCAAACCGTTAATGGACAGGTACAGGTCTCCTTTTCAGTGTTGGAAGGTTGTGCCTTTGTCTTTCAGTTAATTTTCTGGTCATGTCATCATTTCTCTCAACTTTTTCTATATCTGAAGAAGATGAGGATTCTGGAGGGATTCTAGATTAGACTAGAATGGTACCACCTTTTACCTATGTCTCTCGTTTGTCACACAGTATTTTGGGTATTTGGGGTAAATGTCCACCTCTAACACCGAAAACAGCCAGAACTTGGATCATCTGCCTGGCTCAGTTGCACAAGATTTTGTGGTATTTGGGTAAATCTGCTTTCTCCCTTCACACTCACTCAGAGTCCCCAGACTTCCCTAACACACAGAACACATTGCCTGCCCACAAATCTCCCTAAACTACATTCCAACTTCACTTTATTTGCCTATCCTACCTATCTCAAACATTGTGTTACTTCTCTAACTCTCACAAACATAGAATGACAAGCTGATGGAACCCAACACCCCTTTTATATTATCCTTGCAGGAAAAGAATGGAAACTTGCTGGGCTGAGGAGGAATTCAATCATACCGCTTATTTCAATGCAGTGAGCTTGGCAGGAAAAGGTGGAAGGTCAGCATTTTTCACAAAAAAAAATCTAAATGGGCAGTGCAGTTTTTCACTTTTGAGGTGAAAAATGTCACCCATCACTACTTATTTGCTCCAGAATGCCTTCTCTTTAGCTTACTGAATAGGGCCCTTTATATGTAATTGATAACAATAATAATATTTCTCTCATTCAATAAATCAGCCACTAATATTCTAGATAAATCTAATTTTAATGTAAAATGTTTTCCTCTCTTTTTTTTCCATGTTTTTTCCATTTTTCCAGATTATGCTCTGGAAAAACCAGACAGTATTCACAGAATTCCTGATCGTGGGATTTAAAGGGCTTCATGTCTTCAAGACGCTGGTCTTTATACTAATCCTTACAATTTACTTTATAACAATAAGTGGAAGTTTGTTGATCATTGCTGTAGTATTCACTAATCTCTATCTCCAGACTCCTATGTACATCTTCCTTTGCAACCTCTTCTTATCAGATATTGTGTTGACCACAAGTATCGTACCATACTTGCTCCATGTAATATGGAATGAAGGTGGGACCATTTGTATTGCTGCATGTTTTTGCCAGTTCTGCATTTATGCTACCACAGGTTGTACAAATTGTCTTCTTCTTACATTCATGTCGTATGATCGATATCTAGCAATTTGTTACCCATTGCGTTATACCTCCATTATGGACCACAAACTCTGTCTCCACCTTATCTTATGGTCTTGGTTCTTAAGTTTTATGATATCTGTGTCTTCAGTTATTCTGATATGTCATCTACAATTTTGTGACGTCAACACCATTGACCATTTTTACTGTGATCTTGGTCCCATTTTACAGATTTCTTGCTCAGACACATCATTTATAGAACTTGAAATTCTTATAGCCTCTATCCCAATGATAGCCATTGCTTTCATGATGGTCCTTGTATCCTATTTCTGTATTTTCCTCACCATCCTCAAGATACCTTCTAATACAGGCAGACAGAAAGCCTTCTCCACCTGTAGTTCCCACCTGATAGTCGTATGTGCATATTATGGGACACTGATCACTCTTTATATAGTTCCATCTAGTAAGAACTCAAAAGATCTCAACAAGTTTCTCTCTCTACTCTATACAGTGGTGACTCCTCTCTTAAACCCTGTAATATATGGCTTAAGGAGTCAAGATATTCGGACTGCACTAAGGAAAACTGCATTCCAATTTAATGCCATTTTTATATAAAGAATGTGAAACATTGGTTAAAGGGGTCTATTCCATATACAACAATATAATCAATGGTGTTCTTAGGCATTATGCTGACTTAGGCAGAGACTGAAATAGTGAGACCCCCCTTCTAGACCTTACAATGAATGCCAAAATCAATTGACCGGTATAGCTTGCATACAGTTCTGAAATTTCCCAGCAGAGCTTGCAGTGTGTTAGAGACATCTTTAGCAAACAGTGGTTAAAAAGCTTCAGTTAAATCAATTAAAATCTGTCTCCTGTATGGAGCCTTGTTCCACTGTCCCAATGGTAATCACAAAACCACACATACACTGTCTGACACCCCAGCCTTGTTCCTCTGTCCACTTGTAGTTACAGAACCACACATACAGTGCCTGACATGTAAACCTTGTTCCACTGTCTAGTGGTAGCCCCAGTACCACATATACATTGCCTGGAATCCCTGGCTTATTCCACTGGCCCACTGGCAGTCATTAAACATTTTATACATTGTTTGACACCCTGGACTTATTCCTCTGCACACTGATAATCACAAAAACACTCATGCACAGTCTGACACCGCAGCCTTGTTCCTCTGTGTAGTGGAAGTAACAGAAACACACATAATCTCTCTGATAACCCATCCTAGTTCCTCTGTCCACTGGTAGTCATAGATCCAAACATACAGTGTCTGGAATCCCCGCTTTGTTCCATTGACCCACTTGCAGACACAAACCACAAATACACTGTCTGACACCTCAGCCTTGTTTCACTGTTCACTGGTAGTCACAGAACCACACATATACTGTCTGACACCCCAATCTTGTTCCACAGTACCACACATTCTTTAGTCTGACTCCCAAGTATTGTTTAACTGTCTCACTGGTAGTTACAGAACCAAGCATGCATTGTCTGACACTCAAGTCCCGATGTTGACTGGTGGTCACAAAAACACACATACAATGTCTGCCTCCCCAGGTTTGTTCTGTTGTCCACTGGTAGTTACAGAAACATAGATTCTCTGTCTAACACTCCAGACTTTTTGCACTGGAAGCCACACAACCAAAAATATATTGTCTGACACCTGGGCCTTTTTCCAATTTCCACTCATAGTCACATAACCATACATACATACACTGATACCCCTTTGCCTTTTTTGGTGGTAGTGTGCTTTTGTTCCACTGTGTCATATTTTGCATACAGCATGAGCTATTCTTCTGGTGCATTCTTGGAGCTGAGAGAGAGGTAATGGTAAAAGGGTAACAAAGCTGAAGGTGATTTAGAAAGCATAATGGGCAGTTACAGTTATATTTAGAGATGACTGTGAATAGCTTTGGGGTAGATCTTTTGGTAGAGGTGTCTGTAGGTCAGTGACATTATTTTTAAGGGATAGTAATGTTTCATAATAAAAGCAGCTCTAATTAATCATCATAGTATTTGGGCCTTGGAGAGTGTTATTTCAATTCTGTTAGAGTTGTAGTTCAAGAGTAATTGAATGCTAAAGTATCCCCCTCCCGCCCCTTTTACTGATGTAACACTGCTCAGCCAGAGCAGAAGGGAGGTGCCCAGGTAGATTGCAGAGAGGGACAATCTTCAATTAAGATAAGGGAAAAACCTGAAAATTTTGTCAAGGGGGGCAGGGCTTTCATTGTTCTCATAGGAAGAAGATTGTCCCCTGCTGTTATCTGTCTGGTCTATGGACTGGATTCCACATCTGAGAAGAGATGGCTTACACTAGTAAAAGGGACAGGAGGGGGAAACTTTATCATTCAATTACTCTTGAACCACAACTCTGACAGTACTGAAATAACACTCTCCATGGCTCAAATACTATGAAGATTAATTGGAGCTGCTGTTTTTGTGAAACATTACTATCCCTTTAAGTGAAATCTTTAAGGATTCAGAGAGTCAGTGTAGAGCCTGACAGAGTAGGTTACAGAGGAACTGCCGAAAATGAGATGAATTAACCCTGAATCAGCATTCAAGATGGATTTTCCTAGGGTGGTGTCCATCATACAGCAGCCATTTGTATCTATTCAATGACTGTTTTTCTGTTGCTCTCTGTAGGAGAGGTAAACCTCAGTATTTAGTTTTTAATAGGATATGATAGTTACAGCTCCACCACTTTGTGACAGTTTTAAATGCAATGCATTTTTCAATGAATCATCCTTTTTATTCACTAGAAAAAGTCTTACATGTTTTTATTTCATATTAATATTTTATTTGTCCATTAATCAAGCATTTGGAAGGTTTAAAAACATAAATCAAGATATCAAAATAATATACTAAGTTACATAGAATGTTGTTTTTAATAATATATTACATTTTTTTCTACACATCTGAAAATTAGCTTGCATGTAATCCATATTATGTAAGTTATATTTACTTTATCACAAAACATCCGGATACAGTATCATTCCCTATTCAGATATAATACAATAATAATCCTAGTGACACTAAAAGGCTTAAAGGGATAGTAATACTTTGTTTTATCTTTATTTTATTTTGTAGGCATTAAAAAAACATGAAGAACGATATAAGTCTTATCTCTCAAACCTTTATGGTTTGAGAGATATTCACAAGCAAAGTATCCAACACCCTGTTCCGCTACAGCAGAAGGGAGGTGCCCAGGTAGACTGCAGAGAGGGACAATCTTCAATTAAGATAAGGGAAAAACCTGAAAAACTTGTCAAGGGGGGAAGGGCTTTCATTCTTTTCATACAAAGAAGATTGTCCCCTGCTGTTATCTGTCTGGTCTTACAACCAGCTTCACATCTGAGAAGAGATGGTTTACACTAGGTAAAAGGGGCGGGAGGGGAAACTTTGCTTGTGAATATCTCTTAAACCATAAAGGTTGAGAGATAAGACTTATATCATTCTTCATGTTTTTTTAATGCCTACAAAATAAAGTTAAAACAAAGTATTACTATCCCTTTAACAGTTAAAATGTAAATGGATAAATATGCCAGAGGAACCAAATAATTAATTCCATGGCCCCAGGGCATTTTAATTACAAAATAATGACCTTTTGGTAGGACCAGATCTGCAGTGAATTGCCAATTTATTTAAGAGATTTTGGGAAGATCACTATATATATTGGCGGCTTTATACATATGATATAATTTTGGTTGGAATTATACAAGTTTACTATTGTGAGACATTTTGTGTTATTAAACTTTAATGCCAATATAAGTAGTTAAATTGAATATCTGAATATATAGATTTTTGTTGGAGGCAAAAATGTTTTTCACGAAAAAACACTTTAACAAAGCAGAAAAAACAAATACGCAGTTAAATTAACTTGCCTTAACCCCACAGTGTTCAATAATATCTGTTTTGTCAAGGATATATACAAGTACCTATTGGTGGAATGCAGGAAACACGCTCAATCGCTATTTCCCGTGTGAAAACCACTAGGGAATAGTTTTGTGCATGATTTTGTTGAATTGTGCATGAAACTTCAAGATAAGTGAACAGCTGCGCATATTTAATTTTTTTGTGGGCGTGGCTAGGATTAACGAATCTGTGTGAGTGGAATAGCGAATGCACCTAATGCAGGAAGTGCTATTGCGAACAAATTTATACGTCTGTGTATTGTTGTCGTAAAAAATTATTTTTTATGTGCAATTCAAGAAGCGTTCGAAATTCAGCTTCCTGGATTAGAACATACGCACAATCTATCTGCGCACAAAAATGCCTTTAGCAGATGCGAACACTTCTTTCATCACGCTGTATATACTTTCCCCAGCTAGCAAGAAAGGCATGGATAAAGTATACAGGAGACCCCCCAAATATTGTACATCTCACATAAAAATATACAGTAGTATTTAGTTAAATTCAGTTGAGATCATTTCATAAACTAGGTTTGATATGTTACTTCACAGTAAATAAATTGATTAAAAGAATCAATTATGCATATTCATGCAAAAATATATAATTTTATTTAAATACAAAATAAAATGTAATATATAATAGTAATCAGTGCAATTAGAGTATTAGTGAATACAAGGTGACTCAGAAATATACCTCACATATATGAAAAAGTCAGAGATTAAGATATATAAGGCAAAAGTTAAAATACGGCAAAATACATCAGATAGTAAAGAAATATAACATTCCCAGTGTGTATGTGTGTATATATATATATATATATATATATATATATATATATTTATATATATTAACATATATGTATCCAGAGGTATAAGCTATCAATATTTGAACACAGCAGAATAGCAAGGGTTAATTATCCATTATAATTAATAAAACAGTTGGATGCAGCGTATAAGAATACCTGCCCGAAACCTGTATAAAGCTATTTAACCCTTTGAGTGCCAGAGGGGTACGGAACACATTGCAAAGCAATGCATTCCGTGCCCCCTGGCACTCAAAGGGTTTCTTTAGATGGAATTAAATTTTTTTAAAGGATAGTAATGTTTCATAAAAACAGCAGCTCCAATTAATCTTCATAGTATTTAGGCCATGGAGAGTGTTATTTCAATACTGTCAGAGTTGTAGTACAAGAGTAATTGAAGGATAAAGTATCCCCCTCCCGCCCCTTTTACCAAGTGTAAACCACCTCCCCTCAGATGTGGAATCTGATCTCTTGACCAGACAGGTAACAGCAAGGGACAATCTTCTTACTGTCAGCATAAGGAAAGCCCTGCCCCCCTTGACAGGTTTTTCTTATGCTCACTGAAGATTGTCCATCTCTGCGATCCATCCGGACAGTCTTGCTGCTCTGAGGTTAGCAGTGTTACATCAGTAAAAGGGGCGGGAGAGGGATACTTTATCATTCAATTACTCTTGTACTACAACTCTGACAGTATTGAAATAACACTCTCCATGGCCCAAATACTATGAAGATTAATTGGAGCTGCTTTTAGTGTGACCATATGTCACCCGACAAACATATAACCACATGCAAAATATTGCAAGAATTAGAAACTTGTCTTGAAGACAAAATGTTCCAGATCAGATACATTTCCCAGTAACAGTTTATATTTCCCACAATATAATCATATGCAACAGAATAATATATGCAGGGCTTAACATTTGAAGTCCTTAGCATACCCAACAGGGATGATATTCTACTCGCCAGGGCTAAATTTTCACTCGCCATTGGCTAGTGGCGAGTGGAAATTTTGAGCCCTGATATATGTTTATAGAAAATCAAAGAAAAGTCAAGTATATTAATGCAATACATATAGATATTATAAGGGCAATATCATGTATGTTATAGAATAACAGCACTGCAAGGGTTAAACAAAAACTATGACCCGTAAAAGATTAACAGTTGCCACAATCCAAGATGGCGGGCATCCTTTGTTCTGTCAGGATTTTCACAACAGACCAAAGCTTGGTTCCCCAATACCACTACACATGCAATGAGATTAGCATGCAAGAAACAAAGGAATCTCTTAAAGGGATAGTAATACTTCATTTTAACTTTATTTTATTTTGTAGGCATTAAAAAAACATGAAGAACAATATAAGTCTTATCTCTCAAACCTTTATGGTTTGAGAGATATTCACAAGCAAAGTTTCCCCTCTTGCCCCTTTTACCTAGTGTAAGCCATCTCTTCTCAGATGTGGAATGCAGTCCATAGACCAGACAGATAACAGAAGGGGACAATCTTCTTCCTATGAGAACAATGAAAGCCCTGCCCCCCTTGACAAACTTTTCAGGTTTTTCCCTTATCTTAATTGAAGATTGTCCCTCTCTGCAGTCTACCTGGGCACCTCCCTTCTGCTCTGGCTGAACAGTGTTACGTCAGTAAAAGGGGCAGGAGGGGATACTTTGTCACTGAATTACTCTTGTACTACAACTCTGACAGAATTGAAATAACACTCTCCAAAGTCCAAATACTATGATGATTAATTAGAGCTGCTTTTATTATGAAACATTACTATCCCTTTAAGAAACAAAGGAATCTCTTAAAGGAACTATACACACCAATAGAAAAACAAAGGAAACACTTTACAGATAACAGTAACAAGATCATAGGAAACAACCATAACATGTATCATCTACATGTACTTGCAGTGGTGTGTCCAGCACATCCCACTGCATTTGCCTGTACATCTACATACACACAAAATAACAATGTGTGGCCCGGCAGGTGTCACAGATTATAGTATATAGCAGATCTAACAACCCCTATGTGGAAATAAATTGCTATCACTTTTATCTCACACACTTATAATGCCTGGATTAATAAATAATAATCCTGTTTAGTTCCCAAGAATAGAAGAAAAGCAAATACTGCTTATGTAACAATTCCCAGTGGGATTGGCCAGTTCCACTAAATAATGGTTATATTAACTATTTTCCCCAAATATAACGGATGATGATAATACTGTGGGCTCTACGGGATTAGTTACAAGGAAAAGACATATTTAGCAATCCTAGACAGAGATGAGGTTCATGTGGTTCTGCTAGTCAGCGGATTTTTAGGTAAATCCAGAACCCAGGAAACAAAACTAGGAAAAACCATCAAAAAGCCCCTTTTTATACTAGAAGATGGTGCTAAAAGACTAAACATTGCATGAAAAATATACAAAGAACACCTGTTTAATAAATGATAATTGGCCTTTGTGTTCAGAAGAGAGAAATACTAAAGACTGTCTAGCATTCCTTACTCCTCCAATTCTCTCATAAGATAGAGTATAGAAGGCCCAATATGCTCCATCTCTCACAAGAGCTAACATTTATGAGAATACAATACTCTCCATTTTTCAAGCATGTTGAGAAGTTTCATGAACTAGCTCTGTATTTTTAGATAAACAAAACCATTTTCTCTTAAACATGCAGGCCAAAATAATATATACTATATACAGCAGACAAAAATGGCAACAGCAGACCATTTTAACTATGTTCTACCTATATTGGGCAAACTCCCTTACAGTTTAGTCAAAATAATAGAATAAGATACCACTACATTAATATGCAAGACCAGGCAGATTTTTTTTTTAATTCTTAATTTTTTTTTAAATGCAGAGAGAGAAAGGGAGGTGCTAGGCTCTTGTGCTGTGATTTCAGTAGCAAAATAAATAAAACAACAATCAGAACAGGAGACATGTATAAAGAGATGAAAGAGACTGGGAAAAGGGGGTAATATAACATCCTCTTTACTGAATATGAGATCTTACAAGGATAAAAAAAAGTACAGTGATTAGTCATCTAAGAAGTTACAGCAAGAGATACCCCATAATAAACACATACCGGAAAGCATCAAACAGCATATATAGTTGAGGAACATAACAATCAATACCCGAGTCTTCATATAAAAAAGGGTGTAAAACTGTAGACTTCCAGCCTGACATTGCACCTCTTTCTGCTTTTGGCCCAGCATCTATGGGTAACATTTGGGTAATGGGAGGGCAATGGTGTTATTTTAACAACATTACACTATTAACAGGGCTCACAATTTCCACTCTCCACTAGCCAATGGCGAGTGAAAATTCAGCCCTGGCGAGTAGAAATTCAGCCCTGGTGGGTATGTTATGGGTTGCAGTGGCGAGTAACTTTTCAAGTCTGGCTAATAGCAAAGGACTTCAACTTTTAAGCCCTGCTATTAATATAGCAATAAAGTAATACAATAATAAAACAATAAACTGACTAAATCTGAGTGGAGTGTTTATTGAAATAAGCACAGAAAAGTGTAAAAGTATATCAAAATGGATTAAGTAGCTGGTAGCAGCAAAATTCTAAAAATAGTCCATAAAATGAAATTGCATCAGATACATAATAGTGCTGCTATATTAGAATTGAGGTGGATGATTTTGAATAGTGGGGAGTTCTTTGTAATAACGTGGTTTAACTCTCCCGTTTTAAAGTAGATTTTTGTCTAGGTGAGCTCACTACATGCACTCTGCTGGTTGATCACGCTTATTAGCTGTGACTTTCTCCCATAAATACGGAGTCAAATACCATGTACCTGCATAGTAATAGAGAAGGCAAAGGCACCCCAGTGCAGATCATCCTTGACAGGATTCAAACACCCACAGTGCCGCTCCCTATAGATCGATACTCACAAAAGAGGTGGCTGGGATGTCATATATGTAAGTCCCAGCTGGAAACTCTCGCTGGGATTACAAACTGCACCAGCTGCAGTGAGACAAATTCAGGATTCGGCTTCTCCTCCAATGCTCGCTCTCCCCAATCAGAAAATCATACAGAAACAAGAAAAATAAAAAAAGAGAGAGGTCTCCCATATAGTGTAACTCAATAACAGAAATAAATATATAATAAATCCAAAGAGTCTACTCACAAAAATGATGGTCAGGTATCAAGAATAAATTAACAGCAGCAGTAATGATGGTGAAAAGGAGTCTCAGGATATGTTAAAATATATAGATTTAATTATAAATTTAAAACGATTACCCTTGTAAATTAAAAGATAACTCTAATATGTTTTGCAGTATCTAAACACTGCTTTTTTTTTCTTTCTTTTTACATTGTATCTCTTTGGTAAAGCAGTGTTTAGACACTGTGAAATGCGTTTGTGATAGATGAGCGTTGGTACCGTGTTAGCCGTAGAAATATAGGATGCAAAAATTTTTTGTAAAGTTGATCCTGGGATCATAAATACCTGGACTCAGAGGAAGAATGCAATTTAAATCACATCCTCTACCAATGACTGATCAAGGAATCTGTATCTGGACTAACATTCTTATCTGATTTCCATTATAAACAATGTAATTTGTACTTGTATTTAAGAGATTAGTATATTTATCTGTATAACATGCCTGAGGAAGAGACCTAAGAAGTCTTGAAAGCTTGCATTTTAAATCTGTTTAGTTAGCTAATAAAGGTATCAACTTTAAAAAAAGTGTTTGCAAATGGGTGTGTGTTATCTTTTAATGTACAGAGATTAATCTCTTTAATTTTATAATTAAACTTATATTTTTTTAACATACCCTGAGTCTTCTTTTCATTGTATGTACTACTGCTGTTAAATGGATAGTATTGTTTCACAAAAACAGCAGCTCCACTTAATCTTCATAGTATTTGTGCCATAGAGAGTGTTATTTCACTACTGTCAGAGTTGTAGTTCAAGAGTAATTGAATGATAAAGTATCCTCCTCCTGTCCCTTTTACGTAGCATAAGCCACTTCCCCTCAGATGTGGAATCTGGTCTCTTGACCGGACAGCTCACAGCATGGGACAATCTTGTTACTGTGAGAACAATGAAAACCCTGCCCCCCTTGACAGGTTTTCCCTTATGCTAATTGAAGATTGTCCTTTCTGCAATCTACCTGGACACCACCTTGCTGATCTGAGCTGAACAGTGTGAACTACAACTCTGAAAGTATTGCAATAACACTCTCCATGGCCCAAATACTATGAAGATTAATTGGAGATGCTTTTATTGTGAAATATTACTATCCCTTTAATATCAGAATAATTGACTGACAAGTATCCTGAGCGTAGATGGGCTTATACTCTCTGCTTGTGCATTTGTCAGGTTTAGTGATACCTGACTATCACGTTTGTCAGTAGATACTTTGGAGGGGGAACCTTTCAAATAAAATTACAAAAAGATTACAACGATATGGACATTTACAAAGGTACCATTCATTAGAAAAATATAATGAATAATCAATCTTAACTTTATATTGTGACATTACTATCTCTTTAAAGGGATAGTAATACTTAAAATGTAAAAAAAAATATGTTGTAGGGGTTATCCCCCTGAGTAAAACAAGAGTACTCCCACTGCTGAAAGGTGTTTCATTCAAAAGTTATTAATTTTCAAAGTTGAATTTTTTAGGTGCAATATCACAGTGGCCTGAAATTGTACAGTGGCGCTGTTGCTACACCATCCTATGGAGATTTATGGTCCCGGGACCAGTGCTGTCCATAGGATCTTGTAGCAACAGTGCCACTGTACAATTTCAGGCCACTGTGATATTGCACCTAAAAAATTCAACTTTGAAAATTAATTACTTTTGAATGAAACGCCTTTCAGCAGTGGGAGTACTCTTGTTTTACTCAGGGGGATAAACCCTACAACATATTTTTTTTTTACATTTTAAGTATTACTATCCCTTTAAACACCAGAATATATCCGTTCTTGTATATGTGAGAGTAGGTGTGGCGCCTTATAGGGGTGGGCAAAAAAATCCACAAAAACCACATGGTTCTCTGCTTTTTCGCAGGAAAATCCGCTTTAAATAAAATGATTAAAATCTTCTCCGTTTTCACCTATTGCCAAAAAAAGTTGCTAGTTTTTCAGTGGCTACAAATTTTTCACCCATTTAATTACATGTTTTTCTCTATTAAAATGTGCCATTTTCCAGGAAGTGAAGCACAGTACAAGCAGCAACAGAGAGAGAGAGAGAGGTGCTAGGCTGTTGTGCTGTGATTTTAGTAGCTAAATAGAGGCAGGAGAGGCTCATAGTTAGGGATGGGGAAACTTTCCGCCTCAAACTGAAATCGTCGAAAAATGGCACTTTCCGCTTGGTGAAAAATTTCCCATGAAAAGTGCTGATTTTCCGCTTTTTTTCGCCCATTGAAATCAATGGGAGCATAGAGATTCCATACAACACATTACAAATAATATTTTATTTCCCAAAGGCACAGTATAAAAGGGGCATGAGGGGGCCTGGGTTGGTGGGGTGTAGGGAAACAATCAGTTGAACAGGGAATGTTTTTGGTGGGTTGTTTACTGGGATTGAGGGGCACTTAATAAAAAAGAAATCCCAAATAAAATAAAATAAAAAAAAATAAAAACCATAAGACTTGGTATAAAGGAGTCTGAGGAGGGTGCCTGTGTTGGTGAATGAATGAATCATTTGAACATGGAATTTGTTTTGGGGGGTTACTTGACTGCTATTGTGGGGCAGTTAATAAAAAAATAAATCAATAAAATAAGATATTTGTATTTAAAGTGACAGAGACAGGAACCCCCTGAAATAAGCTGCCACTGGGGTGGACTGATAATTGACTTGATAGAGTATTTTGTAGAGGATGTTTTGTTGTTAGAGGCCTTTGTAGGACGTATTAGAGGCCCAAGCCCTCAAGAGACATTGATTTGTAGGACTTAAGCTTGTTTGGAACAATCCCTAAGGAAACATTGATTTGTAGGACTTAGGCTTGTTAGAAACAAACCCCCAAAAAGTGTTTATATTTTGTAGGACTAGTTTTTATTTATTTATTTATTTTAAAACACAAGCCCTGAGTTGCAACTGCTGCTCGTACTGCTGCTGCTGAGTTGTTCAAGCAGCAGGATGATTAGGCAGCTGAAAGGGAATGGGATCAACAATAGCAGTAACATGGAAGATGGATGATGAAGGTTCCATTTGCCACGACTGGCTCCAGTGATGCACCTGAGGCAGTAGCAGCAGAATACGTAGCCCCCGGTATTTGTGGAGAAAAGAACAAGTTGGCCATTAATTCTTCTCCACCTGCCCCCCTCCAAAATCATCATGGGTGTCTTGTTATTAGAATAGATTTTTCCCTTGAGAGCAGGTTCAGTGGGTCTCCTCAGCAACTGCAGTAGCAGGTGCAGCACATCTGGCAACAGGTACAACACTAGTGACTAGAGGAGGATCAGCAATGGTGGCACTGGCAGCAGGGGCAGCACATATGGAAGCAGGTACAACACTAGTGGCTGCAGGTACAGAAATGGTGGCACTTGCAGCAGGGACAGCACATCTGGCAACAGGTACAACACTAGTGACTGCCGGATCAGAAATGGTGGCACTGGCAGCAGGGGCAGCACATCTGGCAACAGGTACAACACTAGTGGCTGCAGGATCAGAAATGGTGGCACTGGAAGCAGGGGCAGCACGTCTGGCAGCAGGCAGCGGACCTGTCCTGCTCTCACTATCCTTTTCCCCTTTCTTTCTCATTCCCTTTTCTCCCTTCCTTCCCTTTTCTCCCTCCCTTCTTATTAAATTCCCCAATATCCCTTGGGGTGATTTAGGGGGACTGGACAGCATTGTGTCAGTACTGCTAGTCACTTCCTCCTCCTCCTCAGACTCAGTGGACACATAATAAGGGTCCTTCCAGTTCCTCTTTTTGCTGTTATAGTGATAGGAGTCACTATGAGCCTCTCCTGCCTCAATTTTTGCTAAATATCACAGAAGAACAGCAGAGCACATCTATCTCGCTCTGTAGCTGCTTCTATTGTGTCTGCCTTCAGCAAAAACATCAAGTTTTTATAGCAGAAGTGCAAAAACAATGTAAATCAATGGTCGAAAACTTTGTAGCCATTGAAAAAATGGCACAAGGTTTTGGCCAATGGGCGAAAGATGCGAACATTTTAACCGTTAGTTTTAAAGTGTATTTTTCCATGAAAAAGAGGATAGCAATGTGGTTTTCGCGATATTTCCCGCAGGAACATGGCGACAACTTTCACCTACCCCTAGTGACTGCTATCACTATGAGCAACTGGAATAATAATAAAAGGAGGAGCTGGAAGGATCGTTATACATACAGTGAGTCTGAGGAGTAGGAGGCAGTGACCACTACCAACATTAAAGGGTCTGGGTGCCCTGATTCCACAGATCCTATGATGGCCAGTTCCCTAACATCGCTCCTAGGGATCTTGGGGAAATTTGTGTCATGGGCAGATGAAGAAGTAGTAGTGTGAGCAGGACAGGTCAGCTATCTGTGCCTGCTTCTACTGCTGAACCTGCTTCCAGTGCTGCACCTGCCAAGGTGTCTTGTGATTCTCAGATGTGGGGAGGAGGAGATGATGCCAAGTGTGACAGCAGGGGACCCTAATTTAAACTTTCCATCCCCAAGCAGTCTCGCCACTACTACTGCTACTAAGAAGATCCAGCAGCTACAGACACAGAGTGTTAGGAGTGAGGGAGGGGGTGATCATACTACTAGTGAGGAGGAAGAATAAGAGGCTGAAGTTGATGTGGTCGGTGTTAGTAGTACTAGTGATGGCGAAGCAGCTAGTGGGACTAGTGTTACCACAGTAGATCCTCCTATTGGTGCTAAGGTGGTGGGGAAGTAATGCAGAGTGGTAAGACTAGCGGTCAAGGGAGCCCACAACATTCCCCTGACCCCGGGAGTCCCCTTACCCCCACGGCATTGCTCAGATGGAAAATGATCCTGAGGAAGGAAGATTTGTTGCCTAGCAGCAATAATACCACCACCACCATGACCACAGATCAGCTGCATGTGCCTGATGCTGTGCTACCAATCTGCCTTCTTCAGCTCTACAAGAGATGGCAAGGGGGGGACCCTCTGTCACATTTCTCTCTACCTCCAACCATTGAGATATCTGTAAAGAGCAGCAGCTGCAAGGAAATGATGGTGGCGATGATGGTGGTGCAAGAGACATTAACAGCCTTTTTAGTCCAAACCGAGAATGAATGGGAGACATGGATTGGGATGAGCATCATCACCACCACCACCAGCAGTGAGATTTTCTAATTTGAGGAGATTGCTGCTGCTGTAATTTCTTCTGATGCTGAGATGCAAGGGCAGCAGGATGCTGAGAAACATGCTAGTGTGCCACAGACCACTGTGGACACTGTGGGAATGGGGTCCAGTGATACAGGACTAGGACAGGTTCCACTTGCCAGCAGCAATACTCCTGGTTCTAGTTACAGTGCTGATTCTGAGACAGTAGCAGTAAGAGCAACAACATCATCCTCTGCCCCAACCAGTGAAGGGGAATGTGGAGGAGGAGAAGAAAGAGATCATTCTTCTCCATCTTTCACCTGCCCATGAGGTCCTGCTTGTGGGACTATTTTTCTCTTGGGGTTGGCACAGTGCAGTCATCAGTAATGTCCCTGTGCACTATATGTGATGTCAGTGAAGAGGGGGAAAGGAGGGAACACATCTTGCCACAACCATAACACATATGAAATACAGACACAATGACATCTATGTGAAGCATGTTAAAGCCAAACCCCCACCAAAGAAATTGGATACTGTTGTTGTTGAACCCCCTTTCTCTCCCTAAAGGCAAAGAGGTGAGGCCTAAATCAAAGAAGAGGAAAAACCGAGAGACCCAGCCAGAGCCTGAAAGTTCGATGGTGAGTGAAACACCTGACTCACCATCACCTTCTTGCACTAGAGTCCAGGCAAGGGAAAATTATGTAATTACATCTTCTGGAGATCCACCTCATTCATCTTTACCTCCCTCACCACTTGATAGCCATTCAGTAGATGTTAGGATGTGGCCGTTTATGTCCACCTATTGCACACTGTGTGGTGCACTGACCGCACATGGCAGTGTGGTGGAGGATAATTGCAAGCAGGGCATCAAACAGCATCTGAGGAGATTCCATCCTGCAGAATATGCTAAGCTGGTTGCAGGGAGGGTTCATCATTACTATTAACCCCTTAATGACGGATGACTTACCAGGTACGTCCCGCAGAAACTGTCACTTAGTGACAGAGGACGTACCTGGTAAGTCACGGAAGTCCAGGTCTCCGTGCGGCTGCATGCCGCTCGGAGACTCCGGACTTGTTTGGAAAAAAAAAAATGTTTGTCGGGCGTTAAGGTGACAGCCGTGTACGAACTCGGCTGTGACTAAGGGGTTAAAACTAAAGTTGGTTCTCCACAGTGACGTAGATCAGTTGGTTTGTAAATCACTGATATTGGTGCCATAAACAAATCAAAACTGATAATTTCCTTTATTACCACACACGGAGAAATATCCATTCATAAAGATATTTCACCAGTTGTGGTTTACCTTTGAACACAGGAACCCTACTAAACTGTATCAATCTTTATGATGGATCAATGACCTGTTATACACTTACTAGGTTAGCGCATCACCAGTGGGGTGATATAGTTATCTTAAATGTTTCTTTATATGGGGGAATCCTGTGGGGTTCCATGGATATCCCTGAGTTCCCCAGGATGTAGCACTCTAGACTCTTTACATCATTTAGACAATACGTTTAAGCCGGCATCTGGTTGGAGATGTGTATCAGTGTGCTGGAGTCCAGATGTGTTTTACTGCTATAACTTGTATATTTTCCCATTCAGAATAAGTGACCATGGTTTTGATTATTCAAAATCTCATACATTGTGTTATATATTTATCAAGTGAATGAGGCTCTTTGCATTTACACACTAAGGCAGTTTAGACATGAGTAATCAGAGTCATTACTTTATGTATATTTAGTTTTATGCAGTGTCTCTGAGTGTTCTTTTCCTTTCTCTTCATGATGTATTGGAATTCTTTTTGTGGGGCTGACATCACTTTCGTGCAGTCGGGGATCCTACTGCAGGGTGGTGACTTTGAACAGGTATGGGATGTTCTGGGAAGGAGAAGAGTTTTTAAAGTGATAGTAATGTTTCCCCAAAAACAGCAGCTCCAATTAATCTTCATAGTATTTGGGCCATGGAGAGTGTTATTTCAGTACTGTCAAAGTTGTAGTTCAAGAGTGAATGATAAAGTATCCCCCTCCCACCCCTTTAACCTAGTGTAAGCCACCTCCCCTCAGATGTGGAATCTGGTCTCTTGACCAGAGAGATCACATCAAGGGACAATCTTCTTACTTTGAACATAAGGAAAACCCTGCCCCTCTTGACAGGTGTTTCAGATTTTCCCTTATGCTCACTGAAGATTGTCCCTCTCTGTGATCCATCCGGACAGTCTTGCTGCTCAGAGGTGAGCAGTGTTACATCAGTAAAAGGGGCGGGATGGGGATACTCTATCATTCAATGGCTCTTGTACTACAACTCTGACAGTATTGAGATAACACTCTCCATGGCCCAAATACTATGAAGATCAATTGGAGCTGCTATTATTGTGAAACATTACTATCCCTTTAAGGTTCATTCTGATACACAGTCATTGCCTTGCAAAAGGTCCAGGGGTTGGACCAAACCAATGACCAAATAAAATTGCTGATTATTTTTTTTCAATAAGTCCCGCTCGTGCTGTTCATTTGTTGCATACATTATCTTTGTTAGGATTGTGCACATGGGTGTTCTGTTCTCTCTACTTAACCCTCTGAGTGCCAGATGGGTGTCATGCCATGCAAAGGTTTAAAGGGATAGTAACATATATATTTTTGGGATTATCCTGAATAAAACAAGGGCACTCACATTGCTGAGAGGTGCTTTATTCAAAGGTTATTGCAGTTCAAACTTGAATTTTTTATGTGCCTTATCAAGGTGGCCTGAATACAGTGGCGCTGTTGCTACAACATCCTATGCACAGCTGTGGCTCATTGACCATAAACCTCCACAGGATGGCGTAGCAACAGCGCCACTGTAATCTTTCAGGCCACTGAGATGTTGCACCTTAAAAAATTAAGTTTGAGCTGCAATAACTTTTGAATAAAACGCCTTTATAATAACCCAGGCCTAATCTCAATAGCACATCAGACATCAAATAGTACTGTTTATTTGCCTACTGTGCTGCATCTGATTTTGCCCCAAATTCACCAATTTACCCTTTTACTAAAGGCAATATTGTACATATCTCCATTACTTTCAGCAGAGGTCTAAAAAAAATGTTCTAACAAATAAAATGTTCTGTTCATTAAGAACTTTTGATTGCGTATGGGAATTGTGGTATTTATCTGCTCCTAATTATCAGTTCACAAATCTAATGCACCAGAAGGATCTATAGTAACCTGGAAAGTATATAAAATGTCTGAAAGGCTTAGTTCTCACTGGCTGTCTGGTGAGAGATTTTCTGTCTGGCTTCAGTCTGTTATATTATATACACATGTTATATGATATATACATGTTATACGATAAATACATGTTATATGATACATATAAGCGGATGAAGAGATCTGGATCATGTCCCACAGGCTGATAAAATCAAACTATTATACCTGAATGTTTTCACTGATAAACATATTTGGTGGTAAGAATATTGCTTACTTGGGGTAAGTCCATTTAAATATTTCTACTTTTATGAATGTTTTATTTAACCCTTTGAGTGCCAGAGGGGTACGCAACACGTTGCTTTGTATATTGTGTATGTGTGTGTGTATGTGTATTATGTATGTATTGTGTGTGCTGTGTGTGTGTATGTTGTGTGTATTGTGAGTGTGTGTGTATCGTGTGTACTGTGTGTGTTTGTGTATTTGTTGTGTGTGTTGAGTGTGTATTGTGTTTGTGTTGTGCATGTGTGTATTGTGCATGTTGTGTGTGTATTGTGTATGTTTTTATGTATGCATGTGTGTGTTTTGTGTGCGAGTTGCATGTGTGTGTGTATTGTGTGTTTTGTGCATGTGTGTTGTATGTAAGTGTGTTATATGTACGTGTGTGTGTTGTGGTGTATCATATGGTGTGTGCGTTTATGTATTGCATGTGTATGTTTTGTGTATGTGTGTTGTGTGTATGTTTGTTGTGCGTGTTTGTGTATGTATGTTGTGCGCATGAATTGTGCTTGTGTATTACATGTGTGTTGTGTTTGTTTTGCATGTGTGTGGCACTTGTGTTTGTAATACTTATGTGTTGTGGTGTATTGTGTGTGTATTGTGCATGTGTGTGTTGTGGTTTATTTGTGTGTGCATTGCATGTGTGTTTTTTGTGTATTTGGTTTGTATGTGTGTGTTGTGGGTGTGTGTACTGCATGTGTGGAGTGTATGTGTATTTTGCATGTTTATTATGTTTATGTATGGGTGTGGTATGTGTGTGTGTTATGTGTGTTGTGGTGTATTGTGCTTGTATGTTGTGTTGTGTATGTGTTTTTGTGCATGTATTGCATGTGTGTGTTGTGCGTGTTTTGTGTGTTTTTGAGAGTGTGTGTATGTTTTGTGGGCATGTGTTTTTCATGTTTGTGTGCGTGTTTTGCATGTTGTGGTGTGTTGTATGTGTTTGTGTTTTGTGTGTTGAGTGTGTTTGTATTGTGTGTATGTGTGTTGTGCATTGTCTGTGTGTGTGTGGATTATCTGTGTTGTACATGTGTATTGCATGTATGTATTGTGTGTGTGTGTTGTATATGTGTGAATTGTTTGTGTGTGCATTGTCTGTTTGGGTTGTGCATATGTATTGCTTGTGTGTGTATTGTGTGTCTATGTATTGTGGTGTGTGTTCTGTGTGTGCGTGTGTGTGTATTGAAGGCTCCTGCAATTCTGCACAGAGATTTTCATAGGAGTGGCAGGGGGTTGAAAGGCCATGTGTGTTTTTTGGAAGAGTAGATGGTGGGGGGAAACAACTCCTTTTAGAGATAAATCACTCCCCCCTGTATGTCCAGGATAGGCAGTATACAGAGGATTTGAATATCTCCTTACTGGAGATGTATGTATATATATATGTATGTGTGTGTATATATATATATATATATATATATACATACAAACATAATTTGTGTGGTAAAATCTATTTTGTGACAAAAACATTTTGTGGGACAAATGCATAATTGTCAAAAACATACATTTTGTGTTACAACATCGATTTTATCAAGTATTGTAACAAATTAAGTAAACACAACTATTTTCCTTTCAGCAATTTCTTGAACAAAATACATGCTTAACAAATGGCACCCCATAGACGTGGACTGCCGGGTTCATGTTTTGTAACAGTTAGGTGCAGAGACATCCTGCATTCCTTTCTGGGGCTTCCTTTATCCTGTTTGTTAAAGAGTCAACTTGCAAGTAAATAATACATAAAATAAAGTCTGGCGCTTTGAACGTCTGTCGGAGTATGACTAGGCAGATATCAATGCAAGAGACAGAAGATGATAAAAATATCCAAATGATTTTAATCATATGTATACCAATAGTCCTACAACAAGAAAATAATCTGCTAAAAACCCAAAAACAATTTTGGTGCTACATTTGTCTCAATATCTGAAATACCATAACCATGAAGGAATCTTACTCTGTGGCACCTCAAACACTACAAAAGTTCTGATGTCACAGATTCTTCCCTTAATATACTCTCAATATTAAAAAAATCATAACATATACATTGACCACATGACTACCATCATTATAATATATACAACACCCAAAAAATTCTCAAATGACCCTCATAAAACCCAAACTATCCCTAACTATATACCGGTATAGTAAAAATTGTAAAAAAAGGAAAAAATAAATGAGCAGAGTAGAGCTACTTAACGATTGGCAAAAAAGAATAACACTCCATCACAAGAAGCTACATAGTAGCATCAATAACAATGTATCGAAAGCTCCAAAGTAATGTTCGAAAAGTATCCAAACCGTTTGCTATAGTGTATCGTAAGTAGCATTGGAGAAGAAATACATCTCTTGGCTGTGTCTCATATATATATAACGTTTCCACTATAAGTGCAATGTGTGCAATAACAGCAAGAACCGTGCTGTTGATTTGAATGCTACTCCTCGTCCCTCAATAATATTTGATTTGATAATCACAAATACTGACAGCATCAGATAAATTTGTAAGAGAGCCAGGGGACAAGGCTGAGTTTTCTCTTTTGGGTGACAATCTAAGCAAAAAATCTATTTTGTGTTACATAATCAATTTTGTCATAAAAACATTTAACTTTTGAGGGACAAAATTAATATTGCCACAAAAAATGTGCAATGAAATCTATTTTGTGACAAAAAAATATATCACTTTCATGGCAAAAATTAAGTGTCGTTTAGCATCCATGTATACAATGATAACTGAAGTGAATAAAATATAGATAGCCACAGGGAATGGGAGGGTTCTCCAAGCCCCCAAAAAGTAGGCCGAGGCCTAAAGCAAAAAGCCAGACAGAAAAAAGCAAGGTATCCCATATAAAGAGCGTCCCTATCTATTATTAATTATACCCTTGATGTATTATTGTGACTAAACGTGTAGGATTTGATACCTGAAATAAAAACATTTAAAGGGATAGTAATATTTCATAATAAAAGCAGCTCTAATTAATCATCATAGTATTTGGACTTTGGAGAGTGTTATTTCAATTCTGTCAGAGTTGTAGTTCAAGAGTAATTCAATGACAAAGTGTTCCCCTCCCACCCTTTTACTGATGTAACACTGCTCAGCCAGATTAGAAGGGAGGTGCCCAGGTAGATTGCAGAGAGGGTCAATCTTTAATTAAGATAAGGGAAAAACCTGAAACACTTGTCAAGGGGGCAGGGCTTTCATTGTTCTCATAGGAAGAAGATTGTCCCCTGCTGTTATCTGTCTGGTCTATGGACTGCATTCCACATCTGAGAAGAGATGGCTTACAGTAGGTAAAAGGGGCGGGAGGGGAAACTTTGTTTGTGAATATCTCTCAAACCATAAAGGTTTGAGAGATAAGACTTATATCGTCCTTCATGTTTTTTTAATGCGTACAAAATAAAATAAAATAAAGTATTACTATCCCTTTAAGAGCACACTTTACTTATTGGAGGGCGACTTTATACAATATGAAAGCTACGCTTTAAATCCCTATCTAAATTAAAAATAAAAATTAAAAATATAAGGCTTTGATAAAATGTTATATGGAAACGTGTAGCTAGGTTGTTGAAGACTTGAATAAACAATACTTTTAGGACAGTGTATGCAATTAAAAACAAGAGGACAAACAACTATTTTGAAAGGTGTAAAAAAGAGGACTTCTCTGATATAGAACTTCTTAGGCCTGCAGGAAGTGGATACTGGCACAAGAGGATTGTGGGTTATTCATATGTGATTGTGGTTGTACCTTATTTTAACCATGTTTAACAAATGAAGACTTACCATCACCAGGAGTTTGTAGTTCCTTATTCTCTTTTTGTTCATAAAAATACTGCATTAAAAATATTTAGTAAATAAACTACATATTCTACCAATAAAGTCAGTTTTTCAAGTAATTTTCTTATTTCTTTGAACAGACAATGTACTGGAAAAACGAAACAACAGTCATAGAATTCTTGCTTGTAGGATTCAAAACACTTCACAGCTACAAGATCCTGGTCTTCTTTCTTATCCTTACAGTTTACTCTGTAACAATGACTGGAAGCTTCTTGATCATTGCTGCAGTTTTAGCCAATCCCCGTTTTCAGTCTCCTATGTATTTCTTCCTTTGTAACCTCTTTCTGTCAGACACTGTGTTGACCACTTGTGTCATACCAAAAATGTTGTGTGTAATATGGAAAGAAGGTACAACTATATCTTTTGGTGAATGTCTTTTTCAGTTTTGCGTGTATAGCACCTCAGGTGGTGCAGATTGTTTAATTCTTACAGTCATGTCCTATGATCGATATCTAGCTATTTGTAACCCATTGCGTTATACCTCCATCATGGACCACATGCTCTGTCTTCACCTCATTGTCTGGTCTTGGTTCTTATGTCTGATTATATCGGTAGTTTCCGTTATTATGATATATCAACTACGGTTCTGTAACTCCAGCGCAATAGACCATTTCTTCTGTGATCTTGGACCTCTTCTACAGATTTCTTGCTCAGAAACATACTTTGCAGAACTTCACATGATTATAGCTTCAATCCCAGTGATAGTCTTGCCTTTTTTGTTTATAATTCGATCCTATTTTTGTATTTCCATCACCATCCTCAAGATGCCTTCTATAACTGGAAGACAGAAAGCCTTCTCCACCTGCAGCTCTCACTTGATAATTGTGTGTGCTTTTTATGGAACAATGATCACTCTTTACATTGTTCCATCCAAAGGACACTCAACAGATATCAACAAATTTCTATCTCTACTGTATACATTGGTGACTCCCCTCTTAAACCCTGTGATATATGGATTAAGGAGTGAAGACATCCGGAAAGCACTTAGGAAATTAATCTTCTGAAAGTAGAAGTATCAGCTCCTAGTAATAACCCCACTCTTATCTTGGTATTACCAGAAAATCCTAATGGCTCCTATGAATTTTGCTCTTGTGCCTCTCCTCAAAAATTAACATCATCGATAAGTCCTAGATGTCCTGTCCATGTAGGTGGACATACCAATTGGTGGCAGGAGAACAGGACACAAATTCTACTCAATGGACCTCGTAATTGTAACCCTTTAAAGACCAGTGGTGTGTGCAAAGCACTGTGCACCTCTCTGGTCCTTAAAGGGTTAATTAGACTCATGCACTCTGCGTGATTCAGTTTGAAAAAAAACTGCCAACAAGGGTCATGTCTGCCTCCACTGACATGTCATCTGGGACTGATTGAAGATGTTATCTCTTGAACAAAGGCAGAAAGGTAAAATTCTTGGAGGCCATTAGGATTTTCTGACCATAGTAAGGTCAGTGGGATGTCATTATTAGGAGGCGTCATGTCTTCTTGAAGGGTGTGCTTCAGTTTTCTCATTTTACAAATACTTTTATATAATGATGCAAAACCACAGTCTGAGTCTCAGGATAGACAATCAATGCTCGATACTATCATTCTATTCACTATAGGATTTACTTGCACCCCTCCCCTCTAATAGCAAGAGGGGGGTTTACATTAGGCAATCCTCATTGGTCAAGGGAGAGCATGATAGCAAAAGGTCTAGGGATGGTCTCTTCCTAGACCTTGTGTTTACTAGAGGCTGTGCTCTCTTGGATTTTAATATCTCCCCTCTTCCATAATCCGATCACTATCGTCTAACATTCAGCACTACTTATACACCTTCCACAATCCCTGCTTCCTCTCCCCGCTTCACGTGTAACCCCAAATCTCTTAATCTCATGGCTCTCCAGTCCTCCCTGGCTACTGGACTTTCACCTATTCCCATTAATCCTAACACTAACAGCCTTGTCAAAACATACAGCTCAGTCCTATCCTCCTATTTGAACCTGCATGCACCTCTCACTGTCCGATCTACTTGCAGAACTAACCCATGGCTTAGTAAAGACACCAGCTTCCTCCGCTCCCGTACCCGTTCAGCTGAACGACTGTGGAGAAAGTCTGGTTCTCTGGCAGACTATCTCCACTACAGGTTCCTCCTTTCCTGCTTTAATTCGTCTCTGTCCCTCGCCAAAAAACTTTACTTTTCACAACTTATCAACACTCATAAATCCAACCCTCGTCACCTTTTCTCTTCCTTTGACTCCCTCCTCCGCCCTCCATCTGCTTCCCCCACAAACTCCATACAGCCACAAGACTTTGCTGACTATTTCAAAGCCAAGGTGCACTCCATCCGGGATCATACACCACCTTGTGCATCTCCTCCTAGCCTCCCTCGTTCCCCTCCTGGCACTCTGAACTCTTTTTCACTAGTCATGGAGGAGGAGCTGACTAACCTGCTATCCTCCTCTCCGTCCACTACATGCTCACTTTATCCGCTCCCCTCTCACCTCATCTAGCCCCTCTCCCCCACACTAATCCCTATCCTATTACAAATATTTAACTCCTCCTTTGCCACTGCTACCTTTCCTGATGACATCAAGCATGCCTTAGTAACACCCATCCTCAAGAACAACTCTTCTAACAGTAACACACCCTCTAGCTATTGACCCATTTCTCTTCTGCCTTCTGCCTCTAAACTCTTGGAACGCCTAGCCTACTTGCGTCTGCTTGACTTGCTTAACATAAACGACCTGCTGGACCCTTTACAATCTGGATTTGGCACTCCACCGAAACTGCTCTTACAAGAGTGGTCAATGATCTTCACATTGCCAAATCTCAAGGTCACTATTCAATACTTATCCTCCTTGATCTCTCAGCAGCTTTTGACACTGTTGATCATGCTTTCCTCCTCCGCATTCTTCACTCCTTAGGCGTAACACAGCACTGGATTGGCTCTCCTCTTATCTTCAGTGTCTCCTTCAGTGTCTCCTCTGCCACTTCTTCATCCTCTCCCGTCCAACTGTCTGCTGGGGTTCCTCAAGGTTCTGTTCTAGGACCGCTTCTCTTTTCTCTTTACACAATAACACTTGGGGATCTTATTAACTCATTTGGTCTCAAATATCACCTCTGTGCAGATTTTCTTATCTGCACCTCGACTGACTTCTGATATCCAGGCTAAAGTCACAGATTGCCTCATGGCTATCTCAGACTGGATGACTCATAGGCACCTCAAACTCAATATGTCTAAAACTGAGCTACTCCTCATCCCACCTAGGCCTGGCCCTGTAGCGCCCTTCCAGGTGACTGTAAATGGCACTACCATAAATCCAGTATCAGAAGTGTGGTGTATAGGGGTGATAATTGACAAGTCTCTCTCATTCTCCCCTCATATTAATACCATTGATAAATCCTGTCTCTTTCTTTGCGTAACATTGCTAAAATCCGTCCCTTCCTCTGCTCCTCCACAGCTAAAATTCTTATACATGCAGTCATCCTCTCCCACATGGACTATTGCAACATTCTTCTGTCTGGCATTCCTGCCTCCTATCTCCATCCACTTCAATCCATACAGAATTCTGCAGCACGAATTACTCTTCTGTCACCTAGGTTTGTCCCTGCCCCACTCCTCCTCAAATCTCTTCAATGGCTGCCTATCAAACTACAGATATCTTACAAAATCTTGTTTCTCTCTTTCAATACACTTCTCTCCTCTACGCCTTACATTTCCACTCTGATCTCCCGTTATACCCCATCCTGCCACTTACATTCGGCCAATGATTGTCTTCTCTCAGCTCCTTTTGTGTCTACAGCCCTGTCACGTATCAAACCTTTTTCTCTCGTTGCTCCGTATGTATGGAATGGTCTGCCATCCAACCTGCTCCACTGCACCTCTCTGATAACCTTCAAATCTCACTTAAAAACGCACCTCATGGATAAAATCCCAACATGCTAGAAGGCACTGATGTTGTACAATGAACGCTCTTATAAATTATTTACTTTACTTGTGTTCCCTGTCATCAGAACTAGCAATGTATTCAGCACTTGACCCTTATGTACTCTGTATGTCTCCCATTACCACTTTAGCTTGTAAGCTTTCGAGCAGGGACCTCCCACCCAATGTTTCACTCTACAAAGCACCTATAACCCTGTATTGTTTAAACCCTTAAATTGTAAAGTGCTGCGTACACTTGTGGTGCTATATAAATAAACATATTCATTCATATTCATGATATAATGGTTGATCAAAGGCAAGAAGGATACAGTGTGTATCCCAATCATATCTACATAAAGGGAAGGGTTGATATAATGTGGATCCCATTCATGTCTAGGACAATGATGAGGATAATATAAAGGTCAGTCCCACTAGCATCCAGGACAAAGATGAAGATGATATAATGGTGGATCCCACACACATTGAGGATAATAGTGAAGATTAGGGATGGGCGAAAATTTTTGGCCTCAAACCAAAATTGGCGAAAATTGTCACTTTCTGCTTGACGAAAAATTTCCAAAGAAAACTGCACTTTTCCCTTTTTTTCGCCTAGCACATTGCATTGAAAGCAGTAGGTAGAAAATTTTTTCTGCACCACAGGAAAGTGTTCTCCATGATTTTGAGCTAGAGAACACAGGCAAATAAAGGGGAATTGAAGCTCAGTTTAGGGAGTCATTTAGGTAGGACATTTGCTCTATGTACTAGGGGAGTCTGGGGGCACAATGGGGGAGAAGGGAGGAATGAGGTTGACCCCAAATACCCCAAAATTTGGTGTGACTAACTGGCAATACAAAGGTAGCTGAGGTCCAAATTGCTTGCTGATTTTACTTTTACTATCTCAGTGCTGGGGAAGTCTGGGGAAAGAAGTTGTTGATTTTGTTTTTTAGTTATATATATTTTTGGACTAACTGTGATAAGATAGGGTGGACAACGTAAAAAAAAAAAGAGACCTTAAAAAATAAATAATTAAACAAATAAATATACTAGACAGCTGACTGTGAAACTGATGTTAGCTCTGTGACTGAGGCAGATAGACAGCAGACAACATTGAGAATTTTGTTGAGAACTAAGGCAAGACATCACACTCCATCAGTTGTGTACTGTAGAGAGTAAAAACACAGTTGTTGAGTTATTTCTAGCAAATGTACAAGCGGGAGGGGGAAATGTGGAGCAGTGCAGGGACATGGGAGTAAAGTGGTAGTTCAAAAACTGACTGCAGCAATGGTTGCTGCAGCATGTGCAGTTAATGATGCTTATTCCTCTCCTCTCAGGGTGGATGCAGTTAGTCAAGGTCCCACCAATCACACCACGCCAGTCCCCCACCACCACTACCATACACATCTGCCACTTTGCAGGCTGTATTTTTTTTAATCACTTGACATCACCATGAATATGTACCAGTGTCACTTTAGCAGGAAGTAAGTGTTGTTGGCAAAAGACAAATGCACTCTACATGCTAATACATTTTTCAAAGTACATGTTGCTGTAGGACTCACAACTTTGACTTCCAGCTACTTATTTCTCCACTACAGCCCTCAGAAGTAATATTGTGCTGGGAAATGTTGCACCATATTAAACATAGGATAAAAATGTGTTGGAAAAGGAGAACATTTGTTGGAATAGGAGGAAAATGTGTTGGAATAGGCAAAAAAGAGGAACATTTTGCATTGGAGAAAAAGGGAAATCTTTTGTGAAAAAGAGAAAAATAGTTTTTCACGATTTCAGGAAAATTTTCTCACTTTTCGCCCACCCCTAATGAAGATGATATAAGGGTAGTCCCACTCACATCTAGGACAATGGTGAAGATGATATAATGATGAGTCCCATTCACATCTAGGACAAAGGATGGGTTTTAATAATATGGAGGAACCTGTTCACATCTAGGACAATAGCGAGGGTCATACAATGATGGATCCCACTCACAACTACGACAAAAGTGAAGATCATATAATAATGGGACCTACTCACATTTAGAACAAGGGAGGTGATGATATAATAGTGGTTCCAACTCACATCTACTACATTCATTAGGATCATATAATGGTGGATTCTGCTCACATCTAGTTGACATAGAACAGCATGTTCTCAGAAAGAAACGTGCACTGGGGCATCTCACAGGTACCTGGGCTAATGTAAAATGTAATTTATACTTACTAACAATTAAAACTATTTTAAAAATTAACAAAATTAAGAAAAATCTTAATGTCTTCTATAAATTATCATTGAATGCAACTTTCTATAATGGAAAGTCCATAAATGTCCTGACATATATGTAAGGTAAGTACCAAGTGACCACCAATCTTATTTTAGTTCACTTACAATTGATGTTTTGCTAATTCCCAAACAGTCTTTATGTACTAAAATACCACTGATAGCTCTGATATTGGTGCTGGTATTAAAGGGATAATCTCATTGCCAATAAAAAAAAAATCTCTATGGCTCGCATCTAGGACAAGAGAGGTGACGACACAATGCTGTTTCCTGCTCACATCTAGGACATTGGTGAAGATCATATCATCGGATGATTTAATGGTGAGTCTAACTCACATCTAGAACAAAGGAGAGGATGATATCATGGTGGGTCTCACTCACATCTAGTACAATTATGACAATGATGTAATAGTGGATCCCACTCATACATAGGACAAGAATGAGGAGGATGGGCCTTTAATAAAAAATAAAGAATAACTAGTACATGGAAAATGATAAGGTAAAAAGTACAATGCAAATATAAGAGTGGGTCAGTGTTGAACAAATAGCTTATGTCACTTCACAAATAGCAAAATGTATACATTTATTATTAGGAGTTCACACAAATATATTAATACAATTTTATTATAAACTTGGTGTGCACATACATAGCCCAAAATATCTATGGTTCACATCTAGGACAAAAGAGGTGATGATATAATGGTGGGCCCTGCTCACATCTAGGACATTGGGGAGGATCATATCACGGGATGGTTTAATGGTGAGTCTAACTCACATCTAGAACAAGGGAGGGGATGATATAATATTGGGCCTCACTCACATCTAGAATAATTATGACAATGATATAATGGTGGGTTCCACTCATATATAAGGTGAAAAGCCTATCAAGCTTAATTTCAGACATTAGTGGTTGGAGTTTGGAGTCCTTGAGTCTAACAACACAGACTCATATATCCAGTACTAATTAAAGATTCAGTGTTGAGTACCGATTCATGCAGAATTGATTCATACTGGTCATTAAGGTTTTTTGCCCAGATTAGGTAGGTATTAAAGTTCCTTTAATTACACCCCAATCTGGTGCAAATAAATTGGGTAGAAAATGTGACTAGATTAGGATATTGGACCTGGCTGGGTAAGCATGATGTGAATTATAGCTCCCAGTAGCTGAAAGTCCAACAATTGAAGGGGAAAGCATATAGACACCAAAATTGCAATGCATTAAATATTTAAACATACCACATGAAATCTGATCATCATAGAACTGCACATACACCATTGGCCACTTCATCCTTGTTAAACTGTCTTCCTTTACCTGCATGTGTTCTGTTCTACTGTATCCAGTTCGAGAATCACTGATCTAAGTGATACTGTACAAAATGAAAGTATTTAGATATATGTGTGTAGACTGTGTATTTGTTAAAGGGATAGTAACACTTGATATGCAAAAAATACGTTGTTCGTTTTATCTTCCTGAGTAAAACAAGGGCAATCTCCTAGCTGAGAGGTGTTTTATTCAAAAATTATTACAGATCAAAGTTGATTTATTTTGGGTGCAATATCTCAATGGTCTGCAATTTTACAATGGCGCTGTTGCAATCCATCCTACGCACAGCCCTTATCAATTGACTATAAACTTCCAAAGGATGGTGTAGCAACAACATCACTGTATAATTTCAGGCCACTGAGATATTGCACCTAAAATAAAAATTTCAAGTTTGATCTGCAATAACTTTTGAATAAAACACATCAGTGGGAATTCCTTCATTGCACTCAGGAGGAAAAACCTTACAATGTCAATTTTAATATATATTAATTGTTACTATTCCTTTAAAATATTAAAATGTAGCGTAAGGAATATACATATCCTATATAATAATTCGCTAAAATGTGCGTAACGCCGCAGTCATGCGCAGTAGAGACTGCTGCACGTGCTGCAGTCATGCGCAATAGAGACTGCCCGTGCCGCGGCTGATACAGAGCGGGGAGCTCCGAAGGAGCGTCCCGCTCTATATCAGCCACAGAGCGGGCAGTCTCTACTGTGCATGACTGCCCCGCGACCGGCTGCCAGTGGCACTGTGGTCCATGTAACGGGCTCTTCAGCTAGTTCTATGTATATGATCGTACTGATAATATTTTAGCTCTGCATCTAATTTGAGCTAAACATGTAATACCAAAATTGAAGGAGATACAAATTCTTAATTATGTTATGAATTTGAAGGAAAAAAAATAAAAATAACTGACAACCTCCTTTTCGACTTGATATATCCTCTATGTGCAAAATATGTAAAGTCAAATTGCCTATATTTTTCATATTCACCTATTATTTTTTTTTTTTTTGCAATTTTGAAACGTTTTTTCAGAGAGCTTTCTGTGTGGCACTGTGAATGCAGAAAAAGTGCAACAATGTACAGAAGGTACTGTTTAAGATAGAAAACACAGTGAAACAATGTAGAAAATCTGCCTTTACAGCATATAGATAAATCAGTGTTACAAATAGGCTACAGCATTGTATAAATAGCTCGGCTTTCACATCGCTACCTGGCAAACTCTTTGGAAAAAGAAATTCAGCCAGCTCCCTGTCAGTGATATGCAAGTGGAAAAACTGTGTCGATGAACAAAATTAATAATTAAAAGCATATGCAATTTTACATTGCATATTAAGTACTTGCAGAATAGTCAGTCTGGAGGTTGATTTTCTCTTAAACCTTAGCCATAAATTGGTTAAGGATGTGAATGGCCACTGGGGACTTCTGGTGGTTTACTTTTAAAAGGTCGCACGCAAAAGAGCATGCAACCACATGACACAGAAACTATGTCGTCATAATAAAAATGGGGAAATGAGAATCTCATACTGCATGACAGCGCAAGATTCTCATGTTGCCTACTGAAATGTAGCAGATGTGAAGTTCTGCTGGTCTTTGTTACAATAAACATTGTTGGATGTGTCAGTACGCGCTTCGTTGAAAACAGCAAATAGCATGCAGTAAGACTCTTTCCACTGTAAATGGATTATAGTCCATCCTCCCACTCTGTGCCTATTGCCTATTGTCTATTGTTTCCATCTCACAGCCTACTTTAAAACAAGCAGTTCTCTGCATTTCTGGTCCTCCACATGGTACACAGTCAACTTGTTTGGCTCAATTAATTAATCTCAATGCTTTTCGGCATGGAACAGTGCCCTCACTGTGATGCCAGTCATTCCAGATGAGCAAGAAACCAGTAGCCAGGGTAGCGACCTTTCAAGCTTCACAAGTTGATTGTGTACCATGTGGGGGACTGTTTCTTTTAAAGGAGGCCATGAAACTGAAACAATAGTGAATGGGCACGGTGTGGGAGGAGGGACTACATTCCATTGACAGTGGAAAGAGCCTTACTGCATGCTATTTGCTGTTTTTAAGTAAGCACATAATCACACATCCAACAATGTTTATTATAATACAGAGCAGCAGACCTTCACATCCGCTACATTTCAGTAGACGACATGAGAATCCCGCGCTGTCATGCAGTGCAAGATTCTCATGTTGCCAATTTTATTATGGCAACATGATTACTGTGTCGTGCAACCTTTTAAAAGGATACCCTTCTGGTTACATTGTCAGTAGTTTTCATTCTGTATTAGTCCTTTCATACTGGGGGAATCAAGTTGCCGACTAATGTCATAACACACTAGGGAGACATTATTTATACGACTTGAACCCACTGGACCACCAGGTGTATTTTTTAATGGAGGAGCAAAGGGGAACAAGCTATACAGAAAAACAAGGGAGAAACACAGGGACGCCCCTTATGTGTGATCAAAATATAAATAAAGCCAGCACTGTAAACATCTTTGACTGGGTGCTCACGAATGGACCAGCTGAGACCCTACATACAGAGGTCAGAGGTGAATGCATCCCAGGGGATAAATGCTGTCTCAGACACAGCAAGCAACGAGCAAGATCGGAGGCATAAATCAATGGACTCCTCCTCGTAGCACACCCTCCCAGGTGACAGAACATACAACAGGAAAAAGTAAATAGGGTATCCATTAGTAGAAAAAAAGGTCAGAGATGCTCAACTAGGCTCATGAGCTAGCAAATACATGCAAGAAGCTCACTGAGACTGTGTCTTCGCGCCCATGGTGCAATCTCTTTTAGCTCACCAGTGCCATACACAGAGAGGAAATCTTCTGAAGCATATGATACTGGTCCTGCCAAATGACAGTCCAGCCATGAAATGCCAGACAATTCCTCTCTGAACAAGGGAAACGGCTAACCCCAGACGTACATTTCGGCCTTATTGGGCCTTGTCTTGAGGTGCAGCTTATCCCTCTAGGCACTGTGAGCAAGAGGTCCACGTCTGGATTCCCCCCATTACTCCTAGAGTGACTAATCCCAAGAGCAATTTGCATATGTAGAAAAAAAGGTCAGAGGTGCTCAACCAGGCTTATCCACTATCATCTCTAATATAAAAAAGAAAAAAATCCCCCACCCTAGTCCTACTTGGGTCATTCTCCTCCCAATCATGCTCCCGTTGGCTGGGAGGGTTGATGTTACGTACATGTTTGACTCTTCCATCTAAATGGTAATTGGACAGTAGGGGAGGTTACTCTAGCTTAACCCCTTAAGGATCCATGACGGTCCAGGACCGTCATGGAATTCTGGGCTCCCCGCGCTGCTGCATGCCATCCTGGGAGTTTGGAAACCGATTCTGAAAAAAAAAATGGTCCCTGGTCCTTAAGTGACCACACCGTGTGTGCGCGGCCGGTCCTTAAGGGGTTAAGTTCGTGCCTGTGTAACCCCACCTCCCAGCCAATGGGAGCATGGGAAAGAACTTGAACAGGGATGGCCAGACAAAGGCCATATGTTTTTTTCTTCCTCTGGCTCAGGCAATGGTCCGAGCAGGACTAAGGGGGGAGACTTTTTCTTTTTTTATATTAGAGGTGGCAGCAGCAGTGGTGGTGGTTGGGGTAATAGTTTTTTTGGGGGGGTTTAGTTTTAGTTTTAAAGAAGATGCAAGAGGACCAGGGTGGCAAGGAGACCAGTGGAACTCCATCATCAATGTAAGTGATTTACTTGTAAAACACATAGGGAAACACATTGGAATTTCAATAAAAAACAAATGTTTACATTCTGGATAAGAATATTTGGTCACATTAGGGGGCAGCCAAGGGCAAACAGTACCTTTTTTAAAGTGCAGGGTTTTCTGAAAAAAAACAGTGTATGATGTATGTGGGTTGTTCACAGAAAAGTACAAGGAATTGTCATTTGATGGAAAACCAAAACAAAAGTGTAAAATTATGCTTATCACCGGGGAGTGAAAAGGCTTAGGGGCAAAATGATTAAACCAATTAAAATAGATTCAGAACCAGTAACTTTTATAATAAATATTAACTCCTTTGGTCCTAGATGGTTCCAATACATTACTTAGCAATACACTGAATTTATGCGGATAGGAGCTGATTAGTGCATAGTGAGATTAATATACCAAGACCTGGATCAATGCTAAACCAAGTGCACAATAGCGAACACACAACAATTTACTAATTTCCTATTGATTTAACTTGGGTTTTAGCTATTTAAACACTAGACGGGTTTCCAATGCATTGTGACTCTCCCTAGCATTAAAGGGATAGTAATGTTTCAAAATAACAGCAGCTCCAATTAATCTTCATAGTATTTGGGCCATGGAGAGTGCTATTTCAATACTGTCAGAGTTGTAGTTCAAGAGTAACAGATTTATAAATTATCCCCCTCCAGTACTTTTACCTAGTGTAAGCCGCCTCCCCTCAGACGTGGAATCTGGTCTCTTGACCGGACAGATCACAGCAAGGGACAATCTTCTTACTGGGATCATAAGGAAAACCCTGCCCCCCTTGACAGGTTTTTCAGGCTTTTCCTTATGCTCACTGAAGATTGTCCCTCTCTGCAATCCATCTGAACAGTCTTGCTGCTCTGAGGTGAGCAGTGTTACACTAGATAAAAGGGGTGGGAGGGGGATACTTTATCATTCAATTACTCTTGTACTACATGCTAACGCAATTGGACGCTTCTTCTTTACTTCATTTGACTGTGTCCTTCCCCCCATTCCCTGGGCTTCTCGACATCAACTTTATTATTATTTTCACCATACTGGTCTTCCCCAAACCCACCATCCTTTTTTTTTTAATCTCCTCACCTGTCCCTCCCCTATCTCCTCTCTTTCTTTCATTCATCCTTTGTTCTTTCGCTTAATACATCTTCATATTTTAGATACAGAGCTGACTTCCTCATGCTTCCTGAATTACCATAGTACAGAGCTATTGTTATCGTTGTTAGCATATATCTCATTGGTAATGTTTTCTTCCTTGTTCCCATGCTTTTTCTCTTTATTGCACTGTATTTTATTCCTAATAAAGCTTTATTTAAAACAAAACAACAAAGCAAAGTGATCCTTAGTGACTTTGTTCAAAACCATTCTGATCCTTAGTGATGTCATTTAAAATCATTCTGATCCTTGATCTTGTTGATCAAAGCATTGTGAATAATCTTTTATATAACTGACAATGGACTGGATTCTATTGCAAGTGATAAATGTAATCTCTGGTTTTATTTCACAGATTCCCATTAAAGTCTATAGGGAAGTTTAAAGACAAAATCAGTGATAACGTTATTAACTGAAGTTAAATCTAGCCCTATATTTGTATTTGTTAGCAGTGGTTGATTTTAGTCCAACAACAGCAGGAAAGAGGCAGGACACTTTCCATGTACACATTTTTATGCAACATCAGGTTGTGCCTCAGCTGTCTAATTTTTTTCTGGTTTAAAGGGATAGTAATACTTAAGTATTACTACTCCCTATATTAAATTCCTATTAAAAATAAATGTATTGCCCCCAGTGTCATCTCTCAAACCATAATCGCTCCTAAAGTTCCCCCTCCCTTCCACTTCCCCGAAGTCAGTGTTGTAGCTGACTGAAAGGAAATCCGGTCTTACGGTCATCAGGCGGCTCTGCAGCAGAGCCGCGATTGTGTTAATAAAAAAAATATATATTTCACTAAAACGATCTTCTACGTGTGCTTGCAAACCGAGCACACGTAGAAGACCATTTGAGTGAAAGATTTATTTTTATTTAACGCGATCGCTGCTGTGTTGCAGAGCCTCCTGAAAGTCGTATGACTGGCTTCCCTGCAGTCAGCTAAAACGCTGACTTCGTGGAAGGGGGAGGGAGAGGGCAACTTTAGGAGCAATTATCTCTCAAATCCTAAAGGTCTGAGAGATGACACTGGGGCAATACATTTATTTTTAATAGGACTTTAATATAGAGATTAGTAATACTTAAGTATTACTATACCTTTAAAAAAGCTTGACATGGGCATCGTAAAGTCAGCTTCAGTTACCCAGAAGAATAACATCACCCCCAACCAATATTCCTCAAATTAAACACACTAAGGCCTCAGATGGTTTAAAAGCCACAGCAGTTATTGTAACTTGTTAACATTGTTTAATTATGCACTAACATTTTAATACAATCATCACTTAATGAAATCCAGGCACATATTTGAATCCACCTAGTGCTTGCTATACAAAATGATAAGCTAACTAGCATAACCATTTTTAAAATAACACTGTCTATTAAACATTACTTGACTGAGGACCATGCCATCATCCAACCCTAGCCCCTATGAATGTGGCAAATAGTAGTCCAACAGCCATACCTATGCCTCTTGAGACCCAGCCCAAGAGCCATGATCCTGGACCACAATTACAAATGCTATACTCCACCCAACAAGCACCATTCCATGCTGTGACAGAATACATACCAACAAAGAACACTCAGCCTGCAGACACAGGACCCCCAAGTAAGCCAAACCACCACCAGACCCCCATCCACCAATGACATGCAAACCAATGCAGACCCCAGGGGATGGTAGGTGGGAAGCTCCAAAAACTCACTGTGACTCCATAAAATTGCTGCCGGACCCACAATGGTGCACAATTGTATAATATTAGAATATTAGACAGCTCCATTTTGGACACCTTCTGGTCCTTCCCTACCTGACTTGCCCCATCAAGCCCCCTCTCCCTGAAGTATTCTGGTCTGGAGGTCTCTACCATTACTGAAAGCAATTCAGAGTACATAAAGCATATCAGCTGTTTACATATAATGGTGTCCCATAGTTACATTCAGACATAGTTTCTATGTTATTTGCCAGTTTTATTTTGCCCATAACTTTTGATTGCAGAAGTAAAACTGGCTGTCATTTTGTATTAAAAAAAAAACAACAGAATTTCTGTCCATAACATAAAGGATATGCATGTGCAGTAGAGATCATAGCCAACCGTATATACATCAACCTCATCTTCTTCTCCTTTCCATTCGCCTCTTCATCCCCCCTTCCCTGCATCGCTTCATCCTACCCTTTATTCGCCGCTTCATCTCCCCCTTCCTTCCCTGTCGAAGGTATCCAAGATTAATCTCTAATAGGAGAGCCAATTAGGTTGGATATCTTCATATAAATAGATAAAATTGAATTTGAGAACTTTACACTATACTAGGTATTGACACGCTATTTCACAGTAAAGAATTGATTAAAATAATCAATCCCGCATATTTGTGCTTAAAAATATTTATAATTTATTAAATACAATATACTATATATAAAGTGTAAATGATATAAATGAGTGATCAGCAATTACAATAGATATACAGTAACTCAAACCACAATTATCACCATTAGGATTACCAGCAATTGAAGGGTTAACCACACATAGGTATGTTCAAAGGTATTAAATAACAATAATTGAACTCAGCAGCATAGAAAAGGATAATTGATCCTTACAATTAATAAAAATACAGTTGGCAGCAGTATATATGAATACGTCTGCCCCAGAAACTGTATAAACTATGCTAATTGAGGTTTAAGGTTTATTGTCATGTGAGTAAGCTTTAGTATTAAGCCAGGTCCTCTGAAAATCTCCTTATACCATATATAATAACCAAATTTAGAGAAACTAACTGGAATAAAATCCCAGACTGAATGTCACAGATACCCAGAGAAGTTCAGGAGTCAGTACGGTTTAGTTAATGCAGTTTATTAACAAGTGGCATAAAGAGGATATATATACAATATACACAATAGGAATAAGCACACGGTAATAGTCAGCAAGCCTGCTACCAGAAATAATAGGTTGCAATGCTAAACCACTGTGCTGGAGACTAGACCTTAGCCACTGGAAGTCTCAGCTGGAAACAGGAACTGGAACAGGAACCCAGGAACTTGATCCAATGAGGAATGAGGTCTGACTCAGCCTGCAGTCAGAAGGGAATATCACTGACTCACACCTGGAGCCAGTAAGAGTGAATACTGACTTGCGCCTGCAGTCAGTAGGAGCGAATACTGACTCATGCCTGCAGTCAGTAGAAGTAAGGTGAAAACTGACTCACGCATGCAGTCAGCTATGCAAGTCTACCAGAGCCCCAGGCAGGGGAGGGCTGGCAACTTGTGGCCTGGAGGGCAACTACAATCAAGTGGCCCGATTCTACTCTTGTTCCAGCCCACTGTCCCAGCCCACCAACTTTTGTTAATTTTATAATTGCCATTAACCCTTTGAGTGCCAGAGAGGTATGCCACGCATTGCAAAGCAATGTGTGGAGTACCGCTCTGCCACTCAAAGGCTTAGTGTTGTGAAGTAAGGCAAACAATACCACAAAGCTTACAACTGAAATGGGGAACACTAGCGCAACTACAGAGCTTAAAATTTAAGTAGAGCTACACTAGTGATACCATCTAATAGAATATGCTACTATTGTAGATCTACTTGGATTGTAGCTCCCTGTCAGTTGTAAGCTCTGTGATATCACTACTGTAGTTACATTTGCAGCAACAAGCTGGAGTGGCCCACCAGCCCAGACATATGACTGGCCCAGGGGGCAATTGCCCCCCTGCCCCCCAGGCCAGCCCTCCCCTGGCCCCAGGCCCGCACTATATTGGGTGTCTTATCACCAGGGGAAAAGACAAAAGAATAGTCAGGCAGAGCCACAATTCAGCACCAGAGGGGGTCAGTCAAGCTGGGTCATACACAGTTCAGGTAGTCAGCCAGAGTCACAAGTCTGCACCAGACTGGATGTCCACTATAAGGGGTTAGGCAAAAGAATAGTCAGAGCCACAGGTCAGCACCAGAATGGATGGAAGACTAGCCAGGTCATACATGGAGCCCAAGGTAAGAGAACTGCTATGAACAACAACGCAAGTGCAACTGAGTCAGGCCTCAGTCTTCCCTTTAAACCCCTCCACAGGAAGTAGGAGGAGCAGTTCAGAGGGAGGAAGTAGGAAGTTGGTAGGAGGAGACTACAGGAAGCAAACAGATAAAACAAAGGCCTGCAACATGCTTGAATCCTCACTCCTGCAGATGATGCTGAAGTCAAGGTAAGCTGTAACACTGAGTCACTATAATTTAATTATCTACTGATTTCAAATATTGCACACCTTCTGAATAAAACATATAAATTGCAATTGATATAGTCAATAATAGATAATACCAATAATATACTTAGAATCAATCCAATAATATATATCTAGATGGTATACCAAACTTCATGCAACATATATCTTAAACATGACCATAGCAATCCTATGTAAAACCTATAGGGTACTCCAAGGGTTAATCCACTTAGTAATATAGGTTTAAATAAACTTCTCACTATACAAAAGTTTAAACCCAAAACACACATAAAGAAATCCAAAGAAACACCTCAAATTAAATAGACAAATAGCAGCTGAAGGGTTAAAGGGATAGTAATACTTAAAATGTAAAAAAAAAAAAAAAAATGTTGTAGGGTTTATCCCCCTGAATAAAACAAGGGTACTCCCACTGCTGAAAGGTGTTTCATTCAAAAGTTATTAATTTTCAAATTTGAATTTTTTAGGTGCAATATCACAGTGGCCTGAAATTGTACAGTGGCGCTGTTGCTACACGATCCTATGGACAGCTCTTGTCCCGGGACCATAAATCTCCATAGGATGGTGTAGCAACAGCGCCACTGTACAATTTCAGGCCACTGTGATATTGCACCTAAAAAATTCAACTTTGAAAATTAATAACTTTTGAATGAAACACCTTTCAGCAGTGGGAGTACCCTTGTTTTACTCATGGGGATAAACCCTACAACATATTTTTTTTTACATTTTAAGTATTACTACCCCTTTAATAACCAAATTCAAAGAATTCCCCCAGATCAAACATTAGCTATAATAACCTTTCTAGAAACTCAATATATTCTAGAAATATCAACGATTATATTAACTACTTTATAAACAAGGATAGATAGATCTCACTGCTATCCTATTTTACATTTATCTGGCAAAATATAACAATTTACCAATTAATTAATGCATTTTGCTTAATTCAGAATTACTAGAGCCCATATAGCTTATTATAATTGGTCACAATTGGGTGGCCAGTCCGATTAAGACAAATTATAAGAAAATTTAAGTTTCTTCAAATATAGAAGAAATATATTCTTGATTCTGAATTTTGCAGAATTAAAGTAAGGAAAGGTATAGTTACCAGTCCAATAAGTGTTTCTTAATATCTCTTTAACAGGCAGCCAGGTACATTTCAGGAAAACACAGCAGGAATTGAAGAGACAGGAACCAAGAGGAAAGGGCCCCTTCTCTCTCAAAACTTACATATTTATAATGTAAAATTACCCTTATCAGAATCTCCTCTGATTGGATAGAGATCCATCTCATTATGCAGTGACATCATCAGTATTACCTGATTGGACACCCTTAAATTTTAATTTCCATAAGAACATTTTAGAAACACTAGTAATAACGCTATATAGCCTGGAGATGTCTTCTCAAAAAAATTTTAAATATGATAATTTTTGTGTCATCAGTGATGTATTGAAGAGGTCATTAGAAGTCATATAAATATGTAATTCTACTAGACTTTCCCACATAGGAGTATCTGTCTCAGACATTTTGTCTGTAATAGAATCGTTTATAATCGTAAAATTCACTCAACTATTTTCACTCCCGTCTAGGTAAAGAGAGGCCCCTTTTTTCTCTAAAATGGAGTCACTGTTATAATATGACATTATTTACACACATCTAAAAAACAGACTTTTAGAGAAATTGGTTTAAAAGAAAAATTATCCATTTCCACCTCATCAAGGCAATGTCTCTGAGATCCCCATTTTGCTTCTTTTCCAAAGAAAAAAACAAAACAAAAAAAGCATTGCCCCCTGCCTCCTTAGCCAACCATATATACATCAACCTCATCCCCTCCCCTTCAATTTGCTACTTCATCACTCCCCCTTCCATTTGTCACTTCATCCCACCCTTCATTTGCTTCTTCATCTCTCCCTCCCTTCCCCATTTTGCCTCCCTTTCAGAGAGAAAAAAACAATCATACCTTATGGTAGGGCATCAGGACTCCTCCTGATGCCCCCCAGCTACTGATCTCCCAGCCGATTCAGTTGGGAGGTCAAAAGAGGCAATGCGAGGAAGCAACAGAGCTCCCCTGTTTCCATTCTACCCGGAGATCCCGGGTAGGAATGGGCGGGATCGGCAAACCCTCAGACTTCAGTGAAGGAAACCCTCACTCATTGACATGAGAGAGTTTCGCCCCCACTCCTACCAAGGTCTGGGTAGAAGGGAAGCGGGGGAGCTCTGTTGCCAAATCTGCTGGGAGATCAGTAGCTGGGGGGCATCAGGAGTGGTCGTGATGCCCCAACACGAGGGGTGCAAGAGCTAGGGGATGGGTGAAGGGTACAAAAGTCAGAGGGATAGAATAAACTTGTGCATGACAAAAATTTTCTGTAAAATTCGGACCAATTTTTTTTTTCATTTGTCGACTCCTCAATTCGGATCCGACCTGTTCAACTCAGACGAAAGTCGGTGACAGTCCGAATTATTCAGCGACTTTAAAATACCTTTAAAAATACATTAAAACATGAAAATTAAATGAATGGAACCATTTCCAGGGTCTAAATGAAGATGGTGGAACAGGGTAAGGTGGGCATTTATCCTTATGGTACTATGGATGAAGTAGCTAAAGTATGGATGTAGCAATAAGGCACCCTGCCTGCCTACACAATACACATACACAACTGTGTGTCACTCTGAAAATTATTCAAACAAATTTCTCATATTAATTTTAATGTTTAATACAGAAACAAAGGAGACTCTCCCTTGTGGTGGTAATAAGGTACTAGGCCTGCCTACAGAACTGTGAGACTGGCTGATGTGTCACTCTGAAAATTATTCAAACAAATCATTACTATTACTTTTAATATTTTACACAGGAACAATGGTGACTTTCCCTTGCAGACGCAGTAAGGTACTAGGCCTGCCTACAGAACTGTGAGACTGGCTGATGTGTCACTCTGAAAATTATTCAAACAAATCGTTACTATTACTTTTAATATTTTACACAGGAACAATGGTGCCTATCCCTTTCGGACACAATAAGGCACTAGGCCTGCCTGCAGAACTGTGAGACTGGCTGATGTGTCACTCTGAAAATTATTCAAACAAAGCCCTAACATTACTTTTAATATTTAACACAGAAACAAAGGTGACTTTCCCTCGTGGTGGTAATAAGGTGCTAGGCCTGCCTGCAGAACTGTGAGACTGGCTGATGTGTCACTCTGAAAATTATTCAAACTAATTCCTACTAGTTTAGTATTTTTAATATTTAACACAGAAACAAAGGTGACTTTCCCTTGCGGTGGTAATAAGGTGCTAGGCCTGCCTGCAGAACTGTGAGACTGGCTGAAGTGTCACTCTGAAAATTATTCATATAAATTCCTACTAGTTTAGTATTTTTAATGTTTAACACAGGAACACAGGTGACTCCCTTGCAGTGGTAATAAGGTACTAGGCCTGCCTACAGAACTGTGAGACTGGCTGAAGTGTCACTCTGAAAATTGATCAAACAAATCCCTAATATTTTAAATTTTTTGCACAGGAACAAAGATGACTCTCCCTTGCAGTGGCAATAAGGCACTAATTCTGGCTGCCTGCCTATGCCTAATGCTAACTGCCTGCCTACACAACAACTGGACACTCTCTATCTCCTTCTTCTCTGAGCTCCAACAACACAATGAGGAAATGCAGGCTGTCTGCCTGGGTGTCTGTGTCATTAGTCCAACCCCCATCATGAAACGAAGAAGCCAATTGGAATAGAGACAAAGCGGGCAAATAGCGCATGAAACAGAGAAGCTAATTGGACTAGAGACATGGAGAGAAAGTATGAAGGGAAAGTAATCGAGCGCAGGTAGTAGTTGCCGAATTTCCGAACATTTCGGACCAGGGCAAGTCGGATTCGTATTTTTTTGGCGAAACAACCCTTGCCTGTCGGAAGGTCCGAATGTCGCAGAATGTCCCCATTTTCGTTGAATTACGAATATCGCCGACCCGAATCACATGAGTCTATTCAAGAGACTGACAGTCACAAGAGACAGAGTGACAACAGAGGTAAAATACAAACAGGAGACAGGTACAAGAGACAAGCAGATGGAAAAGTAGCATAAAGTAACTTGGGCTGGGGCACCAAAAACCTTCCATCAGTCTGTGATATTGTTTCAGCAGAACCTGAAATATGCAGTCAGGATTGTTACTCTAGTCTGACTGGTTTCTTTACAGTCTTGATAAGGTGTCCTCAGACTTTTAGGCCTCGATTCAATTGTGCATGCTAAAACAGCCGGTAAAGCAAAAATGGCTACTGACCGGTGCATACACTGTGTCACAGTCGGTATTCAACTGCCCAACCAATATAAACCACAATGAACGTTGGGCCAAAGAACCTATCTTTTGGCCAAACGTTTGTTGTGTGTTTTTAGTTCCCAAAACTCATGCTAAATACTTGAGAAATGGGAGCATCAAAGAAAACGGCTAATGCATGGTGCTTGACATACTGTATAGCACTGAGGGTGAGCTCAACACACAGTCACACTCCCAAACACTAACCCTGCACTACCCCTAACAATAAATTTAAACAATACTAGCCCTAACACTATCCTAACACCCATAAATCAGAGCTATAAAACATACCTGTCATCAACTGTCAGTCTTCCTCTGTCATCTTTTATCTTCTGTCTTCTTCTTTCTCTTCTTCTTCATTCTTATCTTCTGTCTTCTGATCATCTTCTTTGTGGCAAATCTAATGTGACTGAAAATAAAAAAAGGCCAAATTAAATGTGCCCCCAAATAGTATGCATAAAAGATATGATGGCAGTCCATTTTTACAATATATGGTGGCAGTCAAAGGGTAAAGATATGCTGGCAGTCCAATGTTACAATACATGTGGCAGTCAAAGGGTAAAGATATGCTGGCAGTCCAATGTTACAATACATGTGGCAGTCAAAGGGTAAAGATATGCTGGCAGTTCAATGTTACAATACATGTGGAAGTCAAAGGGTAAATATATGCTGGCAGTCCAGAGTTGCAATATATGGTGGTGGGCAAAGGGTTAAAAGTATGCTGCCGTGGCTGTCTCCAGTGGTGGCGGCAGGAATGAAGGACAAAAATTCCCACCCAGAGTTACCTCTCGGGCCGTTGCCCAAGTCTTTCTGTGGAAAATGTGAACAGGGGCAGCATTTATAAAGCCAGTCTATGTTCAAAATCGTTCCCATTCTATAATTGGCTGGGATGTGTGCTTACACACCTCACAGCCAATCAACATCTAGCGGGTTTTGTAATGTCCCCACTAAAACCTGATTGGCTGGGAGGTGCATAAGCACACATCCCAGCCAACTGTAGCACGGGAACCGTTTTGAATAGAGACTGACCATATAAAATCCAGTCTATGTTCAAATTTTTCACAGAGAGGATTGGGCAATGTTATCTCTATTAAGCCATTATGTGCATCAGTGCCACCTCTTCCTTTGTCATCCATCTCCATGGACTTTATCATAGATTTACATCCTACTTGCTTATACACTACCATCTTGGTCCTCATGGACAGACTTACTTAGATGGTGCTTTAAGATAGCACACAAAACAATGAACTTCTGCCTCTCAAACTGCTTTTTCTGTTCATATGTGAAACTGCTTTTTTTACATGAGACCCCAGATTAAGTGATTTCTGTTCATGTGACCCAATTCACATCTAAATTCTGAAATTCATTTGACTCCGCATTGCAGAAAACTGACCCCCTCGACTGGAAAGCAGCCACAAAATGTGCAGGTTGCCAGTACAGTTTCCATAGATCCTCTATGTCAGAGTTTCGAGCCCAAAGTAGATGGTCTATGGGAGCGGCATTGTGCAGGTCAGGGAGACTGAACTGGAAAACTTCAGTCTTGCACTTTAGTCTCTTCTAGGGTGAATAATGTGGGTTCCTGGGGTTCTCTTTTCAGACCCCCACTCTGATCCCCATTGGTTCTCCACGGTTTATTATCAGATCTGCTCCCAGGGGAAGATATCTACCAACAGGACACTAACAGAGACAGTTGTTCTTTAAAGGGATAGTAACGTTTCAAAATAAAAGCAGCTCCAATTAATCTTCATAGCATTTGGGCCATGGAGAGTGTTATTTCAAAACTGTCAGAGTTGTAGTTCAAGAGTAATTGAATAATAAAGTATTCCCCTCCCGCCCCTTTTACTGGTGTAACACTGCTCACCTCAGTACAGAAGGGTGGTGTCCAGATGGCTTGCTGAGAGGGACAATATTCAATTAGCATAAGGGAAAATCTTGAAAAACCTGTCAAGGGGGGCAGGGTTTTCATTGTTCTCGCAGTAAGAAGATTGTCCCTTGCTGTGATCTGTCTGGTCTGTGGACCATATTCCACATCTGAGGTGAGCAGTGTTACATCAGTAAAAGGGGCGGGAGGGGGATACTTTATCATTCAATTACTCTTGAACTACAACTCTGACAGTATTGATATAACATTCCAAAAAAACATACTGATAGGTGAATTTAGATTGTGAGCCCCAATGGGGACAGCGACCAATATGAGTTTAAAGCGCTGCGGAATCTGTGTGCGCTATATAAATAAAGAATTATTATTATTATTATAACACTCTCCATGGACCAAATGCTATGAAGATTAATTGGAGCTGCTTTTATTGTGAAACATTACTATCCCTTTAAAGAAGAATCGAAAAAAAGTAAAGTACTAAGTTTAGAAATTTAGCAAAACTAAAAATTACGAATGGGAATTGATGTTTGTTTGCTTCTCTCCTTCTAACTTTTAATTACTTGAGGGATTTTCTGAACCAGTTCAGATACAACCAATGCAATATGTCTCTGAACATGTTAGCTATTTAAGGTGCCTCAATTCCACTCTTCACATTACAGGTGACTTGTGTTGGGGGGCCATTACTTCTCCAGGCTGAAGTAGAGCACAAAAACGTAAGATTTTCCTACACTGAATGGACGTTTCTGCTGATGAAATGCTGTGAAGCTCTTCGGTTGTTAGATGACAATTTCATACTTGTGGTAGGTCCATCAATTTATATTATTTAATTGTTACATATTTCTTATTTTGTCCCTAATAATAACATATATATTTTTACATGGTGTCTAATCATCCACTATATCACAAATTTAGCTTGTATTTTTTTTCTAATGGATACAACTATAGTGATATTTTATTTAGCAATAGCAATTACTAATAGTCTTTGCTCTGCAATATTGTAATCACATTATAAGTGACTCTGGAAACTACTAGTGCTCTATCTAGGCACCTGTGTTTGGGCCACTTAGAATTTTCTTAGCAGACTGAGATTGAAGGAGTTTGAGTTAATAAGGCCACCAGGTTAATGGCGTTAGGATTTAATGCTACTTAGCAATTCTTTGTAACAGTGAATTGGGACTGTTCTTTTGTTTACACTCGTTTTTTTAACAGGGTATTGATAAAGGTTACATTTTATAATTGTTTTAACTGTGTTTTTTCACCCACTGACCCATACATCCTATAGACCCCACTCACATTTATAGGAATGGGTTTAGTGCTGCTATAAGATTATTCTTCTCTCTTCTATCTATCTATCTATCTATCTATCTATCTATCTATCTATCTATCTCATATCTATCTATCTATCTATCTATCTATCTATCTATCTATCTATCTATCTATCTCATATCTATATCTATCTGTCTATCTATCTATCTATCTATCTATCTATCTATCTATCTATCTATCTATCTATATATATATCTATCTATTTATCTCTCTCTCTCTCTCTCTCTATATATATATATATATTTAACCCGTACCTCACCAATAGATTAGTGGTGCATCTAGTATATATTTTGGTGCATATCTGCAGCTATTGCCTTGTCCAGGTGATGACTTAACCTTTCATAGAATGCAGTTAAATTAGTCTGACACTTCATAAAACCATGCTAACTCTTACTAGTGATCATCATCACTTAAACCTGAATACTATCCTTTCCTACCCCTTCTAGTATCTTACAAACTAAGGAACCTAACCCACAGGTCTATAATTTCCAGGTTTATATCCTGCCTCCATATTAAATAATGGGACTACATCTATGTTCCTCTAATTAGAGGGCATTATGATGATAATAAATAAATAAATATTAAGTATAATGGAGCTGATTTTACTAAACTAGACTTCCCAACTACCCTTGTGCGTATGCCATCAGGTCCAGGTGCTTTATTCGCTATAACTTTTTCAAGTCTCTGTTGTCCTCGGTTAACTATGTACATGCTGGAGTAAATGCTGTGCGTCTCTCTGCTTGCCAGGAGCATCATCTACTTACCCTGTCTAATTAATTCACAGGTCTCAGGATTAAGGGGCGCCAATATCAACTTTCATCTTTCTCGCCATTGATATACCAGGCTTTTTCTTATTATATACTAGTATAAAAGCCCATATACACGGGCTAAAGTGCACCCAGCTGCCCCGGCGCCGGGATCAGAGACAGGACGTGAGCCATCCGGAGCAGGGCAGCACGTTCGGTGAGTCTCTACTGCGTGTGACTGCAGTCATGCGCAGTAGAGGCTCGCCGAACGCGCTGTTCCTTAGCGGGGAGCTCCAGATGGGCGCCAATATCACTGTGTGTGAAACCACACATGCACAGTAGAGACTCTCTACTGCGCATGTGCGGTTACGGCTCACAGTGAGCAACGCATTCTACCACTTTATGTAATACGATTATTGTAGGCAGTGTACAACATGGTCTCTGCTCACTTATTCAGTGTTCTGGATACAGATAATGCTTGTCTGTTTTGCATGTCTCCCAGAAAAGGACCGATAGACTGTGCAAAGGCAATTAGCCCATATTTATTAAGATGCAGCAGATCACAAATAGCACAATGAATCAGAGAATAGCTCCCTTTGTCAGATGCATCTGCTGAAGGGCACCATTCCCCAAAATGCTGTCCTGCTTGTAATAAATCATAATAACTATGGGCAGTGCCCTTGCATGGTGTATTGTGCTGCTACTTCAGAAAGAAAAATGAATCTCACACTTGGATATCAAGAAGATGAGTAAGCACTGTTGCGTGCAAAACGCGTAAGATGAAAGTGCTCAGTGTGTCTATGTAACTCTCTCTTCCATAAAGAAGTGATTTTATTCTACAGTCTTCTTGATATCAAAGTGTATGATTCATTTTTCTTTCTGAATTGGCGAAGACTGGTTGGGAGTCCATGAGAGTCGTCACTTCTGAGAAACTGAAACACGGCTTTGGTGAGTTGTATATTATGTTACATTGTTCCACTATGACTAGTGCCACCTAGCAAGTTTTTTACACTGTACTGTGCTGCTACTACTCATTATTATAGGTCATAAATCAGATTTTTTTTTCTTGTAATGATGTTTTCCTTTTCCTATGACCAGATAATGCACTGGAGAAACCAGACAGCAATTACAGAATTCTTCCTTGTGGGATTTAATCAACTTCACGTCTTCAGGTTTTTGATCTTCTACCTCATTCTTTCAATTTACTTTGTAACAATAACTGGAAATGGCTTGATCATTGTCCTTGTATCATCTAATCCCTGTCTCCGATCTCCCATGTACTTCTTCCTTGCCAACCTCTTCTTATCAGACATAGTGTTGACCACAAATATTGTACCGAACATGCTTGGAGTGATATGGAAAGAAGGTGGCACCATTTCTTTTAAGGATTGTCTTTCTCAGTTCTGTATTTATGGTACCACAATTGGCGCTGAATGTCTTCTTCTAACTTTTATGTCCTATGATCGATATCTAGCAATTTGTAACCCATTGCATTATTCCTCTATTATGAACATCACACTTTGTCTCCATTTTGTCTTCTGGTCTTGGTTAATATGCCTGATGGCATCAATAGGCCTAGTGATTTTAATATGTCAACTACAGTTCTGTGACTCCAACATCATCGACCATTTCTTCTGTGAGCTTGGTACCCTAATACAGATTTCTTGCTCAGACATATCCTCTGTAGAATTAGAAACATTTATAGTCTCTATACCGGTTATAGCTATTCCATTCCTGTTTATAATTGTATCTTATGTCTGTATTTCCATCACCATTTTCAATATACCTTCTGTCACTGGGAAGCAGAAAGCTTTCTCCACCTGTAGCTCCCACCTGATAGTTGTGTGTGCATTTTACGGGACAATGATCACTCTTTACATTGTTCCATCCAGGGGGCATTCAAAAGATATCAACAAGTTTATCTCACTGTTCTATACATTATTGACTCCTCTCATGAACCCTATCATTTATGGTTTAAGGAGTCAAGACATTCGGACCATCTTGAAAAAATGTCTCCTCTGAAAGCAATATTCCAGTTTCTTTGATTGAGGTTGTGGTGAGTTGGCTAAGAAGATGTTGTGTACCCCTCTGGGACTCAAAGGGTTAAATGGTACTTTTAACCAGGGCCGGATCTACATCCCAGGTGCCCCTAGGCAAGGAAGTCTAGATACCTGTAGCTCCACCCACAGCCACACCCCATTCCTCACATGGTCCCGCCCCCCCCAATGCCCTCCACTATTTCCAGGCACATAAAATACATTTTGGTCCATAACAAGCAAGGACAAAAAAAAAAGCTTTTAACCGCCTGATGGTTAGAGAGATCTCCAGAGCATCTCTCTAGCATACAAGGGGTTTAATAATAGCCTGTAAAGGGGAATAAAACTGGAGCAGGGATATTGAAATTGCCCTGGCCACACCCACAATCAGGGGCAGATTGTCCTATCGGGGGATCAGGCATCCCCCTGTGGGCCGCCCAGTTGTGGGCCAGTAGGGAGATCATATGATTTCACTTCTCCAGTCCACAACATTGTGGATGTGAGGCACAACTCACCAATGCCATGCAGCAGTGAATACTGGGTCCTGTCCTCTCTACCTGTCCTCCCCCAAGGCTGACTTAGCTGGCCCTGCTCTGCCTGCAGTGTGTGTCTTGGTGCAGTGCATGATTAGCAGGCAGAGCTTCTAGATTGCAGCTTCAAATGGGATATAATTCTTCATAAAGGGATAGTAATGTTTCACAAAAACAGCAGCTCCAATTAACCTTCATAGTATTTGGGCCATGGAGAGTGTTATATCAATGCAGTCAGAATTGTGGTTCAAGAGTAATTGAAGGATAAAGTTTCCCCCTCCCGCCCCTTTTACCTAGTGTAAGCCATCTCTTCTCAGATGTGGAATGTAGTCTATAGACCAGACAGATAACAGCAGGGGACAATCTTCTTCTTATGAGAACAATGAAAGCCCTGCCCCCCTTGACAAGTTATTCAGGTTTTTCCCTTATCTTAATTGAAGATTGTCCCTCTCTGCAGTCTACCTGGGCACCTCCATTCTGCTCTGGCTGAACAGTGTTACATCAGTAAAAGGGGCGGAAGGGGCATACTTTGTCATTGAATTACTCTTGAACTACAACTCTGACAGAATTGAAATAAGACTCTCCAAGTCCCAAATACTATGATGATTAATTAGAGCTGCTTTTATTATGAAGCAGTACTATCCCTTAAAAATAATGTCACTGACCTACAGACACCTCTACCAAAAGAGCTACCCCAAAGCTATTCACAGTCATCTCTAAATATAACTGTAACTGCCCATTACACTTTCTAAATCACCTTCAGCTTTGTTACCCTTTTACCACCATTTTTATCAGACATTTTTCTTCTCCTTTTTTTTTTTGACATGCCCTCATATTTTGTTTTGCAAGATGAGTGTTTGCTATCCATCTGGCACTCATAGAGTTAAAAGAATTAGTGAAAACAGTGCTCCTCAATATTATATAAACCTATATCTTGATTCTAATGAGTAGCCTAAACTCCATGTTATGAGATCAGCTCTTAGTAAATAATAGGGATCTAACTTCCATTATCTTTATGAGCCACCCTTACACTGCCAGTCGCTTGTGAGCCCTGGGCTGTAGAAATCTCAGAGTTCTCACAGCCAGCGTGTGTATGTATGGCTTGCTGCCAAAAGCCGACAATAAGTTCCAATCTACCCTTGCAACAAAGTATCTTGAGCACACTGATTGAGTACTTTGTTGCAAGGGTAGATTGGAACTTAGTGTCGATCATTCATTTCTCACCCTCCTCTACTATGTCCCCCATTCCCCATCTATCATACACCTAGACAGTTCAGCCAAGTCTGACCTCCATATGTGGTCAAAATTTCTCCATTATTGGAATGGAGGCATGATGTTCCTTACTACTCTGTACGTTTCCTCCCCTTCAGTTTTTTCAGATGCTGCAGCCAGGGTCAGTTTCTCAGCAATATGATGTTCTGAAAGGTTCTCTGAAACCTGGCTGCAAGAAACTTTGGACCTCTCCATTTTTGAAATATATCCGATTGTGGATGCAGCTACCTTTGGGGTCACCAATGAACAGGCAAGGCAGTAACCTTTTTCACTGATAATTTAGCCACCTCTCACCTCATAACTAAAGGTCGATCCCCTTCCCCTTTTATTATTATATTGTTTTGGAAACGTATTTGGCTTTTCTATGTATCACAACATTTTTTATATTCATTTCTTTCATCCCAGTTCACCAAAACTTGGCAGCTGATGCCTTATCTTGATTTAATGTTCAGGTATTCTTCAACATTTCACCCTCAACAAATCAGATTCTGTCTCATCCTCCATCACTTCATGACCTAATCATCCCCTGAGCAGTTTTATGTCAGTCGTTTCTACCATCATTTGTTAAGCATTAGCACCCAGCACCAGGAAGACCCATGACAAAGCTTGGAGTTCATTTAAATTATTTCTGTCCAAAATGAAGCCGCTGCACCAGTTGTCATCACCTACTATTTTGGCATTCGCTTCATACTGCCATTCAGCTCTCAAGCTAACCCCTCTCACCATCAAAATCTACTTCGCAGGCATCCAACATCACCTAGCCCTCAGCTTCAACATAAACAATCCATCCTCTCTTATTACTGTATTAAGCTATTCATCAAAGGCCACAGTAAACCTCCTCACTCCTGCACTCGCCTGCCTATAACAGGCCCCATCTTCAAGCAAATATTTTATTTTTTTAAATTCCATCCCTTTCAGCACCAGACAATGTGATTTTCTTGACCGGACTGATCATGGCTTTTTTTGGATTTCTTAGCCCAAGCAAATTTTTAGCCCACTGCTGTTCCTCATCCTTTGTCTCGAAAAGACAGAAACATTTTTTTGTTTTCAGTCTAACTATTCCTTGTTTCATTTTCCTCCTTTCACTTATAGATCTAAAAATGTTTTATCCCCCTTTTTTATTGACTGGGCAATTTTTTCCTCTGTCTGTCCTTTGGCACATCTAATAATGCATTTGGCCTCCTTCAGCCTAGTTTTGTACTGATACCTATCTTCTTCCTTCTGCGTCTGCTTATATTTCTTAAATGCTTCTTTTTTCTCCTTTACTATATTTGCCACTTCTGCTGAGTACTACAGTGGTTTTCTTTTTCTTTTACTATTGCTGATATGTCTAATGCAATGCTCTGTTGCGTTTAATAAAACACATTTCAGATAATCCCATTTCTTCTGGACTCCATCTAAAGATCTCCAAGTTGTTAAAAATTGACATAAAAGTGTTTCCATTTTAGAAAAATCAGCCTTTCTAAAGTCTAGAGCCTTTGTTTTTGTGCGGTACAACTCAGCCTCTGTCTTTATATTAAACCACACAGATTGATGATCAATGGAGCCCAAACACTCTCCTACAGCTACATCTGATACCAAGTCTCCATTAGTAAATAATAAATCTAGTGTGGCTTCCTTCCTAGTTGGCTCTTCTACTAATTGACTAAGAGCTAATCCTTGCAAAGAATTTAGGATATCTCTACTCCTGGCTGAACTTGCTGCTTGGTTTTTCCAGTCCACATCAGAAAGATTAAAGTCCCCCATAACAATAACCTCACCTTTCACAGTCATCTTAGTTACTTCCTTGACCAGCAGTTGATCCAACTCCTCTGTTTGTCCTGGGGGTCTATAGATCACACCTACACGAGTGAACATCTTATTCCCATATTCTAATGTTATCCAAAAAGTCTCTGTGTTTTCCTCCATACCCTGTATAAGATTAACCTTTAACACTTTCAGTGCCAGATGGGTACGCAATGCATTGCAAAGCAATGGGTTGTGTAACCCTCTGGCACTGAAATGGTTAAGCTATTTTTAACATAAATGGCAAACCCTCCTCCTTTTCTGCCTTTCCTGTCTTTTCTAAATAGAGAGTACCCTGGTACTTCTACATCCCAGTCATTTTTTTCATTGTACCAGGTCTCAGTAATTCCCACTAAGTCATAGACGTGCGCACGGGGTGTGCCTAGGCACACCCTAATCACAGGGCCGGATTAACGTAGGGGTTGAAGGAGCTGTAGCTCCAGGCCCACAAATTAAAATGGGCCCAAGCCGCCCGCTCGGACGCCTCCACCCGCGAGAACAATCGCTCCGGCTTCCGGCAGCTAAGCGATGTTCCCTGAGTGCCATTATCAGTGTCTGTCACTGACATTACGATTCCCTTCATTGAGTCTATTGAGACTCAATGTGTAGGGAAGCTACTTGATAGCTGCGCATGTGTACGCAACCTTCAGGTCTGCGTACCATGCTCATGATGATGACAACACCAGTGGGGGCACGGGTGACAATAACCATGCTCATCGTGTGCTCTGTGTGCCAGAACACCGCATTATGCACTTCCTGTCTTGAATCGTCTCTTTGCTAGCAGCTTATGTCGGTGGCCTGTATCTGATGTGGGCATTGTGTGGAGGACAGAAGTAGGCAGTGTGTGGAGATGGACATGGTGGGCAGTGTATGTGGAGGTGGGCAGTGTGTAGAGGTGGGCAGTGGGCACAGAGTGTGGCAGTGGGCAGTGGGCACAGGGTGTGGAGGTGGACAATGGGCATACAGTGTGGAAGGGGTCAATGGGCACAGAGTGTGGAGGGGGTCAGGATGGAGACGGGTGGACAGTGTGCGGAGGACAACAGGTGGACAGGGTGTGGAGGGGGGACAATGGGGACAATGTGGAGTTGGGCAGGGTGTTGGAGGTGGACAGTATGTGGAGGTGGCCAATGAGGCCAGTGTGTGGAGGTGGTGGGCACTGTGGAGAAGGACAGGGTGTGGAGGTTGGCAGTGTGTGGAGGTGGGCAGTATGGAGATGGACAGGGTGGACAGTTTGTGGAGGTGGACAGGGTGGGCAGTCTTTTTACTGTTTTCTGTCTGTAAAATGCAGTTTGAAACAGTGGCATTAAAATTAAAATTTTATACATGTGAGCATGTGTGTGTTTGTGCTTTTGGGTGCACAACCTAATGCAATTGGCTGCGCATGCCTATGCACTAAGTCCACATCTTCACTAGTTATTATTGCAATGAGTTCAAGGATCTTATTCCCTAAACTGTGGGCAGTTGTACACATGGCTCAAAGTCTACTGTTTTTTTACCTATGTGCCACAGACATATGTAGAAGAAAGTTCTTTACCTCAGCACACCAGGTTCTGTATCCGGTGCAAGATATCAGAAGGGTCAGTGCCACATTATGACCCACAGCAACAGCAAAAAAGAAGGATGATGTCCGCACTCGGAATTGTGGTTTAAGCTCTACTGAGCATATTTATTAATCACCATTTGCACAACGTTTCGGGGAAATCTTCCCTTTGTCAGGTGATAAACAATCCACACTCACAAGATGTTTAAATACACAAATGGGCAGCAAAATCACTACAATGATGATTGACAGCATTAATTGAAAATCAAAATCAATTAGCACACATTATTTACATCATCTTAATTAATTATTCCATATAGCGATCTACACCATTTAGATAGAAAACATACAAATTTTAATATCACAAAAAGTTCTACTTAATGATATGCAAATCAGCAATACATTGCACAAATTACCCACTTTTAATAAATTTGTTTTATTTTAAATAGACAAAATGAAATATCAGTTTTTAGCTCTGTAGGTATTTCACACGTGTAGAAGTCTAAATTGCTTTTATCAGAAAATAAGGTTTTAGACAAAGCTTTTATGATTGTGTACTAAACGCTCAAACAATGTTCAAACGCTCTGATTTTAAATAATTTGTTTCATTATAAATAGATGAAACAAAATATAATTAATTAGCCTTTTTGGAGTTAATCTCTCAAAGTTATTAAATGACCAACTTTTAAAAATATAAGAATTATATCTCCATAAATTAGAAACTCTTATTGTACATAATGGTATATTCTTTCTATATAAGAATAGGATTTTAAAGAGAAATAATACTAGGTTGCAAGATTGTATTATAACAGAAGAATCATGTATAGAAAGTTATCAAATTATCAAGTGATCCTACTTTCTCTCTCAAAAAAGAAATTGATGATTTCATACAAGACGCCTTGATGACTGGTCTAATTGATAAAAATATTAAAGAATTTTTGATCACTGAATGTCCTGTTGTTCCGGTCTTGTACCTGCTACCTAAAATTCATAAACATCCCACTAAGCCCCCTGGGCGCCCGATAGTAGCAGGTACGGGATCAGTCCTACAGCCACTCCGCATATATCTAGATAGCATTTTACAACCTTTGGTTAAAGAAATTAAAGTTTGTCTTCGTGATACTACAGATTTCTTACAAAAACTTGAGAACCTTGAAAGCATTGAAACATATACTTATCACTGCACCAGTGATATACAGTCTCTCTATACCTCCATTCCACATAAAGAAGGAATGAAGTGTATAGAGGAAGTATTGTATCAACATGGGTACAGAACAGAAAAAGTTATCTTTTATATACAGTTACTGAATTTTGTTTTGACAAGAAATTACTTTAGATTTAAAGGGATAGTAATGGTTAATTTTAAGTTGATTTAATATTGTAGACATTAAAAAAAGATTAACATCAATGTAAGTCTTATCTCTCAAAACTTTATGGTTTGAGAGATATAACTTGCTAAAGTTACCTTTTCCTGGCTGTTTTTCTCAAGTCTGCCATCTAGCTGACAGCTGCAGATTCCAGTCATTTGACCAGACAGAGGCTCTTCAGCTGAGCTGAAATCACGCTATTTAGAAAAAAACACTTAATTTGAATGGTCTGCAAAGTGTGCTTGCAAGCCAGGCACACTTTGTAGACCGTTCCAAATTAAGTATTTATCTTTAGATATCGTTATATCGGCTCTGCTGAAGAGCCACATCTGGTCAAGCAACCAGAATCTGCTTCTGACAGCTTTACAGCTCGTCAAACAGAAAGGGGAGGGACCGGATAACTTTATTTTCCTATATCTCTCAAACCATAAAGGTTTGAGAGATACGAATAAGTGCAAGTACTCTCTTTTAATTGTATATACCATATAGTTAATACTTTTTTTCTGGCATTACTATCCCTTTAATTATACCTTTTATTTACAAACACAAGGTACTTCTATGGGTTCAAATGTGGCACCCACATATGCCAATATATTTGTGTCATTTATTGAACAAAAATATTTTTTTTAAATGTGTTTTAGCAGCTGCATAAAGAACTATTTCTGATTTGTCGATGACGTCTTTTTTACATGGCATGATACAAAGGATAAATTGATGGAGTTTAATGGAATAAAGAATAAAATGCATCCTACATTGAAATTCACTTTAGACTTCAAAGAAGATAAAGTGAATTTCTTAGTCATAAAGAAAAATAACGAAATAATAACAGATCTTTATACTAAACCAACAGATCGCAACAATTTGTTATTAGCTAACAGCTTCCATCCATATACAACAATAAAAGGCTTACCTTACAGTCAATTTTTACGGGTCCGGCGTATAGTTTCTGATGATACTCTGTGTAAAGAAAGATTAAATGAAATGGTTAACAAGTTTAACAGTAGATGATATTCTAAACAGACTCTCTTGAAAGATGTTGATAAAGTATTGTCACTAAAAAGAGACTCCCTTCTCAATAAAACTACAAGAGCAAATATGAAGAAACCAAAAAGATTACTCTTTGTGAGTGCCTTTAAAGGGATAGTAATGTTTCATAATAAAAGCAGCTCTAATTAATCATCATAGTATTTGGACTTTGGAGAGTGTTATTTCAGTTCTGTCAGAGTTGTAGTTCAAGAGTAATTCAATGATAAAGTATCCCCCTCCCACCCCTTTTACTGATGTAACACTGTTCAGCCAGATCAGAAGGGAGGTGCCCAGGTAGACTGCAGAGAGGGACAATCTTCAATTAAGATAAGGGAAAAACCTGAAAAACTTGTCAAGGGGGGCAGGGCTTTCATTGTTCTCATAGGAAGAAGATTGTCCCCTTCTGTTATCTGTCTGGTCTATGGACTGCATTCCACATCTGAGAAGAGATGGCTTACACTAGGTAAAAGGGGTGGGAGGGGAAACTTTGCTTTCCATAAAGGTTTGAGAGATAAGACTTCTATCATTCTTCATGTTTTTTTAATGCCTACAATATAAAATGAAGATAAAACGAAGTATTACTATCCCTTTAATACCAATTCTATGAACATACAAAAAATAGTTAAAAGGTATTGACCTATTATACAGAAAGATAAATAATTTGGTAACCTTTTTAAAGAGAACCCTTTATTTTCATATAAAAGATCTAGGAATTTAGGAAAACAATACTGTCTGACATTAATCCTCAAACAAAATCCAAACAAACCTTTTTTGGAACACCTCAGATAGGCACTTTTTTATGTCTTAATTGTATGAGTTGCAATAGTATAATTAAGGGAGATTTCATCTATCACCCATCTAAAGGAGCTAAAATAGCATTAAAAGACTATGCCACATGTAATACTAAAAATGTTATCTACATGTTAAAATGCCCTTGCGGACTAGCTTATGTAGGGAAAACATCACGCACAGTAAGAACTAGGATAGATGAACATAAAAGATCTATCACTAATTGTGATATTGAGAATAATCTATATGTAACTCCTGTAAGCAAACATTTCAAGGAATTTAGACATAACACTTCACAGCTTACGTGGTGTGTTTTGGAAGTTGTAAAATTATCCAAAAGAGGGGGCAATTCAGAACACCTTCTACTTCAGCATGAATTAAGATGGATTGATAGATTAGAGACCAAATCACGTAAAGGGTTAAATGAAGAATACAATTTCCAATACTTTCTTTAAAGGAGCAGTAAACTTTTATTTATGAAAACACATATTTTATAGAACATTTCCTGCTGAATAAAACAAAGTAATTGCCATCGCTGTCAGATGTTTTATTCAAAATTTATAGCAGTTTAAATAATCAGGAAGTGAATTTACTGTGTTTACTTCCTGATAGTTCTGACAGGAAGTGAATTTACTTTGTTTACTTCCTGATAGTTCTAACTGACAGGAAGTGAATTTACTATGCATTTACTTCCTGATAGTTCTCACTGACAGGAAGTGACTCAGCAGTTTCTATCACATTCTATGGAGAACTGTATATCTCTGACTTTTCTGACTTTCCTCTCCATTAGAATCTAACAGGAAATCTAATTAGAATTTGACCACTAGAGGGCACTGCTAATGTAAAAAAACATGGGTTTAAACTGTAATAACTCTGGAAATATAAATATCTCAGCAGTGGGAGTATCCTTATCTTACACAATAGGAAAATCTCTACAATATATATTTTTTCATAAAAAAAGTTTACTGCTCCTTTAAATGATCCTTGTGTCTAACGCTTTCACCTTAACACGCACTCTGATTATTTTTTTTTTATTTTTAGGATTCGTGAACTTATATAGGAAAAGACCGGCTGGTCATCTCTACAAGTTTGAAGACATCCACGGATCCATTAAAAATAAAATTAAGAATAAAAATAAATATAACATATGATGGATATTGTTAAATACATAGCGATGCAGTTTCTTACACTAAGAAAACCCATCAGATGCCGTGCGTGGGGATGCGATGAGTGCAAAATGCATATGCGCACGGTTACCCTCTGGCATCAGTGGGGTTAAATATCACATTTAATTACTTTAGGTGTTGATGTGATGCAGGGCGCATCATTGTATGGTGTGCACACCATCGACACAGGGGGGATAAGATTTTCCACTTCACTTTGTAACTAATTGATTTTGTGATCTTTGTAAGGCTTAGACAAAAAATATTGTCCCATCTTACTTTAAACTACGTATTGCAGAATTTGCCTTCTGATGGTATACGGGGTGCATCATTGCATGCTGCGCTCCGTACCCACTCGGCCCTAGAGGGGTTAATACTAGTAATTTCACTTTATTAGGTTTTGCCTTTCATTTTCATCTTTTGTAGAGTTTAAGACATAAAAGCAATTTTGCTTGTAGACCTTGCATTGGAATATCAGCTTTTTGAAAGGGACACATAGACATTTATGTGGCTCCTTATTAGCTGAAGGTTTTAAACTTTCTATACATGATTCTTCTGTTATAATACAATCTTGCAACCTAGTATTATTTCTCTTTAAACTCCTATTCTTATATAGAAAGAATATACCATTATGTACAAGAAGAGTTTCTAATTTATGGAGATATAATTCTTTAAAAGTTGGTCATTTAATAACTTTGAGAGATTAACTCCAAAAAGGCTAATTAATTATATTTCGTTTCACCTATTTATAACGAAACGAAATATTTAAAATTAAACTGTTTGAACATTGTTTGAGCATTTAGTACACAATCATAAAAGCTTTGTCTAAAACCTTATTTTCTGATAAAAGCAATTTAGATTTCTACACGTGTGAAATACCTACAGAGCTAAAAACTGAGATTTCGTTTTGTCTGTTTTAAATAAAACAAATTTATTAAAAGTGGGTAATTTGTGCAATGTATTTTTGATTTGCATATCATTAAGTAGAACCTTTTGTGATATTAAAGTTTGTATGTTTTCTAAGTGGTGTAGATCTCTATATGGAATAATTAATTAAGATAATGTAAATAATGTGTTCTAATAGATTTTGATTTTCAATTAATGCTGTCAATCATCATTGTAATGATTTTGCTGCCCATTTCTGTATTTAAACATCTTGTTTGTGTGTGGAGTGTGGATTGTTTAGTACCTGATGAAGGGAAGATTTCCCCGAAACGTTGTGCAAATGGTGATTAATAAATGTGCCGTAGACATACCTTGATCAAATTCATCTGTGCAATGCTGTGGGGGGCAATTGGTTTTATCCTTTATCATTCCATTGCCCCCTCTACTAGTTTAAATACCTGTAAATTGCTGAGAACCTCTGTTCCCTTTTGAGAAAGATGCAAGCCATCCTTTTTGTACAATTCCTTGTTACACCAAATAGGGTTGGTGTGAGAAACAAAGCCAAATCCATGTTTTTGGCCCCACTTCCCTAGCCATGAATTAAAATCTCTACTCCGCTGCATCCTACCATCATGTTCCTTATACACTGGCAGAACCTCTGAAACAGATACAGTGGAAGCAACTTACTGCAGATCCTTACATAGCTTCTTAAAAACATCTTTTACAACACTCACCTCATTACAAGCCAAATCATTTGTCCCTAAGTGGACTTTGACATCCAACTCTCCATTTTGTCTTGCTTCCTTAACAGTTTTTAAAATGTGTCTTCTATCTCTGTGAGCTGTAGCAACAGGAAGACATTTGACTTGTTTGCAACCACCATGACATTCCTCCAGAGTCACGCCTCTTAATATAGAATCCCCCAATAATAGTTGCTTACTCTCAAATTAGTTTTCACTTCTTACATTTGTCAGTTGTTGCAGTCTGATTTACCTGTGGATTACAGGCTTGTGAACCAGTAGTCTCTGCTTCTGGAGTTGTTCCAGTATTAAGGCAGTGTTCTGAAAGTGCAGCAAAGGAATTATGAAGAGGCACAGACTGTGAGACATGCCTCTTGTCCAAAACTCTTACCCTTCCAGAACCAACTGTAGTCCATCTGCCATTTCTTGGAAGTTTCTGAGGCAGTGGCACTTGTTTCTTTTGTATTTGTGTGGAGCTCACAGACATCTTGTAGATTTCAGCCTTCAAATTATCAGTCTCCTGCTGTAAAACAGAAAATTGCTGACAAATTAGACAACTTCTGAACTTCCAAAAGGTTTCCTGGGGGAGAAAAGCAAAACATCCATTGCATTGCAACATGCCTGGCATGCTCACAGCACTAATGTAATCGGGGACAAAGAGTGAAATACCTTCAGATTTTGCAGTTGTTTTCTGACTTTAATCACCACAGATCACCTCCAGATCATCTCCAGAATATCTCTGTGTACACTTACAATTGCTCACTTTCAATCCCCCTCATGCCCCTTTCCCTGCGTCACTCCACCTCTTAGTCTGGTCCAGATGGAGCAAAGCAAGGGACATTCTTCAGTAACCAAAAGGAAAATCCTGCCCTCCTTCCTAAGGGGGACTGGGTTTTCCTTATACTTACTGAATGAAGATTGTCCCTCGCTGCATCTGTCTGCTCCCACGACCGGATTCCAAATCTATTGAGAGGCGGCCAGAAGGGGCGGTAGGGGGAGCCTTTCGGCTTCAATAGTGTTTGAACTACAACACTGTAAGTAATTAAATATAGCATAATGTTAAAAAATATAAAGAAGACTCAGAGATAAACGTAATAGAAGTATTACTATCCCTTTAAAACATTATACACTCTTGACTTTTTCCGGTGTGACCATATTGGGATTTTTTAGAGCTTTTTTTTTTTTTTTTTTTTTTTTTAATGGACAGTGGATGCCCAGGATCCCTGGTCTTTCCTCAACTCACAGGCGGCCAACACTGCCTCTCCACACCTGCCAGCCCCTAGGCTCAGGCCTGCTCCCTCAGAATCAACAGCGGCTTCTTCCGCACTGGATTTGGACACTGCGAGCCACATTGTGGGGAGAACAGTGTCTCTGGTGTACCGGGGACAGTAATGTGGGTCGCTGAATTTACATTATTTATGTCATTGGGACAACTTCTTTATACATTAACAGCACTCTATTTAACCATTTGAGTGCCAGACAGGTAACTAATGCATTGCACCACAACAAATTGGATGCATTTACAGCATTCAAAGGGTTAACTCTGACATGACACACCTCTGTATACTGCATGTCACTCTATGGCTTAACATGCTGGTATAAGTCTCTCTCACATAATCTCCTTTTATTTTCTGCTTTCCATTTCTACATGCCAAACACTCAGAGGCATAATACTGCAATTCTGCCCAAAAGTAAAGGAAATAACAAATACCACTGATTTAACGGTTTCAGGATCAGATAGAGGACGGCAACATGTTGTGAAGTGATGTCCTATGGGCCTTAGAGGGCTACATTTGGCTTCAAATGCTCTGAAAACTGCAGATATTCACTTCAATACATTATTACCTACACAGCACTGTAAAGCTTCTACACTAATCCCAGGGTGGCTACAGCCCAAACTTCTACACTCAGAACCTGCAGATCAGGGGGACCAGCAAGAGCCGGAACCTCCACACACGGGGGGCAGCTATCACTGTGTCAGTGTCCCCTCTGTGTGTGTGTGTGTGTGTGTGTATGTGTCTGTTACGTGTGTGTGTGTGAGCATGTCTGTTGCACGCATGTGTGTCTGCACATGTCTCTTGTGTGTATACGTGTACATATATTACATGTGTGTCTACATGTGTGCATCTCCAGTGGGTGTGTGCCTATGTCTTTTGTATGTTTCTGCCGCTCACTGTGTGTATGTGTCTGCCTGTGTGTTGCATATGTCTGTGTTTATCAGTGTGTCTACATTTCAGACACGTGCGCCCAACGGTCATAACATGACAGGCAACGCCATCCCACATTGCTAGCATCTTATAAAATGTAAACATTTTTTTCAAATTATTTTCACTAATAAGTAACAGTGAACACTGCTACTATGCAAATTAAATGAGTGGACATTATCAGAAAAATTATATATTTTAAATGTTTTGGATGGCAACATTGTAACTCCTAATTAATATCATTCATAGACAGGGAACGGTATGTTGTTGTAAATGGAAATTTCTCCAATACAGTTAAAGTGGAGAGTGGAGTACCTCAGGGTTCAGTATTAGGTCCACTGCTTTTTAATATGTTTATAGATGACCTGGAAATAGATATAGAAAGCAAAACATCAATATTTGCAGATTACACAAAATTATGTAGGGTAATAAATTCAGAACAGGATATTTGCTCTCTACAGGGGGATTTACATAAAATGGCAGATTGGGCAAACAAATGGAATATGAAGGTTAATGTGGGGAAGTGTAAAGTTATGCATTTGGGAAGAAAAAAATCCCAATTACTTAGGAATCATTTTAGGGGACTCGTTGGTAGAGAAAGACCTGGGAATCCTTATAAACTACAAACTTGGAAATAGTGACCAGTGTCAAATGACAGTAGCAAAAGCAAACAAAGTCCTGTTTTGTATAAAAAGGTGTATTGAAGCAAGAGTGGATAACATCATTTTATGACTGTACAAATAATTGGTAAGCCCTCGCCTCAAATATACAGTAATTTTGGGCAATAGTACTGAAAAAGGGAGAATGGTAGAAACTGAAAAAGATACACGTCTGATGTTTGTTTCATATGACTTCCTCGGAGACAAAGTATAGTGTGTGCAGTTCCATTGTCTGTTTACTGTTCCTGCCCAAAAAAATTACCTGATGGTTTTGTGTACCTTGAAATACATTGATTGACTATTTTTAACATTGATTTTATATTCTGTATCATATCTGTTATTAAAACTTTTTTCCTATAACAGATTGTATGTAGAGTTCAAAAACAAGCCAAAACAAGTGAGAGGTTCTGAGCACAAACAAAAGCAATGTTGCCCTTTCTACGGGTAGTTACTGCTCAAGAGCATCAAATTTTAGCTCTCTAGTGCCATTACACAGGAGAAATTTCCATATGCATATTAGACTAATCCCGCCTAAAATGGCAGTCCAGTTCCAAAATGATGGGCTAGTCCCATCTGCACAGGAAATACCAACTAACCCCAGACATAATTTTCAGCCTTGTTTGTGCCTCGTCAGTGAGGTGCAGCTGGCACTGAGCAAGGGGTCCACATCTGAATTTCCATTTACTTTTAGGGCGAGACCCTATGAGTTTTTTAAAAGCAAGCCAAAAGATGTGACAGGCTCTGAGCACGAACAAAAACAATGTTGCCCCTTCACTGGATAGCCACCTTTCAAGAGCATCACATTTTAGCTCTCTAGTGCCATTTCAGTGAAGATATTTCCAAATATAAAAGGACGACAATGTGGCTTTTGTTTGATTCAGAGCCTCTTGCATCTTTTGGCTTGTTTTTTTAAAAAAACTCTTAGGGTCTTTCACTAAGTGTAATGGGTAATCCAGAGGTAGATCCCTTGCTCAGTACCTAGGGAAACCAGCTGCACCTCACTGATGAGGCCCAACAAGACCAAAACGTACACCAGGGGTTAGCTGGTATTTCCTGTGCACAGGGGACTTGCCCATCATTTTGGAAGTGGACCACCCTTTTAGGTAGGATTAGTCTAATATGTATGTGGACATTTCTCCTCTGTAATGGCACTCGAGAGCTAAAATGTGATGCTCTTGAGTGGTGACTAGCCAGAGAACAGGCAACTTTGCTTTTGTTTTGTCTCAGAGCCTCTCGTATCTTTTCTGCTTATTTTTGAAAAACTATTAGGGTCTCTCCCTAAGAGTGAAGGTTAATCCAGGTGTGGACCCCTTGCTCTCAGTGCCTAGAGAAACCAGCTGCACCCAAAAAAAGCCAAAACATACATCAAGGTATAATTGGTATGTCCCGTACATGGGGACTTGCCTATCATTTTGGAATTGGACCACCCTTATGGGTGGAATTAGTCTAATATGTGTGTGGAAATTTCTATTCTGTAATGGCACTAGAGAGTTAAAGGGATAGTAATACTTCATTTTATCTTTATTTTATTTTGTAGGCATTAAAAAAACATGAAGAGCGATAGAAGTCTTATCTCTCAAACCTTTATGGTTTGAGAGATATTCACAAGCAAAGTTCCCCTCCCGCCCCTTTTACCTAGTGTAAGCCATCTCTTCTCAGATGTGGAATGCAGTCCGTAGACCAGACAGATAACAGCAGGGGACAATCTTCTTCCTCTGTGAACAATGAAAGCCCTGCCCCCCTTGACAAGTTTTTCAGGTTTTTCCCTTATCTTAATTGAAGATTGTCCCTCTCTGCAGTCTACCTGGGCACCTCCCTTCTGATCTGGCTGAGCAGTGTTACATCAGTAAAAGGGGCGGGAGGGGGATACTTTGTCATTGAATTACTCTTGAACTACAACTCTGACAGTATTGAAATAACACTCTCCAAAGTCCAAATACTATGAAGATTAATTAGAGCTGCTTTTATTATGAAACATTACTATCCCTTTAAAATGTGATGCTCTTGAGCGATGATCAGCTGTAGAACAGATAACATTGTTTTGGGTCATTCTCAGAAATTCTATATCTTTTGACTTGTTTGTGTATGGAGCTGGAGCAGGGTATTGTCTTTTTTTGCCCTGATGCACACTAGCCTGTGAATATGGGCACTGATACTTTTTGTAAGTGTATTTTTTTCTTATTATACAGACAGATATGGTGTATTAAAGTGGAACTATCACCCCAGATAAAGTCCTCCCCCAATAATTATTCATATAGTGATAAGCTTAGAAATATTAGTATTATCCAGCATAAGTACAGCATTATTAATAAATCCTACTTGATCTAAGACTAACGGGTAGGCTTCTTGCTGTAGAGGCAGCTGATCGCCTACATTGTCAGTCCCTTACTGTTACCTTAAGGTACAATGCAGCACCTCCTAGAGGAGGCCTGGATGGACAGCGCAGGCATGCAGATGTCTCTAAGGCAAGATGTCTGTGCCGATGCCTGCCCATTAGTCTCAGATCAAGTAGGATTTCTTAATAACGCTGTACTTATGCTGGATAATAGTACTATTTCTATGCTTATCACTAAATGTATAATTATTGGGGGAGGCTTCATTTGGGGTGATAGTTCCATTTTAACTGAAGTGCCCCATAATTTGCTATTTGTTATTTAAAGGAGCAGTGAACTTTTTTTTATGATAAAATAAATATTGTGGGGATTTAACTACTGAATAAAATAAGGGTACTCCCACTGCCGAGAGATTTATATTTCCAGAGTTATTACAGTTTAAACCCATGTTTTTTTACAATAGCAGTGCCATCTAGTGGTCAAATTCTAATTAGATTTCCTGTTAGATTCTAATGGAGAGGAAAGTCAGAAAAGTCAGAGACATACAGTTCTCCATAGAATGTGATAGAAACTGCCTGTCACTTCCTGTCAGTTAGAACTATCAGGAAGTAAATGCATAGTAAATTCACTTCCTGTCAGTTAGAACTATCAGGAAGTAAACAAAGTAAATTCACTTCCTGTCAGAACTATCAGGAAGTAAACACAGTAAATTCACTTCCTGTCAGAACTATCAGTTAGTAAAACACAGTAAATTCACTTCCTGATTATTTGAACTGCTATAAATGTTGAATAAAACATCTGACAGTGATGGGAGTGACCTTGTTTTATTCAGCAGGAAAAGCTCTATAAAATACGTGTTTTCATAAAAAAAAGTTTACTGCTCCTTTAAAACAAAGGTAACTTTTATTTGTCTGATTTGGTGAAGTTGGCTTGTTCCAGAATTATACATCTTTAGCTTCCCAAATATGTCTCAAGGCATTACCAATGTTAGTTACAGATGGGAATTCTTATTTGTTGTTCTCTGCTTCTCAAAATTATAATTGAGTTTTCCTTGTAGTATCTACCCCCAAAAGAATTAGTGCATCAAAGGAATTTCCTTAACGTCTTAATAAGTATTTATGGTGCCTCAAAATACCAGTTCTCATTGCAACTGTGTACTAGATGTTTGGGTATCTGCAGGATACTTATTTAGACCGAAGAACGCGGAAACATCATTATATGGCAAAATAAATGCGGCACAACTTAACCGTTTTTCAGAAGCTATCTTGTAGCAGAATACAATTGCAGACTTGTGGTAAGTCATTTAAATGTTACTTTAGTGGAAAATATTTTTCAGCATCCGGGGAGTGAGACTGATGTACTTAATTGAACTGGGATAATCCTAGCGCAAACCAGCTGTATGAGAGGAGACATATAAAATTCCCCAAATTCTCATTGATATCAATGGAGCTTTATTTAAAGATATATGTTTATTGAAAGTTTATACATAACATGGTATATTCAAGACATAGTAAAATGTATCTTGACAAAAGCATATTATTTCTAACAAGTTAAATTCCACTCTAACTGCGCAACTATGATTTTACAAAGCATTTTGAGCTTAGACATCAAGTATGATAAAGGCCAACTGACCTAACAGTAAAGTTGTGAAAACAGATAATTATAGGGACAGTAACACTTAATATGCAAAAAAATGTATGTTGTAGATTTTATCATCCGTGTAAAACAAGGTTACTCCAACTGCTGAGTGGTCTTTTATTCAAAAGTTATTCCAGCTCAAACTTGAATTTTTTTAGCTGCAATATCTCAGTGGCCTGAAATGTTACGGTGGCACTGTTGCTACCCCATCCTAATGAGGTGTATGGTTAAAACTGGTCAAAGCTGTCCATAGGATGATGTAGAAACAGCTCCACTATAGCATTTCAGGCCATTGAGATATTGCACCTAAAAAATGCAAGTTTGAGCTGGAATAACTTTGGCATAAAACACCACTCAGCAGTGGGAATGCCTTTGATTTTCTGAGGAGGATAAATCCTACAGTGTATGCAGCATCTTCTATGTCAGCAACAGTATCACCTGTCAGGTCCTAAGCAGTCATTCTGTGGTTTCCATACGAATATAGTTCATGTTCTTCATGTCCTCAGGATAGATTAGTGGTGGTGAGTGCCCTTAAATACAAAAGGAGAAAAGGCCGTCTAAGGGCAGACTGTAAGATAAGGGGGGGAGATTCACTAAGATGTGATAAAGAGGCGATAAAGATGAGATAACTTCTCCAGTGATATCACTTCTCATCTCCAGTTCCTATGTTATTCTGTGGAGCCTAAGATCTCCAAAGTAGGAGTAATCTTAGTGCATAGGGTCCATAAAATAACATAGGAACTGGAGAAGTGATATCACTGGAGAAATCATCTCCTTTCAGAATCCAGTAACATCACTGTCTATCTGCACTATTGGAGTCTTCCACCAAAGAATCTCTCATGTAAGTGCAACATATCACATCAGCTATACTCTACGTACCAAGTGTTTGATCTCAGATGTTTGGCCTTTTCTTTTTTTTCCTTTTGTATGCACAGATTATTAGATGACTTTATATTTTATTGTGTATAATATATGTATACAATTAGGCTTTTAACTCCTTGAATGCTGGCATTCAAGGGGTTAAAAGCCCCATTTCATACATAAATTATACATAATGCAAAAATTAAATCATCTAATAATTTGTGCGTAGGGAATGAAAATCAGTGCCTTGATTTTGAGTGGAATCATCACTGCACATTCAGCCCATGTCACTTTTTATATTAAGATCCTGAAATATTTTTTCCTAAAACATAGGTGAAACCCAGAATTTCCTCCATTACATACATGGCTTACTGAGGACAAAGTCCAAAATAGACTGGACAAGGTTATGGCAAATAAATCACCGGGACCTGAAGACATGCACCCAAGGGTACTTAAGAAGCTTAGTTCAGTAAAAGTAAGATCATTTTATGTAATATTTATTAATTCGCTAACAATAGGCATAGTGGCCTGTGATTGGAGGAAAGCAGGTGTAGTACCATTGTCCAAAAAAGGCAAGTCCTAAATTTCACTTCTGTAGTGGGTAAGATATTAGAAGGGTATTGCCATAGTGTACTTGGAATTTGAAAGTTTTTGACTAATGGCAGAATGCAGAAAACATGCACAATCACTATTTCCAGTGTGAAAACCACTAGCGAATAGGTTTGTGCATTATTTTATTGAATTGCACATGAAAAATCAAGATTAGCAAACAGATGTGCATATTTTTTGTGGGCGTGGCCAGAATTAACAAATCTGAGTGGAATAACGAATGCGCCTAATGCAGGAAATGCTATTGCGAATGATTTTATACATCTGTGTAGTGTTGTCGTAAAAGCTAATTTTTCACGCGCAATTCAAGAAACGTTCGGGAAATGGCTTCCTGCATTAGAACATGTGCAGTATCTGTGCACAAAAAATGCCCTCAGAGCATGCGTACGTTTCTTTCATTCCACCATGTGTTTCATAATAGGTTTCTGCATATATTATATAGCTTGCATGAAAGGATAGTGAAGTTGTAAAATTATAGACTTCAGAGAGATGTTTTAAATGCAAATTTCAAGTCTGTCTAAAGTTGTAAGTAGAAAGCCACAAGGTTCAAGGGGCAAATGCCTTTTATTTTATTTATTAATGATCTTGAAGAGGGTATGGAAAGTAGTGCCTAAATCTTTGCTGATGACACTAAACTGTGCAAGGAAATACATACAGAGAAGGATGTTTTTTAATCTTTGAAAAGATTTAGGTAAACTAAGTGAATGAGCGGAAATGTGGCAGATGAGGTTTAAGATAGATAAGTGTAAGTTTATGCATCTGGGTTTCAGAAACTAAACATGCTACATATACACAACATGGGAAACTACTTAGAGAATCCTTAGAGAACATTTTCTGATAGACAATAGACTGATATATATATATATATATATATATATATATATATAAAATAATTCTACCTCTCTATAAATCCTTGGTAAGACCTCATCTAAAATATGGAGTGCAGTTTTGGGTACCACTTCTTAAAATTTGATGTCAATACAAAGAAATCTATGGGAAACTATTTATTCAAACAGCTGAGTAAAAAGCAAGAGGTATTCCATTAAGACTAGAGGAAAGATGATTTTAACTAAAGTCAAGGCAGAGATTTGTTTTATAGGATAGCAAGGTTGATATTTGCCTCTGGAAGCTGTGTTTGTAGATGCTGTTTATGTTTTCAAAAACGTATTGGATTCCATTCTAGTGCAGAACAGTATTGAGAATTATAACAGATGGTTCCAAAGCAGATCGGATGTTGGTCCATGGAAATATCAGAATGCCTTTAGGAGTCAGGAAGGATTATTTGTCCACTTGGGGCTTAATTGGAAATGGCTTAATATGTTTTTTTTTTAACTTTCTTTTGGATCATCAACGGTGATGTGGAAAGGGTTGAACTTCATAGATGCAAGTCCTCCAGTCCCTCCCCTTTCTGCCTGACGAGCTGTAAAGCTGTCAGAAGCAGAATCCGGTCTCCCGACTTTAGGCGGCTCTTCAGGAGCGCTGACATCTGGATATCTGACTATAATTACTTCATCGGAATGGTCTACAATGTGTGCTATCAAGCCTGGCACATGTTATAGACCATACCGATGAAGTAATTATAGTTATATATCTCTATGACAGCGCTCCTGAAGAGCCGCAGTCTGGTCCCGGAAGTAGGAACTCGTGACGTCCGCTATACAGCGGACGCATGAGAAGTGGGAGGGAGCGAAGGGCTTTATTTTCTTCTATCTCTCAAACCACAAGAGTTTGAGAGATGGGAATGAGGGCAGTAAGTATTTTTTAATTGTTCCTATCATATCGCCTGTACTTTTTTCCCAGAGTTTACTATCCCTTTAAGAAAACAATTAATGTATTCAAAATCATGACTGTATTAATGCCAAAAAAAATCCCGAAAATACAGTAAAAATTCTGATGTTGAAATGTATGGAAAAATAGCTTAGTTACATTTATATACATCTTTCCATTTTGTTATGGAAACTAATAATATCATCAATGTTTAAAAGTGATTTTGAGCATTTTGATTCTTAAAGTGAAGATAAAATTGACATTAAATTTAGATCAGAGTTCCAAATAGCCATGTTTTTGAACATAGAACCCCTTGTGTCCTTAGTTACATTTATATACATCTTTCCATTTTGTTATGGAAACAGTACTAATATCATCAATGTTTAAAAATGATTTAGAACATTTAGATATAAAAAGTGAAGATAAAATTGATATTAAATTTAGATCAGAGTTCTAAATAGCCATGTATTTGAACATAGAAGCCATAGGCCTAGATGCACTAAAGGTCGAAGAGGGCTACGAATGTCGATGTTCTGTCGGAGCAGGGTCATAGGAACATCCACGGTATTCACCAAAGTCTCTACGACATCACATCGACATGATTCCGACAAAAAATGCCAACATCAACATCAATCCGACATTCCTTCGACTGGTTTATGAATTTTTACTCTTCATATCGACAATTGCTCATTTCCATATGGAAATGAGGCATAATGAGACACATTCGTATTCAAGGGGGTGTGTTGACATGTTAATGTGACACTTCAACTCATTCAGTAAACTCCGATAGCAGCGTCTGCTGTCAGAGTTCACAGTTTCCACTTCACCTAACTCAGGCTGTCGTAGCTGGGATCTCCCCTGTACTCTCCTATGGAGTAACAGCAGGGAGCGCTACGACAATTCTGAACAGCATTCACCGACATGCATTCTCCGACATACACTGCATTTGCTACCTCTCTGGTACTCAAAGGGTTAAGTGTTGAATAAAAGACTCGAGTGAAAGTGTAGTCGACTAAAAATGGTGCAGAATAAAAATGGAGTCGACAAAAAATGGAGTCGACTAAACATGGAGTCGACTAAACATGGAGTCGAATAAAAGTGTAGTCCACTAAATGGCAGTCCCTGAGGTGAAAGTCAGATGGAGTTAGTATGTCTAATATATGCAATATATGTCGACATACTAAGTGGGGGCACATTGTGTAGTGCTTGGTGTTGTTTATTGTAACCCTTTGAATGCCACAGGGGTGAGCAATGCACATCCCTATGGCATTCAATGCTGTCCATGGTGCTGAAAGCCTTCTCTGTGTTCCCCTACTGGCTGGATAAGGAAGCAGAGAGAATGCTGTACAGAATTGTCGTAGTGTTGGTGACGAGTGAGGGGAGGAGATCCCTTCCACACCGACAGCACTTCGAAAATCCTGTATGCTAATAGGGACCTTCTCCAACCCTCCCCTTCCATCCGACAATTTTTGTGAATATGTTGGTGTGTGTGCAGATTGAATTGACAGAGTGATTCGAACACAACGACAATATCATACCGACGCCACATCGACATTTAGTGCATCTAGGCCCTTGTGTCCTGTTTTTTTTACCACAGACCCATTACTTGTGTTTGGTTCTGTAATCCTAGCATCTGCAATTTTCTCTTTATTTTCTTTACATTAAGCTAAGAGCACATGATGCACTGGGAAAATCAAACAGCAGTTCCAGAATTTCTGCTCATGGGATTTAATAGACTTTATACCTACAAGATTTTGGTATTCGTTTTCCTATTTACAATATACACTGCAACAATAACTGGAAACTTCTTGATCATCATTCTAGTGTCGGTCAGCTCTTGTCTTCAGACCCCAATGTACTTCTTCCTTTGCAACCTCTTCTTATCAGACATTGTATTGACTTCCACTATTTTACCAAACATGCTCGATGTAATATTTAATGACGGTAGGACTATTTCTTTTGGTGAATGTCTTTCCCAGTTTTTTATGTTTTGCCTCTCAAGCGCTTCAGATTGTCTTCTTCTCATGATCATGTCCTATGATCGGTATCTAGCCATTTGTAACCCATTACATTACACCTCCATCATGAACACTAAGCTCTGTCGCCACCTTGTGACCTGGTCATGGTTCTTCAGCTTTATCATAACATTAACTCCATTTCTTATGATATATCGGCTACATTTCGGCAAGACCAACAACATTGATCATTTCTTCTGTGAACTTGCTCCATTACTACAGACTTCTTGTTCAGACACCTCCTTTGTGGAACTTGAAGTTTTTATAGCCTCTTTTCCTGTGCTAGCTTTTCCTTTAATCGTCATCATTTTATCTTATGTGTTTATTTCCATCACCATCCTAAGGATACCTTCAATAACTGGCAGACAGAAAGCCTTCTCCACCTGTACTTCACACCTTATAGTTGTGTGTACATTCTTTGGAGCAATAATCGGCCTTTATACTGTTCCATCTAGCAAGCACTCACATATCAACAAGTATGTTTCTCTTTTCTATACAGTGGTGACTCCTCTATTAAATCCGCTGATATATGGTTTGAGGAATCAAGACATTAGGAAAACACTAAATAAATATGTTCTGAATTTTCTGCTCCAGTTTTCAACTTGTACAACTAAACAAATAAGTTTGAAGTGAAGATTCCTTTGATCAATCACCATAAAACAATCTTACCATTGTCTTTTCAGGGAAAATCAGAAGATTTGTGCCAGATTCTGTGATATTAGTGATACCAGTGATACTGTTGTTAGCTCTGCAAAGCCAATTTGGACCCACCTGCTGGTCTTGTAGACACTGTAGTGCTTCTGTGACTCACGTCTATGTTCATTAATGCATACGATACTATACAGAAAATCCAGTTACACACTTTCTGTTGCCCCCTCATTCCTTGCTATAACCAAGACTGGCTCTGTTTTTGGTGCTTTTTTTCAGAATTCAGTGCTATCACACCTTAACCCCTTAAGGGCCAGAAGGCTATTCAACACATTGCATGCATTATTGATGTGAGCATAGTGGATTTCCCAACTCCCACAGTGGCCCACATTTCTTCAGTCTTTCAAATTGTTATTAAACAGTACTTCCATTCCTCTTGTCATTATTCCTTCTCCTATATGACCATGAGACAATGGGGCATACGTATAATGACAAAAGTGGACAAGGTCTGGGGCAAACCATCCTCACCATATGGAACAAATAAAGATTCACACTGATTTAAATGGAGACTTTTATATCCCAGAGTACTGAAGACTTCTCTAAAATCCAAATGGGTTAAGGTCCCAATAAAAACAAAGAAATGTAATTGTATTTAATGGTGTAAATATCCATGTGGCTTTAACCCTTTGAGTGACAGAGGTTGTGTAGTGCCCTCGGGCACTCTGAGAGTTAATTATTTTAGTGCTGTAATACAGTGCTGTCCAACAGGCCAGGATGTAAGGATTTCCCTGACTGAGCACATGTGGGCCAATCAGAATGAATGAGCCACTGATTAGCTCACCTGTGCTCAATAAGAGAAATCCTTACCCCCTGCACTGTTGGTGGCCCTTGAGGACTGAACTTGGACACCTCTGCTCTAATCCAATAGGTACTGATTTTCATTTGTAATGTAACATTGCCACCTGTGGGGGAGAGGCTCTAAAGGGCAATAAGGGGCCAGCGTGGTGATGATATAGTGATGATGTTGTGTCCATGGCATATCAGTAGCATACACTAAGGTGTCTTCACCATCATATCCATGTGAATCCGCTACCAACCTGCCACAATCTGCTGGCATCACCATGAATCCGCCATGCCTGTGACAGGTTTACTATTTGGTTTGGAATTCTGATGTTGCTATTTTTATTGGGAAACATTGAGGCCACTGTACTAAGATGAACTGGAGCTATTCTCGGGCAAACCAACTTACCATTAGGTGCAAAAAAAATCCAGGTAGATTTAAATGAGTCTTTTAACCCACTGAATACTATAAAGAGCTCTGAGGCATTGCTTTGCAGTAATGGGATGCTGTTCCTGTTCTTATTAGTCTGTTAGTGGAAAAATTGTTGTTCCATTAAAGTCTGTTTCTTATCTTTCTTCTTAGGATTGAATGGAGAGATGAGCCGACCACTTACAGTTCATCTGAATGATAAATTCTGTGGACTAATTGCAAAGTTTATATTTGTTTAGTATCACTGTGAACAAAATTATAATTATTCATTGATAAGACCTCAGGGTTCAGTACTTGGTCCGCTGCTTTTTAACATGTTTATAAGTGACCTGGAAATAGATATAGAAAATATAATTATTTGCAGATGCAAGGTAATTGTCAAGGTCTTGCTGAGTATCACGGTGCCCGTGATTTGCTGCAGTTACTTGTCTGTCACCAGTAGGGGGCTTCTATTGGCTGTCTGCAGATAGCCCGCCTCTTATTGCCTATTTAAACCTGGATTGAGCACCCTTTGAGTGCCCTTTCGTGTTGTTTCTGACCTTCTTGCTATCACTATGCCAGTGATAGCTGGGCCTCTGTTCCAGTGTTCCTGAGTTCCTGATCTCATGTGTTCCTGAGTTCCTGATCTCTACTGTTCCAGTGTTTCCTGCATGCTGAAGTACTTCCAGTCCTGGTTCCGGCCTAGTCTCTGGTGTTGCTGTTCCTGCTGAACTTCTTCTCTGCTGTTTCCTGACCTGACTGATCGTTGCTGGTTCCTGTCATAGCATCGCCTGTCTCCTGTATCCTGGCGACCTCCTGCCTGGTCGCATCGGCAACACTGCTTGTTACTCCAGTGTGCGGTCACTGGTTTGCTCCACAGCCTATCAGCTGTACTATCCTGTGTTGGTCCCAGCGTGTGGACGCTGGTTTGCTCCAAAGCCTTGCGGCTATACAAACTCGCTTGTTACACCAGTGTGCGGTCACTGGTTTGCTCCAAAGCCTATCAGCTATACAATTCTGTGTTGGTCCCAGCGTGCGGACGCTGGTTTGCTCCAAAGCCTTGCGGCTATACAAACTAGCTTGTTACACCAGTGTGCGGTCACTGGTTTGCTCCAAAGCCTATCAGCTATACAATTCTGTGTTGGTCCCAGCGTGCGGACGCTGGTTTGCTCCAAAGCCTTGCGGCTATACAAACTCGCTTGTTACACCAGTGTGCGGTCACTGGTTTGCTCCAAAGCCTATCAGCTATACAATTCTGTGTTGGTCCCAGCGTGCGGACGCCGGTTTGCTCCTAAGCCTTACGGCTATACTAACTCGCTTGTTACACCAGTGTGCGGTCACTGGTTTGCTCCTAAGCCTATCGGCTATACAATTCTGTGTTGGTCCCAGCGTGCGGACGCTGGTTTGCTCCAAAGCCTTGCGGCTTTACGATTCCCCTGTTAGTCTCAGTGTGTGTACACTGGGTTGCTTACGATCCTGTCAATTTGCCATTACCATCTGACTGCTGCTACTATCTCTGGGCTGCCCTGCCCGGTATTGGTAAGGCCGGTAGAACCTTTTGCCACATTCCATCTGAGGTTGCCTTACCCGGTATTGGCAGGGCCGGTAGAGCCTACATTATGAATCTATTGGGGCTGCCTTGCCCGGTAATTTGGTAAGGCCGGTAGAACCGTTATGCGATTCCATCTGCAGGTTGCCTTACCCAGTGTTGGCAAGGCCGGTAGAGCCTGACATTCTATTACTTCAGACTGTCCTGTCCGGTATATTGACAGGACCGGTAGAGTCTGCCTTCTGTCTTGTTATATTCTGTATATATCTGTATGTATATGATTGCCATCCTACGTTATCAATTTATTATTTCAATAAAATTGATTTTTACCTAAAACTTGTGTCTGAGAGTCATAATAAACCGTGACAGTACGAAAGGGCCATGACCTCAGACAGCAAAGGTGAAGGTAATGCACAGAATATCCATTGGAGGATGGATGTGCACGAGCAACGTTTGGATCAGTTGGCAGTTGCAATTCAAACGATCCTTGAACGCACGGTACTTGCTGACAAATCTAGCTCTAGCCCGGTGGTCTCGCCAAGTCAGACACCGGAGAGTGATACCAGACCCCTAGGGGGCACTGTTAAAGGGTTAACGGCTTCTGCACCCTTGCCGCTAAGATACAATGGTGACCCTAGTCTCTGCAGAGGGTTCATCAACCAACTCGAGATTTTTATGGAATTGACAGCACACGCATTTCCCAATGATCGTAGTAAAGTGGGGTTCACGATATCATTGCTCACTGGCAGAGCTTTGGCTTGGGCTAACCCCTTGTGGGAGAATGCTAAACCTTGTACTAAAAACTTTAGAGAATTTGTGCAATCCTTTCGAAGAGTGTTTGAGCCTCCTGGTAGAACCACCTCTGCTGCCAAACGCCTTATGGAGATACATCAGGGCAGGCGTACAGTAGGTGACTACGCCATTGAATTCCGCACATTGGCAGCAGAGGTAGGTTGGAATAACGAGGCATTATTGGCAGCTTTTTCTCAAGGCCTGAATGACCACATTAAGGACGAAATCGCTGCTAAAGATCTACCTATTGATCTAGATGACTACATTGAATATGTTATGATAATTGACTCCAGAATACGTGAGAGATCAATTGCCAGAGAGTAAGTTACGGTCAAAGAATAATGAGCCTAGTGGCATGTTTTGCCCACCCATCCCTCCCTTGGCATTGAAGTCTAGTGAACCTGTACGGGAGACAAGTGAACCTATGCAAATAGGCTTCACTAGACTAACCAAGGCTGAGAGACTTTATCGCAGAAGACAAGGGTTGTGTTTATACTGCGGTAAAAAAGGGCATTTGCTAAATTCCTGTCCGGTACGTCTGGGAAACGCACACACCTAGGGTACCTTGGGGGACAGGCCCTAGGTGGTGTACAATCGTCCCCAGTGTCGGGCACAATGAAACCCACCATACAGGTGGTATTATCTTGGGCACAACGCTCTGTGGAGGTTTTGGCCTTGGTTGACTCTGGTGCAGCAGGGTATTTTATGGATAATACCTTTGCTGAATTGCACGGAGTTCCACGCATTGAAAGAGAAAATCCCTTGACTATTGAAGCGATTGATGGCAGACCCTTAGAACCGCCTCAGGTTATGTTTGAAACTATGCCACTGTCTATGACTATTGGGGCACTTCACAGAGAAGAGCAGCAGTTTCAAATGATTAATTCTCTGCACCATGCGGTAATATTGGGCTTTCCGTGGTTACAGTCACACAACCCACAATTTGATTGGAAAAAGTGTGAAATTGCTGCTTGGTCCCAGTTTTGTATGGACAAGTGCGTCATCCAGCCTGTTAAGGTCCTGTGCACCTCCTCGGCTATACCGGATGTGTACCAACAGTTTGGCGATGTTTTTAGCAAAGGAGAGGCCAGTTTGCTACCTCAGCATAGACCTTATGATTGTTGCATCGAATTGCAGCCTGGGGCAGTACCTCCGAAAGGACGCACTTATCCATTATCTTGTGAGGAAAATAAGGCTATGGAGGATTACATTTCTGATGCCCTTGCTAGAGGGATCATACGAAAATCTACCTCTCCAGCTGGGGCTGGGTTCTTTTTTGTAAAAAAGAAAAATGGCGAATTAAGACCATGCATTGACTACCGGGGCTTGAATAAACTAATGGCAAAAAACGCATACCCAATACCACTCATCACCGAGCTTTTTGACAGGCTTAAGGGCGCTTCGATTTTTACCAAATTGGACCTACGGGCCGCTTACAATCTGGTGCGCATTCGAGCAGGTGATGAGTGGAAAACTGCCTTTAATACTCGAGCTGGGCACTACGAGTATCTTGTAATGCCATTTGGGCTATGTAATGCCCCCGCAGTTTTCCAGGAACTGATAAACGATATTCTGAGAGATATGTTACAGACATGTGTTGTGGTTTATCTGGACGATATATTGATTTACTCTCAAGACATGGCACAGCACATCAAAGATGTATCCGCAGTATTGCTATGACTCCGTGAGAACAAATTATTTTGTAAACTGGAAAAATGTGACTTTCATAGAACCAGTGTGCCATTCTTGGGGTTCATAATTGGCAATGATGGCATTGCCATGGACAAGGATAAGTTGTCAGCTGTCTTACAATGGCCAAAACCCAAGGGGCTTAAAGCCATACAGCGTTTCCTGGGTTTCGCTAATTATTATAGGCGGTTTATTAAGAACTTTTCTTCCATTGTTAAACCTTTGTCCGATCTTACGCACAAGGGCGCTAATCCTTCTTGCTGGCCGGTATCTGCTGAGAATGCCTTTGAGAATTTGAAGCTGGCATTTGCTGCGGCTCCTGTGTTATCCCACCCCAATCCTCTACTTCCATTTACGTTAGAGGTGGATGCCTCAGATATTGGGGTTGGGGCAGTACTTTCGCAACGACACGAGAAAGGTGGTACTCTCAGACCTTGTGGGTTTTTCTCTAAGAAGTTGACTGTCACTCAAGGCCACTATGAGATAGGTGACAAAGAATTATTGGCCATTATCCTCGCTCTTAAGGAGTGGCGTCATTTGCTTGAAGGTACCAAGACTCCCGTATTAATCCTAACAGATCATAAAAATCTGACTTATCTCTCGGAGGCCAAGAGATTGTCCTCCCGTCAGGCCAGGTGGGCACTGTTCCTGTCTCGATTTAATTTCATTGTATCATACTTACCGGGGTCAAAGAATATCAGGGCGGATGCACTGTCAAGACAATTTGAGGCCGACAGTGACAGAGTGGAAGCACCAGCACCCATCATCCAACCTGATAGAATACTGGCTACTATACGCACGAGTATCACTTCTCCTTTAGGGGAGGAGATCCTGGCCTCTCAGGGGTCCGCTCCCCATGAAACTCCAGTGGGCAAATGTTTTGTCGATGAACCATTTCGTACTAGGCTGCTTGAAACCTACCATTCCTCTAAGGCTGCGGGACATATTGGTAGAGACCAATTGTTATGGTCCCTTTCTCAGTTATTTTGGTGGCCCTCCATGAGAAACGATTGTGCCGAATTTACGAATGCCTGTGCCACCTGTGCCCGCGCTAAGACCCCGAGACATCTCCCTGTGGGCTTGCTTCAACCGGTGCCTAATGGCGAACGCCCCTGGTCTCATGTTTCCATTGATTTTATGGGAGAGTTGCCTATGTCCAAGGGGTACTCCTTTATATTCATGTTGGTGGACAGGTTTTCTAAAATGGCTCATTTCGTGCCCCTCCGTGGTCTTCCTTCAGCGAAGGAATTGGCAATGGTGTTCGCCAGAGAAGTATTCCGGTTGCATGGAGTGCCTAGGGTACTGGTGTCTGACAGGGGGAGCCAGTTTGTGTCTAGATTTTGGAGGGCATTTTGCCAACAGATGGACATACAGCTGTCCTTCTCCTCTGCCTACCATCCCCAGACCAATGGAGCCGCTGAACGAGCTAATCAGGGCTTGGAACAATTTCTCCGTTGTTTCGTTACTGACCATCATGATAATTGGTCCGACTTGTTGCCTTGGGCAGAGTTCGCCAGGAACTGTGCGGTCAATTCTTCATCTGGGAGCTCTCCATTTCTGATTAATTATGGGTTCCAGCCCTGTTTGCTTCCAGACTCATTTCAGACGCAACAGATTCCAGCTCTGGATGAGCATATCGAGCAACTCCGTTCCACATGGGCACAAGTTCAGAGGGCACTTGGTCAGTCATTTCAGCGTCATCAGCGCCATGCTAATCGCAGAAGGCTTCCAGCGGTTTCCTTTCAGGTTGGGGATAGAGTATGGCTTTCCTCCAGAAATCTCAAGCTGCAGGTTCCGTCTAATAAGTTGGCTCCTCGGTTTATTGGTCCATACAGAGTTATTCGCAAAATTAACCCTGTCTCCTATGCACTAGACCTACCTGCATCCATGCATATCCATAATGTGTTCCATGTGTCCCTTCTTAAGCCTCTGGTTTGCAATCGCTATACTACCACACCTATGGTGCCAGGACCTGTTGAGGTCGAGGGCCAGGAGGAGTACGAGGTTCAGAGCATTATTGATTCCCGTAGGCTTAGAGGAAGGGTACAGTACCTGGTACATTGGAAAGGGTATGGTCCTGAGGATCGATCATGGGTGGATAGTACGGACCTTCATGCACCTAGGTTAACTAGGGCCTTTCATGCCAATTACCCGCAGAAACCTAAACCCTATTCTAGGAGAGGGGGTCTTTGAAAGGGGGGTACTATCACGGTGCCCGTGATTTGCTGCAGTTACTTGTCTGTCACCAGTAGGGGGCTTCTATTGGCTGTCTGCAGATAGCCCGCCTCTTATTGCCTATTTAAACCTGGATTGGGCACCCTTTGAGTGCCCTTTCGTGTTGTTTCTGACCTTCTTGCTATCACTATGCCAGTGATAGCTGGGCCTCTGTTCCAGTGTTCCTGAGTTCCTGATCTCATGTGTTCCTGAGTTCCTGATCTCTACTGTTCCAGTGTTTCCTGCATGCTGAAGTACTTCCAGTCCTGGTTCCGGCCTAGTCTCTGGTGTTGCTGTTCCTGGTGAACTTCTTCTCTGCTGTTTCCTGACCTGACCGATCGTTGCTGGTTCCTGTCATAGCATCGCCTGTCTCCTGTATCCTGGCGACCTCCTGCCTGGTCGCATCGGCAACACTGCTTGTTACTCCAGTGTGCGGTCACTGGTTTGCTCCACAGCCTATCAGCTGTACTATCCTGTGTTGGTCCCAGCGTGTGGACGCTGGTTTGCTCCAAAGCCTTGCGGCTATACAAACTCGCTTGTTACACCAGTGTGCGGTCACTGGTTTGCTCCAAAGCCTATCAGCTATACAATTCTGTGTTGGTCCCAGCGTGCGGACGCTGGTTTGCTCCAAAGCCTTGCGGCTATACAAACTCGCTTGTTACACCAGTGTGCGGTCACTGGTTTGCTCCAAAGCCTATCAGCTATACAATTCTGTGTTGGTCCCAGCGTGCGGACGCTGGTTTGCTCCAAAGCCTTGCGGCTATACAAACTCGCTTGTTACACCAGTGTGCGGTCACTGGTTTGCTCCAAAGCCTATCAGCTATACAATTCTGTGTTGGTCCCAGCGTGCGGACGCTGGTTTGCTCCAAAGCCTTGCGGCTATACAAACTCGCTTGTTACACCAGTGTGCGGTCACTGGTTTGCTCCAAAGCCTATCAGCTATACAATTCTGTGTTGGTCCCAGCGTGCGGACGCTGGTTTGCTCCAAAGCCTTGCGGCTATACAAACTCGCTTGTTACACCAGTGTGCGGTCACTGGTTTGCTCCAAAGCCTATCAGCTATACAATTCTGTGTTGGTCCCAGCGTGCGGACGCTGGTTTGCTCCAAAGCCTTGCGGCTATACAAACTCGCTTGTTACACCAGTGTGCGGTCACTGGTTTGCTCCAAAGCCTATCGGCTATAAAATTCTGTGTTGGTCCCAGCGTGCGGACGCTGGTTTGCTCCTAAGCCTTACGGCTATACTAACTCGCTTGTTACACCAGTGTGCGGTCACTGGTTTGCTCCTAAGCCTATCGGCTATACAATTCTGTGTTGGTCCCAGCGTGCGGACGCTGGTTTGCTCCAAAGCCTTGCGGCTTTACGATTCCCCTGTTAGTCTCAGTGTGTGTACACTGGGTTGCTTACGATCCTGTCAATTTGCCATTACCATCTGACTGCTGCTACTATCTCTGGGCTGCCCTGCCCGGTATTGGTAAGGCTGGTAGAACCTTTTGCCACATTCCATCTGAGGTTGCCTTACGGTATTGGCAGGGCCGGTAGAGCCTACATTATGAATCTATTGGGGCTGCCTTGCCCGGTAATTTGGTAAGGCCGATAGAACCGTTATGCGATTCCATCTGCAGGTTGCCTTACCCGGTGTTGGCAAGGCCGGTAGAGCTTAACATTCTATTACTTCAGACTGTCCTGTCCGGTATATTGACAGGACCGGTAGAGTCTGCCTTCTGTCTTGTTATATTCTGTATATATCTGTATGTATGTGATTGCCATCCTACGTTATCAATTTATTATTTCAATAAAATAGATTTTTACCTAAAACTTGTGTCTGAGAGTCATAATAAACCGTGACATTGAGCTGCTCTAACACTCTGCTGTTGATTACTGATGCCTTTCCTTCTCTGGGTCAGGCTGTCTCAGGTGATGATTAATGAACTACCTTGACCTCTCTGTTTCCATGGTTACTCACCCGACTGTTATCAGCCATCCCCTTCCAGGCTATTTAAAGCAGCTAGTCTCACTTCCTCCTTGCCCTTGTGTTTGTTTGTGGCTGCAAGTGTGTTCTCCTGTGCTCCTGACTATCCATGTATGACCTGGCTTCCTCTGACGATCCTTCTGGCTCCTGACTCCTGGCTTGTTCCTGACATTGCAGACAGCCATATTTCTGACTCCGGCTTGTCTGAGTACCCACCTTGGTTCCTGACCCTGGCTTTTCTTTTGGTTTATGCTCCTGGATCACCATTCTGCTTTGTTTGTTTTGGTTACTTTAATAAAGGTGTTTTGCATTTTACTTTTTTGTGTCTCTTTGGTTCCTGGTCCCTAACAGTAATACATTCAGAACAGGACATTTGTTCTCCACATGGATATACATAAAATGGCAAAATAGGCAACCAAATGGAATATGAAGTTTAATGTGGGAAAGTATAAAGTCATGTATTTGGGAAGGAAAATTACCAGTGCTACTTATGAACTTAATGGAATCATTTTAGGGGACTCATTGCTAAAAAAACACCTGGGAATCCTTATAAACTACATACTGGGAAGCAGTGACCAGTGTCAGATAGCAGTAGCAAAAGCAAACAAAGTTCTGTCTTTGATAAAAAGGTCTGTCTAAGCAAGAGTGAATAACATAATTTTGCCATTGTATAAATCGTTGGTAAGACCTCACCTCGTATATGCAGTGCAGTTTGGGCACCAGTTCTGAAAAAGAATATACTAGAACTAGAGAGGGTACAGGGAGAGCAACAAAATTAACTAAGAGAATGGAGGACTTGAAGTATGAGGAACGATTAGACAAACTTGGTTTATTGACTCTAGAGAAAAGATGACTAAGAAGAGATTTTGTCACAATATGAGAGGTCAATACAAGGATCTCTCTGGTGAGCTTTTCATTTCAAGGCCTGATACAATAACTAGGGGCCACCTTTTAAGATTAGAGGAAAGGAGGTTTTAACTTCAGCAGGTGAAGTTTTTTTTATAGTAAGGTGTATTAAATTATGGAATTCCTTGCCCAAGGATGTGATAATGGCAGATACAATGGATACACTTAAGAGAAGATTAGATGCATTTCTTTCAAGAGAGAACATACAGGATTATAATGGGTATTAGTAGGCAAAACAGGAAGTTCCAGTAAAGACTAATAGTCATTTGGCAGCAGGAAGGCTTATATAATTCTAATTTCTCTGGGTTATGAGGCAAATGTTGAACCTGATGGACTTGTGTCTTTTTTCAACCTAATATTAGTTTATTACTAAGACTGTTTAACAGTCAATGAGTGTAAGTTGGACTGGTAAAGAAGAAGTAGGTTTACTAAACTTAATTTTAAACCTTTAAGGAAGCAACGCATTACGCACCCCTTTGGTCCTTAAAGGGATAGTAATACTTAAAATGTAAAAAAAAATAAGTTGTAGGGTTTATCCCCCTGAGTAAAACAAGAGTACTCCCACTGCTGAAAGGTGTTTTATTCAAAAGTTATTAATTTTCAAAGCTGAATTTTGTAGGTGCAATATCACAGTGGCCTGAAATTGTACAGTGGCGCTGTTGCTACACCATCCTATGGAGATTTATGGTCCCGGGACCAGAGCTGTCCATAGGATCGTGTAGCAACAGCGCCACTGTACAATTTCAGGCCACTGTGATATTGCACCTAAAAAATTCAACTTTGAAAATTAATAACTTTTGAATGAAACACCTTTCAGCAGTGGGAGTTCTCTTGTTTTACTCAGGGGGATAAACCCTACAACATATTTTTTATTACATTTTAAGTATTACTATCCCTTTAAAGGGTTAATACAGAGCAGCAATATTTTAGTGAAATAGGCAATCCCTATGAAAAGGCTGTTTTTGGTCATAAAACCAAACAACAGTGTTCAGGAGGAGTATATATCTAATGTATCCAGGGATCCCAGGGAACAAATAGTTAAAAGAGCCACCGGTACTTACATTTTTGGATGACAGAGAGCTGCATTGCTTAACAATGTGTTTGAGACTTCATCCTATATTATAATTCACTAAAGATGTTTGTCAGAAGCCGTCATGCGCAGTAGAGATGGCTGCATGCAGTGCAGTCGTGCAGTAGAGACGGCTGTACTTGCTGCAGTCATGCTCAGTACAGACTGCCCTCGCCGCGGCTGATACGGAGCGGGGCACTCCGAATTCAGACCGTAGTCCTCTCTGCGCACGACTACGGTCTGAATTCAGAGCTCCCTGCTCTGTACCAGCAGCGGTGCGGGCAGGCTGTACTGCGCATAACTGCAGCGCCGCCAGTGTTGGCCTGTGTACACGGGCTTTAAAACTAGTTATTGTATAAAACATTAAAGTGCTTCTCTGATAAAATAATGAGCCAGAAAACAGATGTACAGGTTATCTAAGTAGGACATTTAACCACTTCACTGCTAAACCAGTTCAACCCCTGAGCTTTCCAGTCAAATGGCAGTTTTCGGTGCTTTTATGTGAACAACCCACACAGGTCATACACATATTTTTCATCAGTCCTGGACCCTTTAAAAGATACCATTCATTTGTAGATATCCCCTTACCAAGAAGAAAACATTTCATCAGGATTGCAAAAAAGTATTTTCTTTATTGAAATTCTAATACAGTGAATAACACACAAGTGTCCTCGTGCATTTGTTCAATATTCCACTAGCAAATCGCACTTCCTAAAACACCAAAATTCATGATTTTATGCATAGGTCTATAAAATAAGCAAATGAAAAACAAAATGCTACATTTTATTTTTTTTTTTCTCCCATTTTGTACCAGCTTGCGCTCCAGACAAAAAAAATAACAAGAAATAAAAAAAGTTAATATGGGTATCAGAGGTGGAGATCTTGAAAAATATCCCGTGTAAAGAGAAAAGATGGATTTTTTTTAAAGGGATAGTAATGTTTCATAATAAAAGCAGCTCTAATTAATCATCATAGTATTTGGACTTTGGAGAGTGTTATTTCAATTATGTCAGAGTTGTAGTACAAGAGTAATTCAATGATAAAGTATCCCCCTCCTGCCCCTTTTACTGATGTAACACTGCTTAGCCAGAGCAGAAGTGAGGTGCCCAGGTAGATTGCAGAGAGGGACAATCTTCAATTAAGATAAGGGAAAAACCTGAAAAACTTGTCAAGGTAGGCAGGGCTTTCACTGTTCTCATAGGAAGAAGATTGCCCTCTTCTGTTATCTGTCTGGTCCATGGACTGCATTCTACATCTGAGAAGAGATGGCTTACACTAGGTAAAAGGGGCGGGAGGGGAAACTTTGCTTGTGAATATCTCTCAAACCATAAAGGTTTGAGAGATAAGACTTATATCGTTCTTCATGTTTTTTTAATGCCTACAAAATAAAATAAAGATAAAACTAAGTACTTTTCACCCATCCCTAGTCCTTAGCAACAATGTGGTTAATGTATAAGCCATAAAACACAGACACACAGATATTTTGAACAAACCAAAGTAATAATAATCATTATGATGTATAAAAAGATACTTTTAAGGTCCCTTTTAATTGAGATTACTCAGTTGGTTAAGGCACCAGCTGTAGAATCTGTTTAAAACTACAAAGTCACAGGTTGTAGTTCCAGCAGGGTCAACTCAGCCTTTCATCCTTCCGAGGTAGATAAAATGAGTACTATTAAATTGGGTAATAATATCTATACCCCCAGGACATACTTGAAAATGAGAGACAATCTGTTTTAATAGACCATGATATTTTGCCACATGCAGACAGAATTGTAATGTAACAAATCCCTAAAAGAAGATACTATTATAATTATTATACAAAAGCCCAAAGAAGGAGGTAGGAATGCATATATTAATAAATGTCTTACACTTTTAGTACATGCATTTACTACCACTTGCAAAATCTACTGACACTTTAGTTTTAGAGATGAAGGCCTTGATTCAATTGAGGCCGGTAAAACAGCCGGTAGGGCAACGGTCTGTTAGCAAAAAGTGCCAGCGGTGCTATTCAATTGCCCTATCAGCTGAAACAAAAATGGACGTAGGCCATAGAAAATGACTTGTGGTCAAATGTCTGTTTTGTGTGTTAAGTTCCCAAAACGCATGCTAAGTAGTGTGAATATTGGGAACATCAAAAGAAAAAAGCTAATGATCTGTGCCTAACACACTGTCAAGCACCAAGCATGAGTTCAAACACAGTCACCCTCCCAAGCAATAACCCCACACTACCCCTAGCAGTAAAATGCAACAATGCTACCCCTAACACTAGTCTAACACCCAGATCTGTGTTACCCTTACCTGTCATCCGCTGTCCGTCCCGTTTTCTTCTTCAGTCTTCCTTCTTCTGTTTTCTCTAATCTTATTTCTTATTTTCTTCTTTCCTATGAAATAAAATAAAATTTCAATGGAAGTTTTTTATTAACCCTTTTGAGTGCTAGAGGGGTACACAATGCACTGCAAAGCAATGAGTTGTGTACCCCTCTGGCACTCAAAAGGCTAACAAAAAAATGCCCCCAAGGTATGTCAAAGTTAACCCTTTGAGTGCCAGTGGGGTACTCATTGCACTCAAAAGGTTAAATGCAGTGTGCCATACCTTTAAAAATAAAATTCATCCAGTCCTTGTAAAATAATTACGTAAAACCGTCTTATCCATAAGAACAAATGCACTTACATGCTTAAATAAAATCCTGCTGCCAGCACCTCCGCTTGCTTACCTGAGGAAAGCTTGAACAGTGGCTGGCTTTTTATATGGCAGTTTCTGTTCAAAACTATGCCAGCCTGCCATTGGCTGGGATGTGTGCTTATGCATCTCCCAGCCAATCAGCTTCTAGTGGATTTCGTCATCCACTTTTCCCCCTGAAGCTGATTGGTGGCAGCAGTGGGATTTTATTTAAGCGTGGAAATACCTATGTTCTTATGGATAAGAAGATTTTACTTATTTATTTTACAAAGACTGGATGAATTTTATTTTTAAAGAATATGCCACACTGCATTTAACCATGTGACTGCCGGAGGGGTACCCCTCCAGCACTCAAAGGGTTAACTGTGGCATATGTTGGGGGCATTGTTTGTTAATAAAGACTTCCTTTGACATGTTATTTTAGTTCACAGGAAAAAGAAAGAAGATTAGAGAAAACAGAAGGAGGAAGAATGAAGAGGAAGACAGACAGTAGCTGACCAGACTGCTGAGGAATCCTCTGGACATCAGGATTACAGGTAAGTGTTTATTGTCCGGAGCTGTTTTATAACTTAGTTGGATTAACCTTGTTAGTGCCAGTGGGGTAAGCATACCCCACAGGCACTCATAGCTACCTTTCACACATTGTTGGGTACTTTGGATGTTTTGATAATGGGCTTAGGTCCCCATATCAATACATCCAACTTTAAAGGGATAGTAATACTTCGTTTTAACTTTATTTTATTTTGTAGGCATTAAACAAACATGAAGAACGATATAAGTCTTATCTCTCAAACCTTTATGGTTTGAGAGATATTCACAAGCAAAGTTTCCCCTCCCGCCCCTTTTACCTAGTGTAAGCCATCACTTCTCAGATGTGGAATGCAGTCCATAGACCAAACAGATAACAGAAGGGGACAATCTTCTTCCTATGAGAACAATGAAAGCCCTTCCCCCCTTGACAAGTTTTTCAGGTTTTTCCCTTATCTTAATTGAAGATTGTCCCTCTCTGCAGTCTACCTGGGCACCTCCCTTCTGATCTGGTTGAACGGGGGGGGATACTTTGCTTGTGAATATCTCTTAAACCATAAAGGTTTGAGACATAAGACTTATATCATTCTTCATGTTTTTTTAATGTCTACAAAATAAAATAAAGATAAAACAAAGTATTACTATCCCTTTAACTTAGTTTTTTTACCTTTTTTTGTAACTTTCAATTCCTTTGTTGGCACTTTGGAGATCCGTTAAGGGACTCTGCACCCAAAGAAACTAGGTGCAGATTTTCACACAATAAAGTCTCTTATCTGATCTTAGTGTTTAATGCATGGAACTGAATGGGATATTTCGGTGTTTTTTTCGTTTGTTTTTTACAATGGGTGAAAACGCACGCACGACTTGGCTTTTTTTATCCAGTATTTTTTCATAGCACAGGTAATTGAATAACTTACTGTGCTTGAAAAAATGACAGTGTTTTTTTGTACGTCACTGGGGGAATTGAATCTAGTCTGAATTTATTTATTTAGAAAATGTTTTACCAGGAAGAATACATTGAGATTTCTCTCGTTTTCAAGTATGTCCTGGACAGTTTTCAGTAGAGGGCTGCATATTTACACAAATTGAGAAACATTATATAGTACATGTTATTAAATATACATACACATATTAATATGCATACATATGGAATATTAAAATTATATACAGTTACACTCTGTTTTTAGATATAAAGAAACATTTACTTTTAAGGATTTTAGACTGGGAGCATATTTGAATATTTCAAACAGATTGTTCCAGGCCTTTGGAGCTCTGAAGGAGAAGGCAGATCTTCTTGCTTCTTTCTTGTATTGTGGTATATGTAGCGAGTTGTTATTAGTGGAGCGGAGGTTATAGTTAGTATGGGGAGATGGAGTGATCATACTGCTCAGGTAGTGTGGAATAGTCAGTGAGTTGTTATTAGTGGAGGTCAGTGAGTTGTTATTAGTGGAGCGGAGGTTATAGTTAGTATGGGGAGATGGAGTGATCATACTGCTCAGGTAGTGTGGAATAGTCAGTGAGTTGTTATTAGTGGAGGTCAGTGAGTTGTTATTAGTGGAGCGGAGGTTATAGTTAGTATGGGGAGATGGAGTGATCATACTGCTCAGGTAGTGTGGAATAGTCAGTGAGTTGTTTGCGGTGGAGCGGAGGTTATACTTAGTATGGAGAGCTGGAGTGATCATACTGCTCAGGTAGTCTGGTAGTTTTCCAGAGAAGTGGTTGTGAACTAAGCAAGAAAGGTGAAGGGCACATCTAGATTTGAGTGTTAACCAATTTAGTTCTTTTAGCATATCACAGTGATGAGTAGTGTAATTACATTGGAGGCTAAAGCGGCATATTGTATTATACAGGGTGTCAAGTTTACTAAGATGGGTTTCTGGTGCTGGAGCATAAGCTACATCACCATAGTCTATGACAAGCAGCAACATCTGTTGCACAATACGTTTTCTAACCAGGGGACTTAAACATGATTTGTGTCTAAAAAGAGTACTGATTTTGGGATAAAGCCTGGAGGTTAATTTGTCAATATGATGACCAAAAGTGAGGTTGGGGTCAAGCCACATACCAAGATATTTGTAGGAGTCCACTGGGGCCAATTTACGATTAGACTCCGTTACAATGGATAGGTGGGTATTGCCGTTATTATGCAGTTTGTGCTTTGTGCCAAGATAAGGTTGTACAATTGGGGATCTTTGTAAATATAAATGTAATAATCTACTAATAAAATATCCAAACATTTTCATAAACTATAATCTATCTAAAGGTCATAAAATGCAACCATTCCATCACAGAGGCTATTGAGTTATACTGATATTTTTAACAGAGTTTTGTAAGTAGCCTTACACCATTTTGAAAGTTGTTACCGTAAAAATCAAGGTTTTGTTTTGTTTTGTTTGTAGTGACACTGGCAATTACTTCATTACACATGATAACTTTATATTACAAGGCTTTTGGGTTTTTTTTGTTTTTTTGTTTTTTTTTTAAAAGATCAGTTGGACTGTTTTGAATGCATTATATTTATTTTGGAATTATTTATTACTTGCAAGTCAGTGGTTGGTCTATGGTTGCCAAATTTGTTTCAAGTATACCAGTCTATTCAGGGTTTTTGAGAAGACAAAATATACATTTTGGCACAAGTCTGGCCCTCCGATGGTGTGATTTTGACAATATTTTTGTTTTTCTGGGTTGAGGCTTCACTTTTAAATTGATTTACAGCATATAAAGGCTAAAGAAAATGTATTTTTAAAGCACCGATTAGCTAATCATCTATTGGATGTTTAGATTTTTTTTTTATTTTTGTAGATAATAGCCAGCTTTTTTCAAAATATAATTTAAATCTTCTGATAAAAATATCTCTATATAATTGTCAAGTTGCAACCTTCCCACATGAGTTGATGATATCCTTTTTGAACAAATAAAAAGGATGAGATGCAGTTACATTACATTACAAGATATTAGGGATCAATCATCTAATTTTAAAAAGTCTCTACTGTGCATGACTGCACCGCGACCGGCTGGCACTGTATCAGGCATGGAGTGGGCAGTCTCTACTGCGCATGACTGTGTCGTTACACACGTTTTAGCAAATTATTATATAGGATAGCATATATTTAAGTTTTGTAAAAAGACATTGGCATACAGTATTCAAATTTTATATAAATTGAAAATATATAACAGACAAGGCATCTAGAGTAGACAATTAAAAATATATTAATCAAGTCCTAAACTCCATTCCCTCCTGAAATATTTTCTGAACGGCTATTTTCAGATTCAGCAGATATTTCCAGCTGGTCAGTTCTGCAATCAAATTCTGACCAAGGGTCACAGGATTGCCAATTTTGTTTCCTAACAAAAACATTAATTTGAAATCCTTTTGTAGTCCTGGAAAATGTTCCAAAAGAACCCCAAAGCAAAGCTAAGAAGTGCAAATAAAGCATCTGGATTTCATCCTCTTTCCTTGGGCTAGATCAGACAAGGGAAACCAGGTAAAATAGCTCCCTCCCAGTTTTCTGCCAGATCCACCATGTGCCAGAGTCCCATCCCTACATCCCTGCCACCTGCACTAAAACTCTCTGTTGCTGGATTGCACCAATCTCACGACAATGAGACAGTGGCAATAAGAAATCAGTTAAGACTAGAGCAAAGGTGCTTTTGACTAAAACAAAGGTATGGATTTTTTACAGTAAGGGCAGTAGAATTATGGAATTATTTGCTTCAGGATGCTGAGCTTGTAGATACAATGACTGCTTAAAAATGTATCCTTAACTACCACAGAATAATATTAAGAATTATGACAGCTGGCTTCAAAGCAGATAGGATACTGATCCAGTGAAATATCTGACTGCCATTTTGAGTCAGGGAGGATTTTTTTTGCCCACTTGGGGCTTATTTGGAAGTGGCTTCAATGGGGGTTTTTTACCTTCCTCTGGATCAACAGGGTGATATGGGATGGGTTAAACTTGATGGCTCCATGTCTTTTTTCAGCCTCATCATCAACTGTGTATAGGATAGGCACACATTTTAATCACATTAAAACATGTCTTATGAAACCATTTGTCCAAAGTTCACAACAGAGTCTGTGTTCTGCTGATTGATATTTAAATACTTTTTCCACATTAAAGGACAGACATAAAGTTGTCAGTGTATTTTTAAAATGTAAAATGAATTGGTTGTATACCAGCAGTGGGCAAAATACAGCCCGTGTCTGTATGTGTGTGTGTGTGTGTGTGTGTGTGTGTGTGTGTTTGGGTGTGTGTGAACTTGCACATGCAAGATGACTGCTCTGGCCCCCCACACAAATTCTAACTCTAATGGGGCCCTCAGACCAAATATATGCCTACCTCATGTCTATACCCTTAACACATTACAACATCTAATGGGGCCCTCAGACCAAAATATATGCCTACCTCATGTCTATACCTTTAACACATTACAACATCTTTGGAATATACTGCAACATCTTATCACCAGTGATGATTCCAAGTATTTAGACAGTGACCAATATTTGTTGTTTTGGCTCTGTACTCCAGCACATTGGATTTGGAAAGAACAATGACTAAGGGGATAAAGTGCAGATTGTCACCTTTTATTTGAAGGTAGTTGCATTCATACACTGTGAGCCATGTAGGAATTACAGCCTTTTTATACAGTTCCTCTGTTTTAGGGGACAGAAAGTAATTAGACAAATAACATTATCTTAAACAAAATCACCATATTTAGTACTTTGCTGCAAATCCTTTGCATTTAATGACTGCTTGAAGTCTGTGACCCACAGACAACACCAGATGTTGGGTATCTTCCCTGGTGGTGCACTGTCAGGCCTGTACAGCAGCCATCAGTATTTTTTATCCCACTGAGTAAAACAAAGGGGCTCCCACTGCTGAAAGGTGTTTTATTCAAAAGTTATTACAGCTGAACCCTGAATTTTTTAGGTACAGTCTAACAGTGGCCTGAAATTGTACAGTGGCGTTGTATCTACACCATCCTATGAGATTTAAGGTCAACTGACCAGAGCTGTCCATAGGATAATGTAGCAACAGCGCCACTGTACAATTTCAGGCCACTGTGATACTGACCCTACAAAAAATTAAGTTTGAGCTGTAACATATTTTGAATTAAACACCTTTCAGCAGTGGGAGTACCTTTGTTTTACTCAGGGGGATAATCACTACAATAAATCTTTTGTTACATATTAAGTATTACTGTCTATTTCATTTCCTGTTTTGTTTTGGGGCATTTTCCCCTTTAGACTAGTCTTCATCAAGTGAAGGGCCTTTCAGTGAGTTCTGAGGCATTTGGTTGGATCCGAACAGATAAGATGTTTCTGTACATTTCAGAATCCATCCTGATGCTGTAATCAGGAGTCACATCATCAATAAAAACTAGTGAGACAGTTCCAGTGACAGCTATACACTCCCAAGCCATAACACTACCTCCTCCATGTCTCACATATGAGGTGGTATGCTTTGGATCATGAGTAGTTCCTTTCTTTCTCCACACTTTCTTCTATCCATCAATCTGATACAAGTTAATTTTCATCCCATATGGCCTTAAGATCTTGTTCCAGCACACTACAGGCTTTTTTTATGTCGTTTTTTGCAAACTGTAACCTGGCCTTTTGGTTCTTGAGACTTACCGGTGGTTTGCATCTTATGCAAAACCCACTGTGGCTATGCTGATGTAGTCTCCTCTTTATGGAACTCTTTGACATGTCTAAGCTCTACATCCCTGAGAGTGTTCTTGATCTGCTCAACAGCTGAAAAGGGGTTTCTCTCACAACTGCAAGAATTCTTCGGTCTTCTACTACAGTATTTTTCTGACAAGGTTGTTTACTATTGCTGAACTTACCTGTACGGTCATTGCCACGTGTCTCAGGAGCAGATGTATAAACTAAGGGAAGTGTGGAGAATTTCTTGGAAAACCAACTACACCGCAGCAGTCAGGCAAACATTCCCATTGGTTTAAACCCTTGAGTGCCAGAGAAGTATCGAACCCATTGCAATTCAATGGATTGGATATCTCGCTGCAAAGCAATGCATTCCGTATCCCTTTGGCACTCAAAGGGTTAACCTTTTGAGAGCCTGGGAGGTATCCATTGTATTGCGTTACAATGTGGTGGCTAGCTCTCTGACACTCTAAGGGTTAATGTTATACAAATGCTCCCCTGTGATCTCTTTCATATAAAATGTTAATTGCAAAGAGGATTTCTTAAGAGTTTTCCCCCTGTGTCTAATTATGAGCCGGTTTACCTTGTAGGATTTATCTAATCAGAACTGGTGCACCAAAGAGACACCAAGGTCACCCAATTAAGTATTTAAAGTGCCTCAGAATTTGTGATCTTATCATTACAGCTGCCTGGTCATAGTCTGTGTCTTCTGACATGTGGTAGGGAAAAAGAGTACAGATATATTAATTTCCTAAGACTGAAAAGAGAAACCAACAATATCTAAACAATTTGTGAAAGTCTCTTGTGGAAAAATTACAGACTTGAGGTAAGTCCTTTACAATTAGACTTAAGAAGAACAACACCAAAAGTTGGTTAAATAACTTTAAATATCAAGTACTCCCAGCTAGCATCATGTTAAATATTTGATGTTATGTCACAGTCCTATAATATAATACTAAAGCAATTTCATTAGTGCATTTGTAGTCTGTCCTGTATAGAGACCATCTGGATTATGTTGCTTGTTCTGTTCATAATGAGACCCGAGATCTATGTGAAGAACTGTATTGAGATTAGTACCTACTGATCTTCTAATCAGAAGGTTTTGAATCTTATCTCACGTCATTTACAGACAATCCTGCACCATCACATCTGAGACACCTTTTTAGATTGTTGTTTAACCCCTTAAGGACCATTGCCATGCCAGGACCGTCACGGCGGTCCGGCACTTAAGGACCAATGGAGGTCCTGGCACGGCATGGAGTTCAGGGCTCCCGGCGCGGCTGCACGTCGCTCCGGAAGCCCTGAACCGGAAGCTATAATAAAAAAAATGCCCCGTGGTCCGCAAGTGCCGGCCGCACGGGATTGCGCTGGTCCTTAAGGGATTAATAAGAGCCAGTAAGTCCTGCAAACAGCATGTAAGGGCACCCCATAGAGCAATTGTAAGACTAGATTTTTGGTCTCAGGAAAAAACAGATAATTTTTGCAGAGTACACGGTGTTCATAACTCCAAATTGTTTATTAAAGTTACTCTTTATTTAATGGAAAAAAGGTGGGAGGATATTTGCTTTTCAAAAAAGCATTGTTTATATTACAGTCATTGCAGCAATATGAGGAAAGTGTAGTGTGCTAGTCTGCACTACCGAGATCATACACAATCAAGTACAGGAGCATGATTTTAGGGTAATTTGAAAATGCTGAAAATATGCTATGCTGGAAGATTCATACATACCCCTTTTATGTACAGTTGTCTGCATTAGATCCCTATTGCAGATCTAAAAAATTTTCACACCTCTTTATGAACAATAAACAATAGGCTTTATAACTTTGAATGAGATTAACCATAGAGAGAAAGCCCCACCCACAGTTATTCAGAATTCTGTAAACAGACTCATAATAAAATTAAACTTTCCAACTAAAGAGTACAACAAAGTTCAAAGGCAAGAAACAGTAAAAAGACAGATCTGACGGCCTAAAATATTGACTCTCTTATAAACATTAAAAAAAACTGTATTTACAAAAACAAACCAAATAAACTGCACCTTTTTAAGAAGGCAGATTCTCCTTCTATCCTCCTTAAAATCCTGGATGCAAAATAATTTCCCCATTACATTACAAACTAATAATTTTGAGACCTATTAAAGAATCCATGGGGCAAAATATCCAACTTGACCTCAAATGGACTAAATGATGATGTTGACTTAACCACATAGCCTTCCACTTATGTAGCCAACAAAAATGTGTGTTTTCATCGTGATCCTAGTTTTTCTGATTCTTTACTTTAAACAGTGGCTTAATGATGCACTGGAAAAATCGGACAGCAGTCACAGAATTCCTGCTTGTGGGATTTAATGGTCTTCACACTTTCAAAACACTGGTCTTCTTTCTCATCCTTACAATTTATATTGCAACAATAATGGGAAATGTCCTGATCATAATTCTAGTATCAGCCAACTCCTGTCTCCAGTCTCCCATGTATTTGTTTCTCAGCAACCTCTTCTTATCAGACATTGTGCTAACCACAAGTATCATTCCAAACATGCTTGCAATCATGTTGAAAGATAGTGGGACAATTTCATTTAGTGAATGTATTTCTCAGTTCTTCATGTATGGTACCTCTGGTAGTGCTGATTGTCTTCTTCTGATGAGCATGTCTTATGATCGATATCTAGCTATTTGTAACCCATTACGTTACTCTTCCATCATGAACATGAAGCTCTGTCTCCTCCTCATCTTATGGTCTTGGTTATTAAGTTTGATAGTATCAGCAACTCCAGCAGTTATGATATGTGACCAACATTTCTGTGACTCTAACACCATTGATCATTTCTTCTGTGATCTTGGACCCATCTTAGACATTTCTTGCTCAGACACATCCTTTGTAGAATATGAAGCAATCATCGCTTCTATCCCTGTGCTTTCCTTTCCTCTCATCTTCATCATTGTGTCTTATGTCTATATTTTCATTACTATCCTGAAGATAACTTCCATAACTGGCAAACAAAAAGCCTTCTCCACTTGTAGCTCCCATCTGATAGTTGTATGTGCATATTATGGAACTATGATCACTCTTTATACTGTGCCATCAAGTGGACACTCAACAGATATCAACAAGTTTCTTTCTCTGCTCTATACAGTGGTGACTCCTCTATTAAACCCTGTGATATATGGATTGAGGAGTCAAGAAATTAGGAAAACATTAAATAAATGTGCACTGAAATTTCTGTTTCAGTTTTCAACATGTACAACTAAACACCTGAATTTGAAGTAAAGATTCTTTTGACTAATCCCTATACGAGAGATTTTTCAAGACAACATAGTAATATAGTTGATGAGGCATAAAAGACATGCGTCCATCAAGTCCAGCCAATGCCAAATCACCCCTATTGATCCACGGGAAGGCAAGAAAAATTGAAACCATTTTCAGTTAAGCTCCAAGTGGGTAAAAAGATTCCTTTTTGACTCCAAATGGCAGTCCGTTAGTTCCCTGGATCAACATCCTATCTGCTTTGAAGCCAACTGTCATAATAATCAAAATAGCTCTGTGCTAGATAGGTATCCATTACTTTTTTTAAAAGCAGTTACAGTATCTGTGAGCACAGCATCCCAATGCAAATAATTCCTTAGCTTTATTGCCCTTACTGTAAAAAAATCCCTGCCTTTGTTTTAGTCAAAAGTGCCTTTCTTCTAGTCTTAATGGATGACTTCTCATTCTTATTTCAGCTCTTTGACTAAATAATTAATTGGTTAGTTCTTTGTATTGCCCTTCAATGTATTTGTAAATAGTAATCATATCACCCTTCAGACATCTCTTCTCAATGTAAACAAACCCAGTTTGGCTAGTTTCTCTTTATAACTCAGATCCTCCAATCCCTTTATCAGTTTTGTTGCACATCTCTGTACCTTTTCCACTTCAGTAATGTATTTTTAAGAACTGATGTCCAAAACTGTACTCCATATTCTAGATGAGGCCTAACCAAGGATTTATACAGAGGTAGGATAATATTAGTATCCCTTGCATCCACACCTCTTTTTATGCAGACTAGTACTCTATTTGCTCTTGCAGCAGCTGAGTGACTCTGCACACTGCTGTGAAGTTTATCGTCTATCAGTACTCCTAAATCTTTCTCTAATGAGGATTCCCCAAGTTGTTTCCCATTTAGTGTATATTTAGCATGTGTGTTTCTACAGCCCAAATGCATAATCTTACATTTATCGACATTAAATGACACCTGCCACTTTTCTGCCCATTCACTTAGTTTATCTAAATCCTTCTGCAGAGAAAAAACTTCCAGCTCTGTATGTATTTCCTTACATAGCTTAGTGTCCTCAGCAAAGATTGAGATGCTACTTTCTATTCCCACTTCTAGATCATTAATAGCAGTGGCATCACCGGGGGTGGGGCAGAGGGGGCCAGAGTTCACCCTACATTCTACTGTGCCCCCCCCCCCCAATTGTCTTCACCATCACCTCCTGACCTGCCCCGGGTACCACTCATTAGGGGGGTGCCACACTGCCACTCTGTGCTCCCTGTCCGATTGCCCTAAGCAGGTACTGATGGAATTAGATATGCCCTGCCCTCCAGTTCCTGCTTCCTTGAGTTGCACTGCAGCCAATGAGAGAGGAGTGCTTTGACAGGATACTCCTCTCTCATTTGTCGTGCAGTGTAGGTTAACTGACAGCTGAGCCGTCCAGTCTTGACTTGAGATGCAGCATGAGCAGGGGCATTGCTAGGGTGCTGTAATAGGAGACGAAGGTCAGGTAAGCATGGAAATCATACTGTCATCAACGTACAGCTGCACGATATGACTCATGTGTCGAGGAGTGGTTCAGGCTGGCGCCTTGGCGGGCTGCTTAAATCTGGATCGATAATGCCATTGCCATGTTGTGAAGAACCAGTATGAGTCCTCACTTCCCCCAATTCTGTGCCTACTGATGATGCCTAGTCTGACATGCACCCCACTGGCTCCTTCCTTTCTAGGGTAGCCTGTTTGGCAATGGCGACATTGAGGATCTAGAGGGACTGAATATCACAGAGAGGCCAGTTCGCAGGAGTCTCAAGGTACTAGTGGATGGTGAGGCCAGGGGCCTAGATATTTATACTTCCCCCGGAGCAAGGGGGGCTTGGAAGTCAGTACTACCTGCCCAACAAGGGCAAAGGGAGCTCTGAAGTTTATACTTCCCCATTAGGGAGATGAGAGGTTCAGATGTTTATACCACTCCAATAGGGACAGGGGAGGGGGGAGCTCAGAATGTGTACCTGCCCAACTGGGGAACAGGGGTTTAGATGTTTATACCACTCCAATAGTGGTCACAATATTTATACCTGCCCATCAGGGCAAGCTAGCCTAGGTGACATGGGCTAATATAATATATATGCCTATCAGTGTAGGGGGCACAGGTGATGTATATACCCCTATATAAAGGCATAGCTAGCCTAGGTGCCAGGGGGCTCAGATTATGTCTATGACTGCCATGCAGAAGGATATAAATAATTGGTGCCAGGAGGATCACATTATGCCTATCTGTATATGCCCATGTAGGGGGACACTACTCAAACTGCCAAGTACTCTGATAATGTCTGTACTTCACTATGTAGAAGCAGTTTATCTTAGGTGGCAGGTGAGGATATCTCTACTTTCCAAGGTAGGAACAGGTTATTGCAGGGGGAGGAAACATTTGGCCAGGCAGCTGCAGGGAACTACAACTCCCATCATCCTCAACTAGTCAACTACTGGTTGGGATGGTGCGAATTGTAGTCTCCAGTAGCTGGAAAGCCATATGGTCCTTACATCTGTGCTAGAGCGCATACCTAGATCTGGGGATGCCCACTGTAAATCCCACTCACATGTACCTGTGCGTCCATCTTATTGTTAGTAACCTCACTGGTTAAGCAAACTGAGGAGGGGGGCGCAATCTTGGGGATGATGTTCAGGATCTCCTAGTCAAGTCTGTGCAATTACCACCAATGCTATCTGGGTGGGTCAGTATGGGTGGTTCTATGGATACTAGTGCAGTGAGACAAGGCTGAGGGGTCATTGTGTGTGCGTGTGTGTGTGTGTGTGTATGTGTTTCTATGACTACTGTGGGACAGGAATGGGAGTCAGTATGTGTGTTTCTATGACTACTGTGGAACAGGAATGGGAGTCAGTAGATGTGTTTCTATGACTACTGTGGAACAGGAATGGGGGTCAGTAGATGTTTTTCTATGACTACTGTGGGACAGGAATGGGGGTCAGTAGATGTTTTTCTATGACTACTGTGGGACAGGAATGGGGGTCAGTATGTGTGGTTCTATGACTACTGTGGGACAGGAATGGGGGTCAGTTATGTGTTTCTATGACTACTGTGGGACAGGAATGGGGGTCAGTATGTGTGCTTCTATGACTACTGTGGAACAGGAATGGGGGTCAGTAGATGTGTTTCTATGACTACTGTGGGACAGGAATGGGGGTCAGTTATGTGTTTCTATGACTACTGTTGGACAGGAATGGGGGTCAGTATGTGTGTTTCTATGACTACTGTGGGGCAGTAATGGGGGTAAGTATGTGTGGTTCTATGACTACTGTGGGACAGGAATGGAGGTCAGTATGTGTATTTCTATGACTACTGTGGGACAGGAATGGGGGTCAGTATGTGTGTTTCTATGACTACTGTGGGACAGGAGTGGGGGTCAGTATGTGTGTTTCTATGACTACTGTGGGACAGGAGTGGGGGTCAGTATGTGTTTTTCTATGACTACTGTGGGACAGGAATGGTGGTCAGTATGTGTGTTTCTGTGACTACTGTGGGACAGGAATGGGGGTCAGTATGTGTGGTTCTATGACTACCAGTGGAAACCTAGGGAGCACGATCTATATGGAGTGCTGTAAGGGAAATTCTGCCATTTTGTAGGCTGAAGCCTATCCTGAGACAGCATTCCCTCTGAAACAGAGGTGGGGCTTCTAAACTGAAGCTTGATTTATAGCTGCATCCAAATCCAATTGGATTGTATGTATGTATGTATTCTAGATAGGAAACTGGATAGTGATCAAATACTGTCGTAGTCTAGTTACTATGCCTATGGGGGTCAGGTTTTTTATTTTCTGTCATGTGCATTAGTTTTTCCTAAAAGCTGAACACTTGTAAAGGGGGCAGTTTACTGAAATATACTGACCTCATCTAAGTACGGTTTGATTTGGAAGAAGTTATATAAATTGACTTGTTTATTTATGATTTAAGCTTATCTTGCTAAATATTAGTCCGGTAGTCTTCAGCACACATAGCTATTGGGACCCCGTCACATATGGCATAAGGACTGGGATCTTGAATACCAGCTGGGAACATTATTTAAACTTAACAAGATAAAATGGAAGAGTTTATCAAAAACCTGACACCATATGTGACTAGGTCCCATTAACCATGTGTGTTGCAGAGTACCTGACCCTTTAAGATTTAGCATACATCTCTGTGGTTGTAGTTCTTTAACTGTTTGGGTGCCAGTTCTTCAGTGATATCACTTCTCCAGTACTTATGTTATTCTGTAGAGCCTATGCACTAAGATCTCCAAAAGATGAAGACATCTTAGTGCATTGGCTCTATAAAATAACATAGGAATTGGAGAAGTGATATCTGGTGAAGTCATCTCTCTTTTCCACTCTTTATCACACCTTAGTGCATCTCCCCAATATACCCTAGACAATTTTACCATCACAGCCATATTTGGATAGGAGATTCTCAGGATAATCGTGGCCTCTATCATATCTTTGATAATGGGATTATTTTAAAGGAATAGTAATGTTTCAAAATAAATGCAGCTCCAATTATTCTTTAGATATATATATTTGGGCCATGTACAATGGTATTATCACTCTTTACGATGTGTACTTCCAGAGTAAATAAATTATAAAGTGTTCCCTCCCACCTCTTTTACCTATTGTAAGCCGCCTTTCCTCAGAGACGAACAGCTTTGGTTTTGATGTGCAGTGAGAATTTTTCCTTAAAGGAGCAGTAAACTTTTTTTTATGAAAATATATATATTGTAGGGATTTTCCTACCAAGTAAAATAAGGGTACTCCCACTGCCGAGAGATTTATATTTCCAGAGTTATTACAGTTTAAATCCATGTTTTTTTTTTTTTACATTAGCAGTGCCCTCTAGTGGTCAAATTCTAATTAGATTTTCTGTTAGATTATAATGGAGAGGAAAGTCAGAAAAGTCAGAGACATACAGTTCTCCATAGAATGTGATAGAAACTGCTGAGTCACTTCCTGTCAGTTGGAGCTATCAGGAAGTAAACACAGTAAATTCACTTCCTGATTATTTAAACTGCTATAATATTTGAATAAAACATCTGATAGCAATGGGGGTGACCTTGTTTTATTCAGCAGGAGATGCTCTATAAAATATGTGGTTTCATAAAAAAAGTTTACTACTCCTTTAAAATAGTCCCTTTGCAGCGCTGTTATGCAAGGTCTGGAGGAGATGCCTATACCTGCCACAGCCAGAGGCTGGCGGGGACACAGAGAGGTGCTGGCAGGGACACAGAGACACAGAGAGGGGCTGGCGGGGACACAGAGACACAGGGAGAGGCTGGTGGGAACAGAGACACAGAGAGAGGCTGGCGGGGACATTTATAATTGCCCCCTTCTTTTGTCTCTGGCCCCTCCATGTGCCCCCCCTAAATATGAATGCTGGAGTCACCACTGATTAATAAACAAATGAATAAGCATTGAGCCCGGGACTGAACCCTGTGACACCCCACTTACAACAAGACTAACATGTCAGTATGTATCATTCTATGTTTACACCCCACTTACAACAAGACTAACGTCTCAGTGTGTATCATTCTATGTCTACACCCCACTCACAACAAGACTAACTTGTCAGTATGTATCATTTTATGTCTACACCCCACTTACAACAAGACTAACGTGTCAGTATGTATCATTCTATGTCTACACCCCACTTACAACAAGACTAACGTGTCAGTAAGTATCATTCTGTGTCTACACCCCACTTACAACAAGACTAACGTGTCAGTATGTATCATTCTATGTCTACACCCCACTTACAAGACTAACTTGTCAGTATGTATCATTCTATGTCTACACCCCACTTACAACAAGACTAACGTGTCAGTATGTATCATTCTATGTCTACACCCCACTTACAACAAGACTAACGTGTCAGTGTGTATCATTCTATGCCTACACCCCACTCACAACAAAACTAACGTGTCAGTGTGTATCATTCTATGCCTACACCCCACTCACAACAAAACTAACGTCAGTGTGTATCATTTTATGTCTACACCCCACTTACAACAAGACTAACGTGTCAGTATGTATCATTCTATGTCTACACCCCACTTACAACAAGACTAACTTGTCAGTAAGTATCATTTTATGTCTACACCCCACTTACAACAAGACTAACGTGTCAGTATGTATCATTCTATGTCTACACCCCACTCACAACAAGACTAACTTGTCAGTATGTATCATTTTATGTCTACACCCCACTTACAACAAGACTAACGTGTCAGTATGTATCATTCTATGTCTACACCCCACTTACAACAAGACTAACGTGTCAGTAAGTATCATTCTGTGTCTACACCCCACTTACAACAAGACTAACGTGTCAGTATGTATCATTCTATGTCTACACCCCACTTACAAGACTAACTTGTCAGTATGTATCATTCTATGTCTACACCCCACTTACAACAAGACTAACGTGTCAGTATGTATCATTCTATGTCTACACCCCACTTACAACAAGACTAACGTGTCAGTGTGTATCATTCTATGCCTACACCCCACTCACAACAAAACTAACGTGTCAGTGTGTATCATTCTATGCCTACACCCCACTCACAACAAAACTAACGTCAGTGTGTATCATTTTATGTCTACACCCCACTTACAACAAGACTAACGTGTCAGTATGTATCATTCTATGTCTACACCCCACTTACAACAAGACTAACGTGTCAGTAAGTATCATTCTGTGTCTACACCCCACTTACAACAAGACTAACGTGCCAGTGTGTATCCTTCTTTGTCTACACCCCACTCACAACAAAACTAACATGTCAGTGTGTATCATTTTATGTCTACACCCCACTTACAACAAGACTAACGTGTCAGTATGTATCATTCTATGTCTACACCCCACTTACAACAAGACTAACGTGTCAGTATCATTCTGTGCCTACACCCCACTTACAACAAGACTAACATGTCAGTATGTATCATTCTATGTCTACACCCCACTTACAACAAGACTAAAATGTCAGTATGTATCATTCTATGTCTACACCCCACTTACAACAAGACTAACGTGTCAGTAAGTATCATTCTGTGTCTACACCCCACTTACAACAAGACTAACGTGTCAGTATGTATCATTCTATGTCTACACCCCACTTACAAGACTAACTTGTCAGTATGTATCATTCTATGTCTACACCCCACTTACAACAAGACTAACGTGTCAGTATGTATCATTCTATGTCTACACGCCACTTACAACAAGACTAACGTGTCAGTGTGTATCATTCTATGCCTACACCCCACTCACAACAAAACTAACGTCAGTGTGTATCATTTTATGTCTACACCCCACTTACAACAAGACTAACGTGTCAGTATGTATCATTCTATGTCTACACCCCACTTACAACAAGACTAACTTGTCAGTAAGTATCATTCTGTGTCTACACCCCACTTACAACAAGACTAACGTGTCAGTGTGTATCATTCTTTGTCTACACCCCACTCACAACAAAACTAACATGTCAGTGTGTATCATTTTATGTCTACACCCCACTTACAACAAGACTAACGTGTCAGTATGTATCATTCTATGTCTACACCCCACTTACAACAAGACTAACGTGTCAGTATCATTCTGTGCCTACACCCCACTTACACCAAGACTAACATGTCAGTATGTATCATTCTATGTCTACACCCCACTTACAACAAGACTAAAATGTCAGTATGTATCATTCTATGTCTACACCCCACTTACAACAAGACTAACGTGTCAGTAAGTATCATTCTGTGTCTACACCCCACTTACAACAAGACTAACGTGTCAGTATGTATCATTCTATGTCTACACCCCACTTACAAGACTAACTTGTCAGTATGTATCATTCTATGTCTACACCCCACTTACAACAAGACTAACGTGTCAGTATGTATCATTCTATGTCTACACCCCACTTACAACAAGACTAACGTGTCAGTGTGTATCATTCTATGCCTACACCCCACTCACAACAAAACTAACGTGTCAGTGTGTATCATTCTATGCCTACACCCCACTCACAACAAAACTAACGTCAGTGTGTATCATTTTATGTCTACACCCCACTTACAACAAGACTAACGTGTCAGTATGTATCATTCTATGTCTACACCCCACTTACAACAAGACTAACGTGTCAGTAAGTATCATTCTGTGTCTACACCCCACTTACAACAAGACTAACGTGCCAGTGTGTATCCTTCTTTGTCTACACCCCACTCACAACAAAACTAACATGTCAGTGTGTATCATTTTATGTCTACACCCCACTTACAACAAGACTAACGTGTCAGTATGTATCATTCTATGTCTACACCCCACTTACAACAAGACTAACGTGTCAGTATCATTCTGTGCCTACACCCCACTTACAACAAGACTAACATGTCAGTATGTATCATTCTATGTCTACACCACACTTACAACAAGACTAAAATGTCAGTATGTATCATTCTATGTCTACACCCCACTTACAACAAGACTAACGTGTCAGTAAGTATCATTCTGTGTCTACACCCCACTTACAACAAGACTAACGTGTCAGTATGTATCATTCTATGTCTACACCCCACTTACAAGACTAACTTGTCAGTATGTATCATTCTATGTCTACACCCCACTTACAACAAGACTAACGTGTCAGTATGTATCATTCTATGTCTACACCCCACTTACAACAAGACTAACGTGTCAGTGTGTATCATTCTATGCCTACACCCCACTCACAACAAAACTAACGTCAGTGTGTATCATTTTATGTCTACACCCCACTTACAACAAGACTAACGTGTCAGTATGTATCATTCTATGTCTACACCCCACTTACAACAAGACTAACTTGTCAGTAAGTATCATTCTGTGTCTACACCCCACTTACAACAAGACTAACGTGTCAGTGTGTATCATTCTTTGTCTACACCCCACTTACAACAAAACTAACATGTCAGTGTGTATCATTTTATGTCTACACCCCACTTACAACAAGACTAACGTGTCAGTATGTATCATTCTATGTCTACACCCCACTTACAACAAGACTAACATGTCAGTATCATTCTGTGCCTACACCCCACTTACACCAAGACTAACATGTCAGTATGTATCATTCTATGTCTACACCCCACTTACAACAAGACTAAAATGTCAGTATGTATCATTCTATGTCTACACCCCACTTACAACAAGACTAACGTATCAGTATGTATCATTCTATGTCTACACCCCACTTACAACAAGACTAACATGTCAGTATGTATCATTCTATGTCTACACCCCACTTACAAGAAGACTAACATGTCAGTAAGTATCATTCTATGTCTACACCCCACTTACAACAAGACTAACGTGTCAGTATGTATCATTCTATGTCTACACCCCAATTACAACAAGACTAACATGTCAGTAAGTATCATTCTATGTCTACACCCCACTTACAACAAGATTAACGTGTCAGTATGTATCATTCTGTGTCTACACCCCACTTACAACAAGACTAACATGTCAGTATATATCATTCTATGTCTACACCCCACTTACAACAAGACTAACGTGTCAGTAAGTATCATTGTATGTCTACACCCCACTTACAACAAGACTAACGTGTCAGTAAGTATCATTCTGTGTCTACACCCCACTTACAACAAGACTAACGTGTCAGTATGTATCATTCTATGTCTACACCCCACTTACAAGACTAACTTGTCAGTATGTATCATTCTGTGTCTACACCCCATTTACAACAAGACTAACATGTCAGTAAGTATCATTCTATGTCTACACCCCACTTACAACAAGATTAACACGTCAGTATGTATCATTCTGTGTCTACACCCCACTTACAACAAGACTAACGTGTCAGTATGTATCATTCTATGTCTACACCCCACTTACAACAAGATTAACGTGTCAGTATGTATCATTCTGTGTCTACACCCCACTTACAACAAGACTAACGTGTCAGTAAGTATCATTGTATGTCTACACCCCACTTACAAGACTAACTTGTCAGTATGTATCATTCTGTGTCTACACCCCATTTACAACAAGACTAACATGTCAGTAAGTATCATTCTATGTCTACACCCCACTTACAACAAGATTAACACGTCAGTATGTATCATTCTGTGTCTACACCCCACTTACAACAAGACTAACGTGTCAGTATGTATCATTCTATGTCTACACCCCACTTACAACAAGACTAACGTGTCAGTATGTATCATTCTATGTCTACACCCCACTTACAACAAGACTAACGTGTCAGTGTGTATCATTCTATGCCTACACCCCACTCACAACAAAACTAACGTCAGTGTGTATCATTTTATGTCTACACCCCACTTACAACAAGACTAACGTGTCAGTATGTATCATTCTATGTCTACACCCCACTTACAACAAGACTAACGTGTCAGTAAGTATCATTCTGTGTCTACACCCCACTTATAACAAGACTAACGTGTCAGTGTGTATCATTCTTTGTCTACACCCCACTCACAACAAAACTAACATGTCAGTGTGTATCATTTTATGTCTACACCCCACTTACAACAAGACTAACGTGTCAGTATGTATCATTCTATGTCTACACCCCACTTACAACAAGACTAACATGTCAGTATGTATCATTCTATGTCTACACACCACTTACAAGAAGACTAACATGTCAGTAAGTATCATTCTATGTCTACACCCCACTTACAACAAGACTAACGTGTCAGTATGTATCATTCTATGTCTACACCCCAATTACAACAAGACTAACATGTCAGTAAGTATCATTCTATGTCTACACCCCACTTACAACAAGATTAACGTGTCAGTATGTATCATTCTGTGTCTACACCCCACTTACAACAAGACTAACATGTCAGTATATATCATTCTATGTCTACACCCCACTTACAACAAGACTAACATGTCAGTAAGTATCATTGTATGTCTACACCCCACTTACAACAAGATTAACACGTCAGTATGTATCATTCTGTGTCTACACCCCACTTACAACAAGACTAACGTGTCAGTAAGTATCATTCTGTGTCTACACCCCACTTACAACAAGACTAACGTGTCAGTATGTATCATTCTATGTCTACACCCCACTTACAAGACTAACTTGTCAGTATGTATCATTCTGTGTCTACACCCCATTTACAACAAGACTAACATGTCAGTAAGTATCATTCTATGTCTACACCCCACTTACAACAAGATTAACACGTCAGTATGTATCATTCTGTGTCTACACCCCACTTACAACAAGACTAACGTGTCAGTATGTATCATTCTATGTCTACACCCCACTTACAACAAGATTAACGTGTCAGTATGTATCATTCTGTGTCTACACCCCACTTACAACAAGACTAACGTGTCAGTAAGTATCATTGTATGTCTACACCCCACTTACAAGACTAACTTGTCAGTATGTATCATTCTGTGTCTACACCCCATTTACAACAAGACTAACATGTCAGTAAGTATCATTCTATGTCTACACCCCACTTACAACAAGATTAACACGTCAGTATGTATCATTCTGTGTCTACACCCCACTTACAACAAGACTAACGTGTCAGTATGTATCATTCTATGTCTACACCCCACTTACAACAAGACTAACGTGTCAGTATGTATCATTCTATGTCTACACCCCACTTACAACAAGACTAACGTGTCAGTGTGTATCATTCTATGCCTACACCCCACTCACAACAAAACTAACGTCAGTGTGTATCATTTTATGTCTACACCCCACTTACAACAAGACTAACGTGTCAGTATGTATCATTCTATGTCTACACCCCACTTACAACAAGACTAACGTGTCAGTAAGTATCATTCTGTGTCTACACCCCACTTACAACAAGACTAACGTGTCAGTGTGTATCCTTCTTTGTCTACACCCCACTCACAACAAAACTAACATGTCAGTGTGTATCATTTTATGTCTACACCCCACTTACAACAAGACTAACGTGTCAGTATCATTCTGTGCCTACACCCCACTTACAACAAGACTAACATGTCAGTATGTATCATTCTATGTCTACACCCCACTTACAACAAGACTAAAATGTCAGTATGTATCATTCTATGTCTACACCCCACTTACAACAAGACTAACATGTCAGTATGTATCATTCTATGTGTACACCCCACTTACAAGAAGACTAACATGTCAGTAAGTATCATTCTATGTCTACACCCCACTTACAACAAGACTAACGTGTCAGTATGTATCATTCTATGTCTACACCCCAATTACAACAAGACTAACATGTCAGTAAGTATCATTCTATGTCTACACCCCACTTACAACAAGATTAACGTGTCAGTATGTATCATTCTGTGTCTACACCCCACTTACAACAAGACTAACATGTCAGTATATATCATTCTATGTCTACACCCCACTTACAACAAGACTAACGTGTCAGTAAGTATCATTGTATGTCTACACCCCACTTACAACAAGACTAACGTGTCAGTAAGTATCATTCTGTGTCTACACCCCACTTACAACAAGACTAACGTGTCAGTATGTATCATTCTATGTCTACACCCCACTTACAAGACTAACTTGTCAGTATGTATCATTCTGTGTCTACACCCCATTTACAACAAGACTAACATGTCAGTAAGTATCATTCTATGTCTACACCCCACTTACAACAAGATTAACACGTCAGTATGTATCATTCTGTGTCTACACCCCACTTACAACAAGACTAACGTGTCAGTATGTATCATTCTATGTCTACACCCCACTTACAACAAGATTAACGTGTCAGTATGTATCATTCTGTGTCTACACCCCACTTACAACAAGACTAACGTGTCAGTAAGTATCATTGTATGTCTACACCCCACTTACAAGACTAACTTGTCAGTATGTATCATTCTGTGTCTACACCCCATTTACAACAAGACTAACATGTCAGTAAGTATCATTCTATGTCTACACCCCACTTACAACAAGATTAACACGTCAGTATGTATCATTCTGTGTCTACACCCCACTTACAACAAGACTAACATGTCAGTATGTATCATTCTATGTCTACACCCCACTTACAACAAGACTAACGTGTCAGTATGTATCATTCTATGTCTACACCCCACTTACAACAAGACTAACGTGTCAGTGTGTATCATTCTATGCCTACACCCCACTCACAACAAAACTAACGTCAGTGTGTATCATTTTATGTCTACACCCCACTTACAACAAGACTAACGTGTCAGTATGTATCATTCTATGTCTACACCCCACTTACAACAAGACTAACGTGTCAGTAAGTATCATTCTGTGTCTACACCCCACTTATAACAAGACTAACGTGTCAGTGTGTATCATTCTTTGTCTACACCCCACTCACAACAAAACTAACATGTCAGTGTGTATCATTTTATGTCTACACCCCACTTACAACAAGACTAACGTGTCAGTATGTATCATTCTATGTCTACACCCCACTTACAACAAGACTAACATGTCAGTATGTATCATTCTATGTCTACACACCACTTACAAGAAGACTAACATGTCAGTAAGTATCATTCTATGTCTACACCCCACTTACAACAAGACTAACGTGTCAGTATGTATCATTCTATGTCTACACCCCAATTACAACAAGACTAACATGTCAGTAAGTATCATTCTATGTCTACACCCCACTTACAACAAGATTAACGTGTCAGTATGTATCATTCTGTGTCTACACCCCACTTACAACAAGACTAACATGTCAGTATATATCATTCTATGTCTACACCCCACTTACAACAAGACTAACATGTCAGTAAGTATCATTGTATGTCTACACCCCACTTACAACAAGACTAACGTGTCAGTAAGTATCATTCTGTGTCTACACCCCACTTACAACAAGACTAACGTGTCAGTATGTATCATTCTATGTCTACACCCCACTTACAAGACTAACTTGTCAGTATGTATCATTCTGTGTCTACACCCCATTTACAACAAGACTAACATGTCAGTAAGTATCATTCTATGTCTACACCCCACTTACAACAAGATTAACACGTCAGTATGTATCATTCTGTGTCTACACCCCACTTACAACAAGACTAACGTGTCAGTATGTATCATTCTATGTCTACACCCCACTTACAACAAGATTAACGTGTCAGTATGTATCATTCTGTGTCTACACCCCACTTACAACAAGACTAACGTGTCAGTAAGTATCATTGTATGTCTACACCCCACTTACAAGACTAACTTGTCAGTATGTATCATTCTGTGTCTACACCCCATTTACAACAAGACTAACATGTCAGTAAGTATCATTCTATGTCTACACCCCACTTACAACAAGATTAACACGTCAGTATGTATCATTCTGTGTCTACACCCCACTTACAACAAGACTAACGTGTCAGTATGTATCATTCTATGTCTACACCCCACTTACAACAAGACTAACGTGTCAGTATGTATCATTCTATGTCTACACCCCACTTACAACAAGACTAACGTGTCAGTGTGTATCATTCTATGCCTACACCCCACTCACAACAAAACTAACGTCAGTGTGTATCATTTTATGTCTACACCCCACTTACAACAAGACTAACGTGTCAGTATGTATCATTCTATGTCTACACCCCACTTACAACAAGACTAACGTGTCAGTAAGTATCATTCTGTGTCTACACCCCACTTACAACAAGACTAACGTGTCAGTGTGTATCCTTCTTTGTCTACACCCCACTCACAACAAAACTAACATGTCAGTGTGTATCATTTTATGTCTACACCCCACTTACAACAAGACTAACGTGTCAGTATCATTCTGTGCCTACACCCCACTTACAACAAGACTAACATGTCAGTATGTATCATTCTATGTCTACACCCCACTTACAACAAGACTAAAATGTCAGTATGTATCATTCTATGTCTACACCCCACTTACAACAAGACTAACATGTCAGTATGTATCATTCTATGTCTACACCCCACTTACAAGAAGACTAACATGTCAGTAAGTATCATTCTATGTCTACACCCCACTTACAACAAGACTAACGTGTCAGTATGTATCATTCTATGTCTACACCCCAATTACAACAAGACTAACATGTCAGTAAGTATCATTCTATGTCTACACCCCACTTACAACAAGATTAACGTGTCAGTATGTATCATTCTGTGTCTACACCCCACTTACAACAAGACTAACATGTCAGTATATATCATTCTATGTCTACACCCCACTTACAACAAGACTAACGTGTCAGTAAGTATCATTGTATGTCTACACCCCACTTACAACAAGACTAACGTGTCAGTAAGTATCATTCTGTGTCTACACCCCACTTACAACAAGACTAACGTGTCAGTATGTATCATTCTATGTCTACACCCCACTTACAAGACTAACTTGTCAGTATGTATCATTCTGTGTCTACACCCCATTTACAACAAGACTAACATGTCAGTAAGTATCATTCTATGTCTACACCCCACTTACAACAAGATTAACACGTCAGTATGTATCATTCTGTGTCTACACCCCACTTACAACAAGACTAACGTGTCAGTATGTATCATTCTATGTCTACACCCCACTTACAACAAGATTAACGTGTCAGTATGTATCATTCTGTGTCTACACCCCACTTACAAAAAGACTAACGTGTCAGTATGTATCATTCTATGTCTACCAGTGTAATGGGGCAAATCTGGGAAAAAGGAACATTCTAAAAGTGCAGTTTTTTCCCATTTTTTTCTTTTTGGTCATAAGTTTTCACCCATCCTTATTTCTAACCCCTCTCTTCCTATATCTAAACTTTTCTTCTCATTCTCCTATCTCCTCCTGCAGGACTTACTGCTACAATCTATACACCTATCCCTACCCTACTTCTATTCCCCTCATCACTCATCCTTCTCTTGTACCAACATGAACCAACGAATGGAAAAACTCGTAGCAAATTGTCAATATCTTAGTATACTATAAGGAAAAAACCCAGTAATCCCACAATATACAGAATGAGACTAAGGACTATTAGCGTAAATAAGGTGCTGCCCAGACAAAAGCATTAAAGATAAGATGGAAAGAAATCTATTAAATAAAGAGAGAAAATACCCAATAAAAGGCGCACATCAAGGGTGGCCAACCCTGGTCCTCAAGAGCTACCAGGATATCCCTGCTCAAGCACAGGTGGACAAATTAAAGTGATTGAGATACTAATTAGTCCACCTGGGCTCTGGCTGGGATATCCTGGAAACATGCACTGTTGGTATCTCTGAAGGACCAGGGTTGCCTACTTCTGGTGTGCACAAAATAGGTACAAAGTATCAAAATAAATTGTATGTATGACAAAAGAAATACAAACTTAAACACAATATTAAAGGGATAGTCATGTTTCACAATAAATCAGCTCCAATTAATCTTCATAGTATTTGGGCCATGGAGAGCGTTATTTCAATACTGTCAGAGTTGTAGTTCAAGAGGAATTGAATGATAAAGTACCCCCCTCCCGCCCCTTTTACCAAGCGTAAGCCGCCTCCCCTCAGATGTGGAATCTGGTCTTTTGACCAGACAGCTCACAGCAAGGGACAATCTTCTTACTATGAGAACAATGAAAGTCCTGCCCCCCTTGACATGTTTTCAGGTTTTTCCTTATGATCACTGAAGATTGTCCCTCTCTGTGATCCATCCGGACAGTCTTGCTGCTCTGAGGTGAGCAGTGTTACATCAGTAAATGGAGCAGGAGGGGGATACTTTATCATTCATTTACTCTTGAACTACAACTCTGACAGTATTGAAATAACACTCTCCATGGCCCAAATACTACGAAGATTCATTGGAGCTGCTTTTATTGTGAAGCATTACTAATTGAAATAAGAAATTTGGGATGACCTCCAAACATCCTATAATAATGTCAGAAAGATCAATATAGACTGATTGCATTATAATTGTTTTGAAAATGATTAGTCTGTGGCTACTGATGTTTTTCCAGGTTATACCAGTCTATTTAGGGATTATTTAGAAGACACAAACCTGGCCATCCAATAATGTTATCATGACAATATTTTAGTTTTTCTGAGTTGTGTTTTTTATAGTATATAAAGTGTAAAGATACTTTATTTTTAAAACACCTATCTCTAATCATAAATTGGATGTTTACATATTTGTATTTTCATAAAGAATAATCACATTTTTCCAAAACATAAACTTTACTCTTTTATTAAAAACTAGTCTAAAAGCCTGTGTACACGGGCCAAGGTCCGGGTAATGTTAACCCTTTGAGTGCCAGAGTGGTAAGCAACGCATTGCAATGTGTTGCGTACCCCTCTGGCACTCAAAGGGTTAAGCCGCTACCTCACTGCTCCACGTGATGCAGTCTTACGTCACCTCACTCTTGCGATGCAATCATGTGCAGGAGAGACTGCCTGAATGCTGGCAGTTTCTACTGCACATGACTGCATCGTGACAAACATCCTAGCGAATTATTATATAGGACAGTGGTTCTCAATCTGTGCTCTCAGTGGCTATTAACAGGCCTGGATTTTAGAATTTCCTTTTAAGAGCACAGGTGAGTTAATCAATACGACTGAGCCTCTGATCAACACACTTGTGTTCTAGCAGGGAAATTCCTAAGTCCTGGCCTGTTAGTGGCCACTGAGGGCACGGGTTGAGAACCTCTGCTGTATAGTATACAGTCTGCATGTGTCTGTGTATAAGGACTGGCACTATACAGTATAGGAGGAACAGTCCCTGTTTGACACCCAAATCCCTCTGCTCCTCTATTTAGGACATCACACTGTGTGGTGTATATACCAGTGTATCAGATTGCTCCACATCAATAAAACCCACAGTAATGTGGGAATAAACTTCTGTATATATCTGTTAAATTAGTCTGTGTAAATAATACTTTCATCTTCTTCTAAATCATTCACTTCCAGAAAGAGTAACTTAACCCTGGCACTCAAAAGGTTAAACATTCTCTGCAATGGTCTGGCACTGTATAGCAGTGGTTCTCAACCTGTGCTCTCAGTGGCTATTAACAGGCCAGGATTTTAGAATTTCCTTTTAAGAGCCCAGGTGAGTTAATCAATATGACTGAGCCTCTGATCAACACACTTGTGTTCTAGCAGGGAAATTCCTAAGTCCTGGCCTGTTAGTGGCCACTGAGGGCATGGGCTGAGAACCTCTGATATAGGATATCTCTACATTACTGCCAGTTGTAAGTATCCAGTATGGATTTATGATATCCCTTTTGAACAGATAAAAAGGATGAAGCACTATTGTATTACATTACAAAATAATAGGGATACATTATCTTTCCTTAAAAAGTGTTGGAAAGGAAATATTATCAGTCTGATCTTGATGCAACAACCTCTGTCGTTGAAAAACTAGAAACAGAAGGCATTATTCAGTATATGAATAAAAATATCAATGCTTTTAGGGTAATATTTCATTTATTACAAAATAGCATATATTTAAAGATCAAAAGAAGAATGGTATAAACATTGATATACAATATTAAAACATTATATGCATTAAACTTATGCATTTATTTAGTAACAAATATGAATACAGTCCATTAGCTCTGTGAGACTGCTATTACAAGTGACTGGTTCCAGGTGAAGAGTTAGAAGGAATCTGGTGACTATCATTTCAAAGGATTTATTGCATTTAAAGGGATAGTAATACTTCGTTTTATCTTTATTTTATTTTGTAGGAATTAAAAAAACATGAAGAATGATATAAGTCTTATCTCTCAAACCTTTATGGTTTAAGAGATATTCACAAGCAAAGTATCCCCCCCGTTAAGTCAAATCAGAAGGGAGGTGCCCAGGTAGACTGCAGAGTGGGACAATCTTCAATTAAGATAAGGGAAAAAGCTGAAAAACTTGTCAAGGGGGGAAGGGCTTTCATTGTTTTCATACAAAGAAGAGTGTCCCTTTCTGTTATCTGTCAGGTCTTACAACCTGATGCACATCTGAGAAGAGATGGCTTACACTAGGAAAAAGGGGCGGGAGGGGAGACTTTGCTTGTTAATATCTCTTAAACCATAAAGGTTTGAGAGATAAGACTTATATCGTTCTTCATGTTTTTTTAATGCCTACAAAATAAAATAAAGTTAAAACGAAGTATTACTGTCCCTTTAAGGTTGGTTACTTACCATATAGTGAGCATTAGAGGATAATATAAAGCTATTTGAATTGTAAAACCAAGCATGAGTGATAGCAGGTTAGCCAATCTCACGCAGTGCACATCTTGTCACATATTTGAACACTTGGAGCAATCGTTCCAGGGGTCATACAGCTGTGCCAAGTGTGAGCATATTTTCTCTTTAGAGTCTAAGATATTGGATTTGGAGAGAAATATTGCAACATTGCGAGACATTGGAAACCTGGAAAGGAGTTTAGAACTCACAGAGCAGGTAGTATGTGGGGTTAGTGGTGAAGAGGGTGGAGTTGTAGATGAGGAGCGACAGGTAGGCAGCTGGGTAACAGTAAGGAGGGGAGGTAGTGGGCAGAGGAGGAGGAAGGCCAGTTCTGAGTTGACTCAGTCCAACAGATTTGCAAGATTGTGTGAAGATGTTGATGAGAATTGCTCAGAATTGGCAACACTGGAGAGGGCTGATTCCTCTAGCAGCCAGGGGAACAGTCCTCCTTCCAGGCAAGATGGGATGCAGAGCAGGCAGAAACCAAGGCAGGTGGTGGTAATAGGGGACTCTATTATTAGGAGGGTAGATAGGGTAATCTGCCGCCAGGAACGTGAATGCCGAACAGTATGCTGTCTCCCGGGTGCTCGGGTTCGGCATGTTGCGGACAGGGCTGACAGATTATTGGGAGGGGCTGGAAGTGATCCAGCTGTCTTGGTACATATTGGAACCAATGACAAAATAGGAGGAAGATGGAGGTCCCTAAAGAATGATTTCAGGGATTTAGGGTGCAAGCTTAAGGCAAGGACCTCTAAGGTAGTATTTTCTGAAATACTACCTGTGCCATGCGCCAGTGCAGGTAGGCAGAGGGAGCTCAGGGAGCTTAATGAATGGCTCAAGCAATGGTGTAGGAAGTAGGGTTTTGGATTTTTAGAACACTGGGCAGACTTTGCTCTTGGGTACAATCTATATGGAAGAGATGGATTGCACCTAAATGGTAGAGGAGCCTCTGTGTTAGGGGAGAGAATGCTAGGAAGCTTGGAGGAGCTTTTAAACTAGGAAAGGGGGGGGTATAGATAGCAAAAATGGGGTAGATAGAGCAGATAAGAACTGGGTCCAAGTAAATGACCATGGGGGTGGAGAAAGGGTGGGGAGAAATTTAGTCAGTAGGGAGGAACTCCTAGTAAATGAAGGTGAAGAAAAAAGGCATGTAGGGATTAATATATGTAAAGACTTCAAAATCATTTGTATGCTAGCAAATGCAAGAAGTATGTTAGATAAAATAGGAGAACTAGAATTGCTGGCGGTTAATGAGCAATTGGACATAATTGGAATAACAGAAACATGGTGGAACGATGCACATGACTGGACTGTAAATATAGAGGGCTATTCCCTGTTTAGAAGAGACAAAATTAATAGAAAAGGTGGAGGTGTGTGCTTATATTTGAAAACAGAGCTAAATCCAGTTTTGTGAGGTGATATTAGTGAGGAAACTGGCCAAACTGTGGAGTCCATGTGGGTGGAAATCGAGACTAAATGTGGTGTGAAAGGTAAAAAAAAAGTTGTTGGTGGGCATATGCTACAAACCACCAAATATCGATGACAATGATGAGGCCCAACTGCTATTGCAAATGAGGAAAGCTGCCCAGTTTGGGCATACTATAATTATGGGAGATTTTAATTATCCAAATATCAACTGGAAAAATTAGACCTGTCAGAGTGCTAAGGGTAGCAGGTTTTTGAACACGCTTCGTGAAAGCTACATGTCACAAATGGTGGAAGCGCCGACAAGAAATAACAATGTATTGGACCTAGTGATCACTAATAACACAGAAATGGTATCCAATATTAAGGTAAGAGAACATTTGGGAAACAGTGATCACAACATGGTTACATTTGAGATCTGTCTGGCAAAGAAAAAATGTATAGGTTCAACCAAAACTCTTAATTTTAAAAAAGCGAACTTCAAATTGTTAAGGGCCTCAATGCAACACATAGACTGGGATATTTTATTTAAAGGCAAAAATACTGAGGAAAAATGGTCAGAATTCAAATTTAGGTTGCAGAAATGTACCCAACAGTATATACCAATGGGGAACAAGTGCAAAAGAAGTAAGTCACAGCCAATGTGGTTAACTGCACATGTAAAGAAGGAAATGGCAAGGAAAAAAAAGCATTCAAATTATTTAAGTCTGAAGGAACTGAACAATCTTTCTTAAAATACAGGGAGTGCAACAAAGATTGCAAAAAGGCAATTAGGGTAGCAAAAATAGATAATGAAACTCGAATTGCAAGGGAAAGCAAGACTAATCAAAAAAAGTTTTTTAAATATATAAATAGCAAAAAACTTAAGAGGGAGTGCATTGGACCATTCAAAAATGAGATGGGTGAGTTGGTTAGTGAGGATAAGGAAAAGGCCGATGTTTTAATTACTTTCTTTGCATCAGTATATACAAGGGAGCAAGGAATGGTAGAAGAGCCTCCGCAAGTAACAAATAAAACAATACAATTAATAGATATTGGGTTAACTCAAGGAGATGTCATGGGAAGACTGAACAAAATTAAGACCGACAAAGCACCGGGTCCTGATGGTATACATCCTAGGGTTCTTCAGGAACTCAGTGCAGTGTTAGCAAAACCCCTATATTTACTCTTTAAAGATTCTATTACCACAGGCTCAGTGCCACAGGATTGGCGAAGAGCTAACATAGTGCCTCTATTTAAGAAGGGAACTAAAACAGAACCTGGGAATTATAGACCAGTGAGTTTGACCTCTGTAGTTGGAAAACTATTAGAAGGGATAATAAGGGACTATATTCAGGATTACAACACAAAAAATAAGATCATTAGCACGAATCAACATGGTTTTATGAAGAATAGATCATGCCAAACTAATCTTTTCAGCTTCTATGAGGAGGTAAGCAGCAACCTTGACAATGGCAAGGCAGTAGATGTAGTATATCTAGACTTTGCAAAGGCATTTGATACAGTACCACACAGAAGGCTGGTGTATAAAATAAGGAAATTGGGGCTAGGAGATAACCTTTGCAACTGGATACAAAACTGGTTGAAGGATAGGGAACATTGTGTGGTTGTAAATGGAAAATTCTCCAATACAGTTAAAGTGGAGAGTGGAGTACCTCAGGGTTCAGTATTGGGTCCGCTGCTTTTTAACATGTTTATAAATGACCTAGAAATAGATATAGAAAGCAAAATATCAATATTTGCAGATGATACTAAATTATGCAAAGTCATTAATTCAGAACAGGATATTTTCTCTCTACAGAGGGACTTACATACAATGTCAGATTGGGCAAACATGTGGAATATGAAGTTTAATGTGGGGAAGTGTAAAGTCATGCATTTGGGAGGAAACAATCCCAAGGCTACTTATAAACTTAATGGAATAATTTTAGGTGACTCGTTGCTAGAAAAAGACCTGGGTATCCTTGTCAACTACAAACTTGGAAACAGTGACCAGTGTCAGACAGCAGTAGCAAAGACAAACAAAGTCCTTTCTTGCATAAAAAGAGGTATTGAAGCAAGAGTGGATAACATTATTTTGCCATTATACAAATCATTGGTAAGACCTCCCCTTGAGTATGCAGTGCAATTTTGGGCACCGGTTCTGAAAAATGATATACTAGAACTAGAGAGGGTACAGCGGAGAGCAACAAAATTAATTAAGGGAATGGAGGACTTGACATATGAGGAACGACTAGACAAACTTGGTTTATTTACTCTAGAGAAAAGACGACTAAGAGGAGACCTTATCACATTGTACAAGTATATGAGAGGTCAATACAAGGATCTCTGTGGTAAACTATTTATTCCAAGGCCTGATCAGGTGACCAGGGGACACCCCTTGAGATTAGAGGAAAGGAGGTTTAAACTTCAGCAGAGGAAGGGTTTTTTTACGGTAAGGTCTGTCAAATTGTGGAATTCATTGCCCAGGGAGGTAGTTATGGCAGATACAATGGATACATTTAAGAGAAGATTAGATACATTTCTTTCAAAAGGGAACATACAGAGTTATACTGTTTATCAGTAGGCAGATCAGGAAGGTCTGATAAAGACTAATTTAATGGTAGCAGGAAAGCTATAAAATTCTCAGTTACTGAGGTATGAGGCGAAGGTTGAACTTGATGGACTTGTGTCTTTTTTCAACCTAATTTACTATGTTACTATGTTACTAAATTAACTAAAAACCAAGTGTTTTGTGAGATTCAGATTAAAACGACATAGTAATCAGCAGGTATAGAAAGTCACAGAATAACAGAAGACACATTCCGTTAGTTCTGTCAAATCGAATTGTTACTTCGTTCAAGCGCTTTCACCTGAGAAAGTTGGAAGGGACTGTGTGTAGAAGGGTAGAGAGAAGAAGTGATTGATGCACGAAATAGCCAATACAGTCCTGGCATGGACTGGAGGGACAGTCACCTTGGTTATACCTGTGATCGATTGTTGCAACAGCCTGTGAATCTCAATTTATCTGTAATACATAGTAACATAGTTATATAGTAAATTAGGCTGAAAAAAGACATAAGTCCATCAAGTTCAACCTTCGCCTCATACCCCAGTGACTGAGAATTTTATAGCTTTCCTGCTACCAATTAAATTAGTCTTTAACAGACATTCCTGATCTGCCTACTGATAAACAGTATAACTCTGTATGTTCCCTTTTGAAAGAAATGTATCTAATCTTCTCTTAAATGTATCCATTGTATCTGCCATAACCACCTCCTTGGGCAAGGAACGATGATTAGGCAGCTGCTTAAACAACTCAGCAGCAGTACGAACAGCAGTTGCAACTCAGGACTCAGGCCAACATGACCTGCTGGTACAAGGCAAATAGGGCATTTTTATTTTTTTCTCAGGGCTTGTGCTTTGAAAAATTAAAATAAATAAATTAAAAAAAAAATAGTCCTACAAAAACATATACAATTTTGGGGGGTTTGTTTCTAACAAGCCAAAGTCCTACAAATCAATGTTTCCTTAGGGCTTGTCCCAAACAAGCTTAAGTCCTACAAATCAGTGTTTCTTCAGGGCTTGTGCTTCTAATAAGTCTAATTCCTACAAAGGCCTCTAACAACAAATCAAACAAATCATCCTGTACAAAATACTCTATCAATTCAAGTATCAGTCCACCCCAATGGCAGCTTATGTCAGGGGGTTCCTATGTCTGTCACTTTAAATACAAATTTCTTATTTGATTTTTTATTAACTGTCCCCCAATAGCAGTCAAGAACCCCCCCAAAACAAATTCCCTGTTCAAATGATTCATTCATTCACCAACACAGACACCTTCCTCAGACCCCTTTACACCATGTCTTATGGTTTTATTTTATTTTATTTTATTTTATTTTATTTAGGATTTATTTTTTATTAACTGCCCCCCAATCCCAGTAAACAACCCCCCCAAAAAAAATCATCCCCTGTTCAACTGATTCTTTTCCCATACCCCACCAACACAGGCACCCCCATGCCCCTTTTATACTATGTCTTTGGGAAATTAAATAATATTTATTTTTTGTTGTGTGTAACTTCTATGTTCCCATTGATTTCAATGTAATGAGCTAGGTGGGAAAAGCGTAAAAAAGCGGAAAATCTGCACTTTTCGCGTGAAATTTACGCCAAGCGGAAAGTGCCATTTTTCGCCGATTTCAGCTTGAGGCAGAAATTTTCGCCCATCCCTATTAAAACTTAGCCTTTCTTAGTCATACATTAGGATTCAGTGTAGCAAAAAAAAAAAAAACCTCACAAGAGTGATTTAAAGGAGCAGTAAACATTTTTTATGAAAACACATATTTTACAGAGCATTTCCTGCTGAATAAAACAAGGTCACTCCCATCGCTGTCAGATGTTTTATTCAAAACTAGTTGAACAGCCCGTTACACGGGCCACAGTGCCTCTGGCAGCCGGTCGCGGGGCAGTCACACGCAGCAGAGACTGGCCGCGCCACTGCTGATACAGAGCTGTACGCTCCTTCGGAGCGCCCAGCTCTGTATCAGCCGCACGCGCAGCAGTGTCTACTGCGCATGTCCGGCGTTACACACAACTTGGCGAATTATTATATAGGGTGTATAGCAGTTTAAATAATCAGGAAGTGAATTTACTGCATTTACTTCCTGATAGTTCTAACTGACAGGAAGTGAATTTACTGTATTTACTTCCTGATAATTCTAACTGACAGGAAGTGACTCAGCAGTTTCTATCACATTCTATGGAGAACCGTATGTCTCTGACTTTTCTGACTTTCCTCTCCATTAGAATCTAACAGGAAATCTAATTAGAATTTGACCACTAGAGGGCACTGCTAATGTAAAAAAAACATGGTTTTAAACTGAAATAATTCTGGAAATATAAATCTCTCAGCAGTGGGAGTACCCTTATCTTACTCAATAGGAAAATCCCTACAATATGTATTTTTTCATAAAAAAGGTTTACTGCTCTTTTAAAGGTGATACCTTTTTCTGGATTAGTCATACATTCAAAACCCTTCAGATATAGTGTAATATAAATATATGGTTATGTGAACAAAACCCCAATCCACACATAACCAGCTTTAAAAACATATTAATGTACAGGGGCTCCCAAAATCAGGCACTGTAAAAACATAAATTGTAAATTAAGCCAAAAACATGAGTATGTTGCTTAATTTTGTATATTTAAGTCCACTGCTAATCAATGAAAGGCATAGAAATGGACCTGGAGCTCAGTGAGAAATGTAGTATTCCCTGAGGAAACTTCAGAGAAATGCAGCGAAGTGCACTGGGCGATTTAGGGCAGTTTTAAAGGGGTTAATTCCTAATGAGGCATTCAATTCTGATCTGATTCACTAATATTTGAAAGTGTACTAGTAATTTTCCTTCAAATAGTCATGTTTTCTTATTGATTTGCACTAGGATCATTTTCCATTTTTTTCTGATGTGACTTAGGGACGTTATACAGCATTTGAGGCTACAAACCAGGAGGTAAATTAGTGTTCAGATCTCTCACTGAACTCCAGGGCCTTTTCTATCCCTTTCATTGATTGGTAGTAGCCTATACATCTACAATACTAAGCAACAATATTCATGTTTTTGGATTAATTTACTAAACACATTTTTTATAGCACCTTATTTTGGGGGGTTTATTCACATAATCTGTATATTTTATATTACATTAAAGGGATAGTAATGTTTCATAATAAAAGCAGCTCCAATTAATCATCACAGTATTTGGACTTTGGACAGTGTTATTTAAATTCTGTCAGAGTTGTAGTTCAAGAGTAATTTAATGACAAAGTATCCCCCTCCCGCCCCTTTTACTGATGTAACACTGCTCAGCCAGATCAGAAGGGAGGTGCCCAGGTAGACTGCAGAGAGGGACAATCTTCAGTTAAGATAAGGGAAAAACCTGAAAAACTTGTCAAGGGGGGGCAGGGCTTTCATTGTTCTCATAGGAAGAAGATTGTCCCCATCTGTTATCTGTCTGGTCTATGGCCTGCATTCCACATCTGAGAAGAGATGGCTTACACTAGGTAAAAGGGGCGGGAGGGGAAACTTTACTTGTGAATATCTCTCAAACCATAAAGGTTTGAGAGATAAGACTTATATCGTTCATCATGTTTTTTTAATGCCTACAAAATAAAATAAAGATAAAACGAAGTATTACTATCCCTTTAAATCTGAAGGATTTTTAAGGTATGACTGAGGAAGGCTAAGGGTGAGATGTTCAAAACGTGGTGGTAACTGATATTGTCTGTAATCAGAATAAAAAAGTTCTCACACCATGATCTGTCAATTAGACATTTTAACATCATTTTTTGCATCCAATTCCACCAACTACATAATAGGGAAAAAGCAGTCTTACAAGTGGGCATGGTTTAATCCACCATCATATATATTGTAAGGTTTGTTTGTTTTCAAATATTCTTTTGACCGTCATTTTTTTTCCTGATTATCATCATTTTTTTATAAAAAAATAAAAATGGTCTAAACTTGGAGACTATAAACTGTCAAAGCGGAACTACCACCGACACAATCTTTAGCTTCACTAACTCCCCATCTGGCAACTAGCGCTACTAAGCAGCTAGTCGCCAGATTTTACCTTATTTAATAGATTTCTGCTCTCTTCCATGGGCAACAGTCAGGACGGAGCACGGACATCTTGGAATAGTGATGTCCGAGCGCCTGCGCTGTCAGTCCCAGCCGGAGCCAAATGGCTCCTAGCAATGCCTCCTAGACCCGGCTGGGACTGACAGCGCAGGTGCGCAGACGTCACAATGGCAAGATGTCCGCTCTCCGTCCTGCCTGTCACCAGTGGAAAAGAGCAGAAATTTATTAAATAAGGTAATTATTCTAGCGACTAACGCTACTAAGCAGCTAGTCACCAGATGGGGACTTAGTTAAGCTAAAGATTTTTTTGGGTGGTATTTCTGCTTTAAATTTTTTGTTTGTGTGAAATGTGTAATTTTAATATGTCTTTTTCTTGAAAATTTTCTTTCAACATCTTAAGAGAAATAGTGTCACAGCCACTGTGATCATTTCATCTCCCGGAATTTTTAGTAAATATATGTCTAGTACTGTGGTCCCATTAATTCATCCATAGGATGGTGTAGCAACAGTGTCACTGTAAAATTTCAGGCCACTGTGATATTGCACCTAAAAAATTCAACTTTGAAAATTAATAACTTTTGAATGAAACACCTTTCAGCAGTGGGAGTACTCTTGTTTTACTCAGGGGGATAACCCCTACAACATATTTTTTTTACATTTTAAGTATTACTATCCCTTTAAGCATGAAAGTGTAAATATGTTGTGAAATACTGCTCAAAATAATTCTTAATGTGACTAAAATCAGCATGTGCTATTTGTGTGGTGAAAATAAATCTGAGTGATAATGTGTTGAATGAATGTGTTTCAAGTGATGGTTTGAAAAATAAAAAATGTATATAAAAAGAAATATAAAAAAATATATAAAAAAATAATAAATAACAAATGAAGGATGAAAATAAAAGAATGTGAAACTAATGTGGTGAATGTGATAAATAGATGAGAATATTCTAGAATAACGTGATTGTATCTGACATGCTCAAAAATAAATTAAAAAAAAATATATATATATATATATATATATATATATATATATATATATATATAAAATAAAAAATATGTAAAAAATAAAAATGAAAATAAAAATGAAAATGAAAATAAAATCAACCAACTTTTAGGAGTTTCAACCGTCTCATTTAACCCCAATGGAAACAAAGTTGACAGTCTAAATATCCAATACATCTCCCTATTATTGAGGTGTTGTTCTCTATCATAAAAATTTGATATAGGGATATGTTCAATCGGCAACATTGACATATTAGCAATACTCTTGTTGTGGTGTATCAGGAAATGTTTAGATACACTATGTTGTAGAAAACCACCCTTGATGTTTCTTCTATGTTGACCCATTCTGGTCCTAAATTTCTGAGTTGTTCTTCCAACATACTGCAAACCACATGGGCATGTGAGAAGATATATAACGAAACTACTCTCACAGGTCATTCGGCTACTTATTCTAAACTTTTCAGTAGTGGTCGTGGACTCACATTCATTCACCTTATCCTTTATTATAGGACATGTTAAACATCTACTTTTATAGCATTTAAATGAACCATATATTGAAGATTTATTGAAAGTTCAATCCATTAGAATTCCAGTGGAATGATTATTAATCAGATCTTTCCCCTTCTCAAGCTGCTTTAATGTTCCAAGTTTATTAGCATTCTTATATAAACTCGGAGCTATCTGATTTTTTTAAGTCCTCGCTCTCCTATAGATAATCCGTGGTTTATTAGTGATCTCATTTTTTAAAAAGGGATAGTAATACTTCATTTTAACTTTATTTTATTTTGTAGGCATTAAAAAAACATGAAGAATGATATAAGTCTTATCTCTCAAACCTTTATGGTTTGAGAGATATTCACAAGCAAAGTTTCCCCTCCCGCCCCTTTTTCCTAGTGTAAGCCATCTCTTCTCAGATGTGAATCTGGTTGTAAGACCAGACAGATAACAGCAGGGGACAATCTTCTTTGTATGAAAAGAATGAAAGCCCTTCCCCCTTGACAATTTTTCAGGTTTTTCCCTTATCTTAATTGAAGATTGTCCCTCTCTGCAGTCTACCTGGGCACCTCCCTTCTGATCTGGTTGAACAGGGGGGATACTTTGCATGTGAATATCTCTTAAACCATAAAGGTTTGAGAGATAAGACTTATATTGTTCTTCATGTTTTTTTTAATGCCTACAAAATAAAATAAAGATAAAATGAAGTATTACTATCCCTTTAAAAAGGGATCTCTCAGCAAAAGTCCCCAATGTTTATTAAAATTCTTGTAAATATCATTTGTATTAGAACTAAACCTAGTTATAAACATTGGTGTTTTCGGGAAGGTCTTCTCCTTCTTGGGATTCTTTAATAAATTATTAGGCGATTCACACCAATCTCTGGCTTTCTTATAAGAATCTGCAACTAATTTAAAGGGGTAACCTCTTTCTAAAAATAGTTTACTTAAGATGTTAGCCTGATCATCGAAGTCTATTTAGGTGGAACAGTTTCTTTTAATTCTACGGAATTGTCCGTACGGTACATTTCGTAACCACTTTTTATGGTGGCAACTATCGAACCTTAAGAAACTATTTTTGTCTACATCTTTAAAATAAGTTTTATATTGCATTAGATTACCTGGTTTACCAGACAATTCTAAATCTAAGAATTGAATATTAGATTTTTGAATATTACTAGTAAAGGACATACCCCCATCGATTCTCGTTAATATAGGTCACAAAATTCTCAAGTTCGACGTCCCTACCTCTCCAAATGATGATAATATCATCTATAAAACGGCGACAGAGGACCAGACTCGCTCCATAGGGGTTATTTTTGTGTACCAATAGATCTTCCAAATACCCCATAAACTATGAGCCCCCATAGCCGTACCTTTAATCTGGAGGACGTGGCGGTCATCAAACTCGAAAAAAATTATGAGTTTAAGTGAACAAGATAGCATCTATTAAAACTATTCTCTGCTTAGTTGGCATTAATAAATCCATAGACAGGAAATAGTCAATAGCTTCCAGACCCCCTTCATTAGGTATATTTGAGTATAGCGATGTTACGTCTAGAGATAACCATACATAATCCTCCTCCCACCTGATCTTTTGAACAAGATGTTGGCTATCTCTCAACAATGAGGGCAGGCCTAAAACCTGCTTCTGCAGATGGAAATCTATGAAAGTGGAAAGATTAGATGTTAATGAATTTATCCCAGAGATTATGGGCCTACCCGGTGGATTATATAAATTTTTATGAACTTTAGGTAAATGATAATATATGGCCAGTCTCGGATTTTTTACATATAAAAATGCTCTCTCCTCTTTGTTAATGATGCCCTCCCTGAAAGCCTCCTCCACCAGTATCTGAAATTCATTAGAGAAAATCTTTGCTGGACTTGATAGCAAAATTCGGTAGTAATCCTGATCTCCTAATATTCTATTAGCTTCCTTGAGGTAGTCTTCCAAGCCTTGGACTACTACCGCTCCCCCTTTATCAGCTTGTTTCACTATAATTTTATGATTCTTTTTAAATTCTCGTAAAGCTTTTTGTTCCTCTTTTGTTAAACTGTTCACCATAGACATTGTTTTACCCCCCTCCATTCAAACGCTTGAAATCCTCCAAAACAGCTGCACTAAACGTTTATATAAAGGGGCCCCTACAATGTATAGGGTAAAAAGATGATTTTGGCTTTAGACCAGAAGGAACACTCCCATTTAGGATATAATCAGTAGTGATATCTATATATGGTATCACTTCCCTACCTGACTCATCGAGACGTATATCTGCTGTTATGATAGGCACTACTTGTCTCTGAATTTTTTATTTGCAAAATACCTCTTTAAAGATAACTTGCGAATAAATTCATTGAGATCCACAAAAAGTTCAAAGGGGTCAGATTTACTGGTAGGGCAGAAAGACAATCATTTATTAAGAAGTTTAATTTCATTGTCCGTTAAATTATCTCCATACTGTGGACTTCATAGACTGTAGGATTCCTGAGGGGCTGCTACTACTACTACTACTGGGGCTAGAAGTTGCTGCAATTGTACTACTACTAGGTATCACAGCAGCTGGTGCACCCATCATAGCTATGGTTGTGGATGTTGATAACCTGTGTTGTTGCTGGTTAATCAACAGTAGTAATGTGTGTGGTTGAGTGAAACTTGGACCTGGAAGCGGTGACGATGCTGATGATGACTGATAGGATAATTGTGTATTTTTTGCCATCTTTGCTTGTCCAGGATCAGATTTTCTGAAACAGTTTATAGACAGAAACATTGCTCCTTTTCAGTGGTGGAAGATTGAGCCTTTGCCATTCAGCTAATTTTCTGGCCATGTCATCAGCTCTCTCACTCTCAACTTCTGTATCTGAAGAAGACGAGGATGCCAGAGGGATGTATTCTAGATCTACATCATCATCAGTAATTATTAGGTCATCCTTAGCATCGCCCGCTGCTTCTTCCCCATTACTTTTATATTCCTCTAGGCTTTTCGAGATCTCAAACAATTTATTTTTACTTTTCCCTTTAGAAGTATTTTTTTAATGTTTGCTATTACTTTCAGGAAAGGTGTTTTTGTGCTTGTTTTTCTCACTGTCTGATGCATCAGTTGGTTGAGCTGCTACACCTTATTGCACTATGCCATAAACACTGGAATGTGACTCATCATCTTCAGTGTTTTTCAATGGTTCATTAATAGTGCTGGTGCTGGTGGTAGAACTTTTCGTGAGACTTTGACAAACTGCACCCTCCTCAGGAGGAGAGGGATCATCATCATTTATTGCACATGCTGTAGCAACCATGGCTGTATTCAGTTTTTGGACTACACTTCCCTGCACTGCTCCTAACCCTTTCACTCTCCCCCTACCCCTTGTGCACTAGCTTGACATTACTCAACAACTGTGTGTGTTTTTACTGTGAAGTACACAACAGAACTGATTGTGTGTGATGTCTTGTCTTGGCCCTCTACAAAACACTATCTCATCTAGTATCAGTCTGCCTCAGTCACAGCTCATGGCAGGGTCCCTGTCTGTCACCTATCAATATTTTTTATTGTTATTAATTGCCCCCCCCCCCCCACTGTAAAAACAAAACAAAATCACACTCCCTGTTCAACTGCTACTTTCCCCAGACCCCCTATTACAGATATAGCAATCATAGCAGGAAGAAACTTGTATCACCTCTGCCTATGTGTTTACTTGGTCATATAAAATTTGGGGGTATCTGGGTTAAACCTCCTTTGCTCCCTTTTCACACACTCAGACTCCTCTAGGACATAGATAGTAGCCAGAACAGAAATAAACATAGCTGTCTGTGTCTTCCCAGTCAGTCACACTGAATTTTGGGGTATTTGGTGTCAACCTCCTTTCTCCCTTCCTGTCCCCTAATACAAAGAAAATATTTCCTGCCTACAAGACTCCCTAAACTAAACTTCAACTCCACTTTATTAGCTTGTCTTCTCTAGCTCAAAAATGTTCTGCTTTCTCTTCCTCCCAAAAACACAGAATTGCATACTGTGGGAAACTGACACCTTATCACGGTGCCCGTGATTCGTGCTGTTCTGTGTCTGTCACTGGCTGAGTATTCCTGATTGGCTGTCTACTATTAGCCCTCCTCACACAGCCTTTTTAAACCCAGGTTGAGCACTTCCAGGTTGCCCTTTCGTGGTGTTTCTGACTCCACTTGGCCTGATCTGTATGTCAGGCTTCTGGGCCTGCTGTTCCTGCTGTTCCTGCGTTCTGGTGTTCCAGCGTTCCTATGTTCCTGTATGCTAGTGTTTCGGTGTTCCTGTGTTCCAGCACCTAGCGGGTTAATCTACTGAGTTCCTGAGTTTCCTGCCTGCCGTTTCTCGAGCCGGTTTGCTCTTCACCGGCAGTTCCGGTGGTTCCAGTCATCTGTCAGAGCATCAGTCTTGCCCCGGTGGACTCCCAGTTGGAGTGTAGGACTCCTGCTCTAGCCCGTTGCTCCGGCGACATTGTTCTTTTCGCTGCTGCTTATCATTGTTGGTTCCAGCGTGCGGACGCTTGTTTACTCCATTACACCTGGTTGCGAAATACACTGTTGGTCCCACTGTGCGGATGCCGGTTTACTCCATTAAACCTGGTGGCGACATTTACTGTTGGTCCCAGCGTGAGGACGCTGGTTTACTCCATTTAACCTGGTTGCGATATACACTGTTGGTCCCAGCGTGCGGACGCTGGTTTATTCCATTAAACCTGGTGGTGACATTTACTGTTGGTTCCAGCGTGCGGACGCTGGTTTACTCCATTAAACCTGGTTGCGATATACACTGTTGGTCCCACCGTGCGGATGCTGGTTTACTCCATTAAACCTGGTGGTGACATTTACTGTTGGTCCCAGCGTGAGGACGCTGGTTTACTCCATTAAACCTGGTTGCGATATACACTGTTGGTTCCAGCGTGCGGACGCTGGTTTTCTCCATTAAACCTGGTTGTGATATACACTGTTGGTCCCAGCGTGCGGACGCTGGTTTACTCCATTAAACTTGGTGGCGACATTTACTGTTGGTCCCAGCTTGAGGACGCTAGTTTACTCCATTAAACCTGGTTGCGATACACTGTTGGTTCCAGCGTGTGGACGCTGGTTTACTCCATTAAACCTGGTTGCGATATACACTGTTGGTTCCAGCGTAGGACGCTGGTTTACTCCATTAAACCTGGTTGCGATACACTGTTGGTTCCAGAGTAGGACGCTGGTTTACTCCATTAAACCTGGTTGCGATATACTCTGTTGGTCCCAGCGTGCGGACGCTGGTTTACTCCATTAAACCTGGTTGCGATACACTGTTGGTTCCAGCGTAGGACGCTGGTTTACTCCATTAAACCTGGTTGCGATATACTCTGTTGGTCCCAGTGTGCGGACGCTGGTTTACTCCATTAACCTGGTGGCGATATTTATTGTAAGTCCCAACGTTGGTTTGCTCCTGTATTATCCAGTACTGAGGCCAGGTCGCTGTCCACTTCTATGCAGTCGTCCGATTTTCCCTGGCAATAGACTTCTGCTGTGCTAGACCTTTGTTCCTATTCCTCTCTGCTGTCATAGTCATCTGACAGCTGGTCTACTCGCTCAGGCTGCCTTGCCCGGTATTGGTAAGGCCGGTAGAACCTTTGTCGTTACCATCCTTAAGGTTGCCTTACCCGGTATTGGCAGGGCCGGTAGAGCCTACACTCAGTACTCCTTTGGGCTGCCTTGCCCGGTATTGGTAAGGCCGGTAGAACCGGTATATGTCATCTCACGGTTGCCTTACCTAGTATAGGCAAGGCCGGTAGAGCCAGTTATTGCTACTGTCACTTGGGTTGCCTTACCCGGTATTTAGGCAAGGCCGGTGAACCTATTGTATGGACTATTATTGTTGTATTGTTATGTATGTTTCCCTAAGGGGATTGCCTTAACTTTTCAAAAAAGTTACGTTTTTATCAAACCTTACGTCTGAGAGTCTTTAAAAACCGTGACACACCCCTTTTGTACTATGCTTGTAGGAAATGTAGGGAAACTTGCCACATGGTAGAGAGAAATTCAGTCTTCCTATTGATTTCAATGCAGAGACAGTGGTCGGCTGCAGGCCAAGGTCAGTAGCTGGACAACGCAGTAGAAAGTCACCGGAAATGCTGGAAAGCAGAATAGCTCGAAGATCGAGCATGTGAAGCCAGAAAGCGGACATTCTTAAAGAAGAATCTCCCAATCATGAGTGAGGGGGTGGAGAACCACAGACGTTATGACAGTAACAAAGGCACTCAATGTCCATTTTTTGTGGTTTGGCTTCCATATGCTTAACATAAACACTGAGGTGTTTATGTTGCATGTGCTTTATGTGTGTATAGCGCCGTACATGTAGACAGTGCTTTATGTGTGTATGTATCTTTATTTATATAGCACCATACATGTAGACAGTGCTTTATGTGTGTATGTATCTTTATTTATATAGCGCCGTACATGTAGACTGTGCTTTACAGAGGTTTTATGAAGACAGATGTGCTAATGTGTGTCACTACCTTATCACACTTAGTGCACAGTGCTGATGATTGCACTGTGTCTGCTGAAGGGGAGATATATTCCCACAACCATAATTTCAGTGAGGGGAGAGGTGGAGAAGAATTGCCTTCTTTTTCTTCTTCTTGTGAAGCACCTTCACTGATTGGGGCAGGTGCTTCTTTCTCAGCATCAGCAGTAGATCTAGGACCAGGTGTAGTGGTGGTAAGTGCAATCTGTCCATGTCCCATATCACTGCTTCCTGAACCCAGTCCCATGGTGGAAATTGTAGTCTGTGGCACACTAGTCTTCTCATCATCATCCTGCTGCTGAGACAGATGATAATCTGTCTCTGACAACTGAGCAGCAGAAACTACAGCAGCAGCAAAGGCCACAATGTCACTGCTGGTGGTAGTGGTGTTGCCCACCCCAAACTGCAGCTCTTTCTATAATTGCTTATTGTTTAATGCCTAAAAAAGCCATCATGTTCTCTTCCACATCTGCTGCTCTACCACCCTCACACTTATCGCCACTACCACCAGTCTCTTGCTACTCTGTGAGACTGGTTGGTGATGGCTAATGTGACAGAGGGTCCCCTGTTGTCTCAGGTGTCATTACCTTCGAAGGAGGATCGCCCAATGTAAGCTGCCTGGGTTATACTTTGAAGAGTGGAATCCCCACAAAGAGTATACAGACTGCTAATATGAATAAAATAAGACAACAGACAACAATAAAAGATATACTGCTGAGTAGGCCTCAATGAGCCAGAGGCTAGATGCTCTGGCTGGGGAGCATGGTTATCTGGTGGAGGATGGTCTAGGGAAGCCTTGCTACAGCCTAGGCCATGATAAAGGTGCTGGCCACGAAGTCAAATAACAGGATGACAACCCTAGATACAGGCAACTACTCATTGAGACAGGAATCAGTATATAAAACCTAACAGCAGTACAGCTGTCTCTGTTGATATATTGAAACAGGAAGACCCAGGAACAGCAAGTCAAAACTTGAGAGGTCGCAGAGTTGAACCTGACGAGAGGTTGTTGAAGCCAAACTCGACAAAGGTGGCCGATAGAGAAGAACTCAACAAAGATGTTTGACTGAGATGAATCCAACAAAGGTGGTCAACATAGTCGAACTCTAAAAGGTGGGTGGAGGAGAACCTCCGGAGTCGAAGGAAGAATGGTCAACAAGCCAGGTTGTTAATGAAGCAGGCAGAGACGGTATCAGGGAAGAGACAGAAGAATAGTCCAGTCAGCCAAGATCAAAAACAGAGGGGCAAAGGCAGTACACAAACAGCAGGTTGAGGAAACGGAGCCGAGGTCAAACCAGTACAGCATACAGAGCCAAAGTTGAAGGAAAAGCCGGGTCAAACACTGGAATCACAAGAAACACAGGAACACTACTGACTAGATCACAACAGGAACGTTTTTATTAGTGTTGAGCGAGCACCCCGATGCTCGGGTGTTCGGGTGCTCTGACCGAGCACCCCCGGAGGCTCGAGTGCTCGGCCGAGCACCCGAGCCCCATTGAATTCAATGGGAGGACTCGAGCATTACACCAGGCACCCCCTGCTCTGATGAGGGGAGGGTGCCTGGTCAATGCCCCCTTCATCTCCACAATGCCCCTCTTCCACAATGTCCCCCTTCATCTCCACAATGTCCCCCTTCATCTCCACAATGCCCCCCTTCATCTCAACAATGCCCCTCTTCCACAATGTCCCCCTTCCACAATGTCCCCCTTCCACAATGTCCCCCTTCATCTCCACAATGTCCCCCTTCATCTCCACAATGCCCCCCTTCATCTCAACAATGCCCCTCTTCCACAATGTCCCCCTTCCACAATGTCCCCCTTCATCTCCACAATGCCCCCTTCCATTTCCACATGTCCCCTACCTCCAGTCCCTGGTGGTCCAGCGGAGCGTCTGTAAGATCTGTGCCTCCTTCGGCACAGATCCCTGCCACCCGAACATGGCGGGCGAGCACATGGCGGTACTCGTACGAGTACCGCCATGTGCCGAGCAGAGCGATGCTCGAGCCGATCCGAGCATCGGCCGAGCATGCTCGCTCAACACTAGTTTTTATCGCTCACCGACTAAGGTGTCGGCACTTGATAAAGCCTCAGCAAAAGCGTCACACAACTGAACAGAGAAAAAACAAAATACCTGCCAAGAAATTCCAGGAAAACCCAGAAAGACAGCAATGGATATGACAGTACTGCTCATACTGCTGCCCAGGGACCCCTTCTTTATTATATTTCCCCAGATCTCTAGGGAAGCAGATAGGGGACTGGGGATCACGTGGCAGAGAGAAGTGAGCTCCCTTTATTGTTGGTTATTCTGGATTCCTCCCCGTCTGATCTACAAGTATCAGCAGTGTCACTCCAGCTTCTCCTGCTCCTCATTATGCTAGCCAGCACTCAGAAAACTTTATTTTTATTTATTTTTTATTTTCTCTCTTTTCTTGTGTGTCTGATTTCTCTCCCTTTCCTGTCTATCTATAACATGCTGCATGACAGGAAGTTCCGGGTTTTCTATTGTATGGGGGCGGGACCTTTCTCCAGTATTAAACACATAGGGGGGGAAATGGAACCATTATCATGGCAAAATCTGTTTTGTGAATGAGAAGGTGGAAAATCTATGGGGTTCTTTGTAGGAAGGAATTCCTGAAGTAAAAGCAGAAAAACATGCTTTTTTTTCTCTACGATTCCCACGGGAAAAAAAACGGACTTTTCGCCCATCTGTCATCTTGAATACTAAAAAGATCTTCAGCAAATTTTATACCTATTTAAATAAAAGGGAATTTACTTGCTCCCTGTGATGCAGTTGGCTTGCCTATGTGATCCACACTTAACCCTTTAAGTGTCCAGGAGGTATCCAATGCCTTTTACAATGCGTTGGCTGCCTCTCAGACATTCTAAGGGTTACCGTTACACATATCTTCCCCTGTGATCTCTTTCATATAAAATGTTAATTGCAAAGAGGAATTCTTAAGAGTTTTCCCTCTGTGTCTAATTATGAGTTGTTTTTCCTTATAGGAATTATCTAATCAGAACTGTTGAGCCAAAGGAACACCAAGGTCACCCTGTTAAGTATTTAAAGTGCCTCAAAATCTGTGATCTCATTACAGCTGTCTGGTGAGATTATGTTTCTCCTGACATGTGGTGGGGAAAAAAGAACAGATAAATTGATTTCCTCAGACTGAAAACAGAAACCAATAATATCTAAACAATTTGTGAAAGTGTCTTGTGAAAAAATTAGAACTACAGACTTGTGGTAAGTCCTTTACAATGAGACTTAAAAAGAACACTAACACCGACAATGAAGATGGTTAAAATGACTTTAAATATCAAGTACTCGCAGGTAGCATCAGGTAATTATATAATATAATACTAATCTCATTTCATATGAGAATTTGTAGCCTGTCCTATAGACACCATCTTGATCATGTTTCTTGTGGTGTTTATGAGATCAGAGATCTATGTTAGGAAATGTACTGAGATTAATACCTAATGATCTGATCAGAAGGTTTATACCTTATCTCAGGACATTAACAGACAATCATGCACCATCACATTTGAGACACCTTTTAAGTGTGTTGTTTAATAAGAGCCAGTAGGTCCTGCAAATAGCATTAAAGGGAACCCCATAGCATTACTGTAAGACTAGATTTTAGGTCTCAGGAAAAAATAGAGGATCTTTACAGAGAACAGGGTGTTCATAACTCCAGATTGTTTATTAGTGTTACTATTTATTTAATGGAAAAAAATGGGAGCATGGCTTATATTACAGTAATTACAGCAATGTGAGGAAATTGTAGTGTGCTAGTATGTACTACCGAGATCATACACACTTAAGTACAGGAGCTTGATTTAAGGGTAATTTGTAAATGCTGAAAATACATTATGCTGGCACATTCATACATACCCCTTTTATGTACAGCTGCCTGCGTTTCATTCCTATTTCAGGTCTACATAATGTTCACACCTCTTCATGAACAATAAACAATAGGCTTTATAACTTTAAATGAGATTAACCATAGAGAGAAAGCCCCACCATAAACATACAATTTCCAACTAAAGAGTACAACAAAGTTCAAAGGCAAGAAACAGTAAAAAGACAGATCTGACTGCTTAAATATTGAATCTCTCTATTTTAGTGGCTTCTATGTAACATAAACATTAAAAAACTGTACAAAAACAAACCAAATAAACTGCATCTTTTTAAGAAGGCAAATTCTCCTTATATCTTCCTTAAAATCTTGGATGCAAAATATTTTCTGCATCACATTACAAACTAATAATATTGAGACCTCTTAAAGAATCCATGGGGAAAAATATCCAACTTGACCACAAATGGATTAAATGATGATGTTGACTTAACCACACAGCCTCCCACTTATGTAACCAACAAAAATGTATGTGTTTTTTTTGTGATCCTAGTTTTTCTGATTCTTTTCTTTACTTTAAACAGTGGCTTTATAATGCACTGGAAAAATCAGACAGCAGTCACAGAATTCCTGCTTGTGGGATTTAATAGACTTCACACTTTCAAAACACTGGTCTTCATTCTCATCCTTACAATTTATATTGCAACAATAATGGGAAATGTCCTGATCATAATTCTAGTATCAGCCAACTCCTGTCTCCAGTCTCCCATGTATTTGTTTCTCAGCAACCTCTTCTTATCAGACATTGTGTTGACCACAAGTATCATTCCAAACATGCTTGTTGTCATATGGAAAGATGTTGGGACAGTTTCATTTAGTGAATGTATTTCTCAGTTCTTCATGTATGGTACCTCTGGTAGTGCTGATTGTCTTCTTCTGATGATCATGTCTTATGATCGATATCTAGCTATTTGTAACCCATTACGTTACTCCTCCATCATGACCATGAAGTTCTGTCTCCACCTCATCTTATGGTCTTGGTTATTAAGTTTGATAATATCTACAACTCCAGCAGTTATGATATGTTTCTTACAATTCTGTGACTCTAACATCATTGATCATTTTTTCTGTGATCTTGGACCTGTGTTGCAGATTTCTTGCTCAGACATATCCTTTGTACAACATGAAGTTTTCATAGCTTCTATCCCTGTGGTTTCCTTTCCTCCCATCTTCATCATTGTGTCTTATGTCTATATTTTCATTACCATCTTGAAGATATCTTCCATAACTGGCAGACAAAAAGCCTTCTCCACCTGTAGTTCCCACCTGATAGTTGTCTGTGCATATTATGGAACTATGATCACTCTTTATACTGTGCCATCAAGTGGACACTCAACAGATATCAACAAGTTTCTTTCTCTGCTCTATACAGTGGTGACTCCTCTATTAAACCCTGTGATATATGGACTGAGGAGTCAAGAAATTAGGACAACATTAAATAAATGTGCACTGAAATTTGTTTCAGTTTTCAACTTGTACACCTAAACACCTGACTTTGAAATGAAGATTATTTTGTCCCATCACTATACAAGATGCTTTCCAAGGTCTCTTTAGTGAAAATCTTAATATTTGTGTTCTCTTCTGTGACATTACTGATCCCAATAATAATGTTGTTAACTTGACAGAGCCTCTTTGGGGCCACATGCTGGTCCTGTAGACACTACAGTGCTTCTTTGGATTACTGTCATGCTTAATATTGCACAGGAAATCTTCCTTGCACACTGTATTGCCCCTCCTTATTTCGTTCTTCATATATTTTTAATGCCTACAAAATAAAATAAAGATAAAACAAAGTATTATTATCCCTTTAATGCTTCAAACCAGGAGGTAAATTAGTGTTCAGATCTCTCACTGAGTTCCAGGGCCTTTTCTAGGTTTAGATGTAATGTAAGAAAGTTTTACTTCACTGAGAGGGTAGTAGACAAGTGGAATAGCCTACCAGCAGAAGTGATAGATGTCAATACAGTGACAGAATTTAAGCATGCATGGGATAGGCATAAGGCGGTCCTTAACATAAGAAAAGACCAAGGACCAAAAAAAGTTTGAGGTTGTGTGTGTTTTTTTTTGTTTTTTTTTACACAGTAGGAAATTGGGCAGACTAGATGGGCCGAATGGTTCTTATCTGCCGTCAAATTCTATGTTTCTATGTTTCTATGTTTCATTGATCTGTACTGGCCTATACATCTGAAATACTAAGCAACAATATTCATATTTTTGGCTTAATTTACTAAACTCTTTATATTTTTACAGCACCTCATTTTGGGGGGTTTGTTCACATAATCTGTATATTTTATATTACACTAAATCTGAAGGATTTTTAATGTATGAGTAAGGAAGGCTAAGGGTGAGATGTTCAAAAAGTGGTAGTAACTGAAATTGTTTCTAATCAAAATAAAAAAGTTCTCAAACCACGGTCCATCAATTCTCAGACATGTTTCCGTCATTTTTTCATCCAATTCCGCCAACTCCGTCAAAGGGAAAAAGCAGTCTTAAAAGTGGGTGTGGTTTTATCTACCATCATATTGTAATTTTTTTTTTTAAATATTCTTTCAACCATCACTTTTTTGTCTGATTAACATAATTTTTTCACGACAAAATAAAAATGGTCTAAACTTGGAGAAGACAAATGAAAGTATTGTTAGCACGAGTGACAAGCAGTACTATAGAGTTAACTGTTAAACTATTTGACTGATAGGAAACAGTATGTCCTGGACTCATTTTATTTACCTCAGAAGGGTGAAAGGCTGAACTGACCTTGCCAGGACTAGAACCTGCAATCTCACTGCTTGAACATGAACTGTGACTGAGGCTGACAGACACTAGAATAGCCAGAGACTTACTGTATATGATATAGTATTTTGTAAAGGCCAAGACACACAATTAGTCCTGTTGTGTACTTGACTGTTAAAATCATCACTATACCACATATGCTCAGAGACTTCTGACCGCAATAAAAATCTTAAAAATGTCAGGAGAGATTTTATCACTCAAAGTTATAATGCCGTGGTCACGGACATCCAAATACAGAGAGCCGCCAGTGTACCCAGAAGGAATCTCCTGGATTACAAACAACCACAGGAAGAGAACAGAGTACCATTAGTAGTCATCTATAACCCACAGCTTGAAGTACTGCATAACATTTCAAACGAGCTCCAAACAATACTACATCCTGATGGCAGATTAAAAACAATATTCCTAAAACCTCTGCTCCTCTACTATAAATAGGGATGAACGAAAAGTCAGAAAAATTTCCTGTGGGACTTTTTTGCGGAAAAACATGATTCTTACACAGACCACAGATAGCAACAGGCTTAGCTTTTGAATAGTGAGTGAAGCATCTCCATCCTGTGGACTTCATAGACTGTGAGATTCCTGAGGGGCTGCTACTACTACTACTACTACTACTGGGGCTAGAAGTTGCTGCAATTGTACTGCTACTAGGTGTCACAGGTGCTACACTTCCAACAGCAGCAGATGCACCCATCGTAGCTAAGGTTGTGGATGTTGATAACCTGTGTTGTTGCTGGTTAATCAACAGTAGTAATGTGTGTGGTTGAGTGAAACTAGGACCTGGAAGCGGTGACGATGCTGATGATGACTGACAGGATAATTGTATATATTTTTGCCATTTTTGCTTGTCCAGGATCAGACTTTCTGAAACAGTTTATAGACAGACACAGTGCTCCTTTTCAGTGATGGAAGATTGAGTCTTTGCCATTCAGCTAATTTTCTGGCCATGTCGTCATCTCTCTCACTCCCAACTTCTTCTCTGGAGGATGCCAGAGGGATGCATTGTAGATCTACATCATCATCATCAGTAATTAATAGGTCATCCTCAGCATCGCCCGCCGCTTCTTCCATATTACATTTATATTCCTCTAGGCTTTTCGAGATCTCAAACAATTTCTTTTTACTTTTCCCTTTAGAAGTATTTTTTAATGTTTGCTATTACTTTCAGGAAAGGTGTTTTTGTGCTTGTTTTTCTCACTGTCTGATGCATCAGTTGGTTGAGCTGCTACACCTTATTGCACTATGCCATAAACACTGGAATGTGACTCATCATCTTCAGTGTTTTTCAATGGTTCATTAATAGTGCTGGTGGTGGAACTTTTGGTGAGACTTTGACAAACTGCACCCTCCTCAGGAGGAGAAGGATCATGATCATTTATTGCACATGCTGTAGCAACCATGGCTGTAGGCAGTTTTTGGACTACACTTCCCTGCACTGCTCCTAATCCTTTCACTCTCCCCCTACCCCTTGTGCATTTGCTGGACATTACTCAACTACTGTGTGTGTTTTTACTGTAAACTACACAACAGAACTGATTGTGTGTGATGTCTTGTCTTGGCCATCTACAAAACACTCTATCTCATCTAGTCTCAGTCTGCCTCAGTCACAGCTCACAGCAGGGTCCCTGTCTGTCACCTATCAATATTTTTTTATTGTTATTAACTGCCCCCCCCCATTCCTATCACTGTAAAAAACAAAACAAAATCACATTCCCTGTTCAACTACTACTTTCCCCAGACCCCCTAGCACAGATATAGCAGCAGGATCAGGAAGAAATTTGGATCACCTCTGCCTATGTGTTTCCAGTCAGTCACAGAGAATTTGGGGGTATTTGGGGTACTTTTACTTTGCTGCCTTCTCAAGCCCCCAGACTCTCCTGATAGCAGCCAGATAAGGAAGAAATTTAGATCACAGCTGCCTGTGTCTACTTGGTCACATAAAATTTGTGGGTATCTGGGCTAAACCTACTTTGCTCCCTTTTCACACACCCAGACTCCTCTAGGACATAGATAGTAGCCAGATCAGAAATAAACATAGCTGCCTGTGTCTTCCCAGTAAGTCACACCAAATTTTGGGGTATTTGGTGTCAACCTCCTTTCTCCCTTCCTGTCCCCTAATACAAAGAACATATTTCCTGCCTACTAGACTCCCTAAACTGAGCTTCAACTCCATTTTATTAGCCTGTCTTCTCTAGCTCAAAAATGTTCTGCTTTCTCTTCCTCCCAGAAACACAGAATGACTGCTGTGGGGAAACTGACACCCCTTTTGTACTATGCCTGTGGTAAAATTAGGGTAACTTGCCACATGGTGGAAAGAAATTCAGTCTTCCTATTGATTTCAATGCAGAGACAGTAGTTGGGTGCAGGCCAAGGTCAGTAGCTGGACAAAGCAGTAGAAAGTCACCGGGATTGCTGGAAAGCAGAATAGCTCGAAGATCGAGCACGTGAAGCCAGTAAGTGGAAATTCATAAAGGAGAATCTCCCAATCATGAGTGAGGGGGTGGAGAACCACAGACGTTGTGACAGTAACAAAGGCACTCAATGTCCTTTTTTGTGTTTTGGCTTCCATATGCTTAACATAAACGCTGAGTTGTTTATGTTGCATGTGCTTTATGTGTGTATGTATCTTTATTTATATAGAGCCATACATGTAGACAGTGCTTTATGTGTGTATGTATCTTTATTTATATAGAGCCATACATGTAGACAGTGCTTTTTCGGAGGTTTTATGAAGACAGATGTGCTAATGTGTGTCACTATCTTATCACACTTAGTGCACAGTGCTGATGACCGCACTGTGTCTGCTGAAAGGGAGATATATTCCCACACCCATAATTTCAGTGAGGGGAGAGGTGGAGAAGAATTGCCTTCTGAGCAGCAGAAACTACAGCAGCAGCAAAGGCCACAATGTCACTGCTGGTGGTAGTGGCGTTGCCCGCCCCCAGCTGCATCTCTTTCTACAATTGCTTATCGTTTAAAGAAGAACTAGCAGACCACCTAAATTTTTCCCCAAGGAATCACCCATCTGCAGACTACCTGCTCAACAGTACTAGTCGTCAGAATTATTACCTCCTTATAGAGAATTCCTACTGCTCCTGGGACTGACAGCCAGGAAACAGCGCAGACATCTTTACATAGTGACATCTGCGCACCTGTGCTGTCAGTCCCAGTCCTCTGTAAGAGGCATCGCTTGGGACCTTAGGTACAGAAGGGACTGACAACACAGGCGTGCAGACATTACAATGCAAAGATTTTTGCGCTGTTTCCTGGCTGTCAGTCCCGGGAGAAGCAGAATTTCTCTATAAGGAGGTAAAAATTCTGGTGACTAGTACTGTTGAGCAGCTAGTGGCCAGATGGGTAATTCTTTTAGGTGGGGTAGTAGTTCCTCTTTAATACCAAAAAAGCCCTCATGTTCCCTTCCACGCCTGCTACTCCACCACCCTCACACTTATCACCACTACCACCAGTCTCTTGCTACTCTGTGAGACTGGTTGGTGATGGCTAATGTGACAGAGGGTCCCTTGTTGTCTCACTTGCCATTATCTCAGAAGGAGGTACACTGCCCTGTACTTGTGATGCTCAAACTAGGATCACCCAATGTAGGCTGCCTGGTTTATTCTTTGATGAGTGGAATCCCCGCAAGAGTATACAGACTGCTATTAATATGAATAAAATAGAACAGACAACAATACAAGACATACTGCTGAATATGCCTCAGTGAGCCAGATGCTAGACTACACTGGCTGGGGAATGTGGCTAGCTGGCGGAAGATGGTCTAGGGAAGCCTTGCTGCGGCCTAGGCCATGATAAAGGTGCTGGTCACAAAGTCAGATAACAGAATGACTGTAACAGGCCAGAGGCCTTTACTACAAAGAGACTTTTCGAACTTCCCTGGACAGACTCACTTGGCCACCGGGCACCCTGTGGAGGGGTTAGTTTACACATGGGAATCTATACTTGCCGACTGGCAGTTGACAGCAGGCTGTACTGTCGACTCAAAGTCGTAGGCTTTGAGGTCGCCAACTTTTAGTCGACCAAGGGCATTAGGATCGACCCTGTATTGTACTGCTTCCATTCCATCGGATAGACTCGGTAGGCGGTCATGGCATTGGCTGCCAACTCGAATGACGTCAGGAATGGCCACTCGAGGGATAGGACTGCGTCAACGCCCAAGCAATTTACGCCCATTGGTCGCACTAATGGACCAGTCGGATTGTAGTGAACCTTTGTCGCTCCAACTCCCATTGGATGGGAGTGGATCCCTCTATGCTAAGTTAATTGAATCACTGAGGCCCTTTGTCTTAATATTTAATGTTCCATTGTTTTATTGTTCTGAGTGATGTATAAAAGAGCATGAGGTTTTGCAATAAAGTGTGTTACTGCTTGGAACTCTGAAGCGTGTGTCTCATTATTTGGATGGTCTAACGAGTCCGCTTTGACTCCCATCTCAAGGTGGGACACTGGGAACTGAATTCACTATCTTTTCCAGCGGACACCAAGGAACAGGAACTGCAGCTTCGACTACTGGCTTAGTCGACTACTCTGGAAGTACTGAGTTCGACCGTCGACGTGGTTTAGCGACATAGTTCGACGCTTTGACTCCAGGTTGACCCTCAGAGCTTCGACTCGACTCTGCTCACCTTGGACATTCCCGCCTTCGATGCTCGACCTGCTCCCTCTGGCAGGGTCGAATTGCACTGCATCTTCCTGCTTTCCGGTATGTACCACGCTGACTGGCCGAGGTCGAGAGAGGGGTGAGCGGCACAACGGAGTAGGACAATCCAGCGGCCTTTAACCTCCATTACAATGACAACCCTAGATACAGGCAACTACTCACTGAGACAGGAATCAGTATATAAAACCTAACAGCAGTACAGCTGTCTCTGTTGATATACTGGAACAGGAAGAACCAGGAACAGCAAGTTGAAACTCGAGAGATTGCAGGGTCTAACCTGACAGGAGGTCAATGAAGTCATACTCGACAAAGGTGGCCGATAGAGTCAAACTTGACAAAGGTGGTCGACAGAGTAAAACTCAACATAGGTGGTCCACAGAGTCAAACTCGACAAGGTGGGAGCAGGAGAACCTCCGGAGTCGAAGGAAGAATGGTCAACAAGCCAGGTATCACGGTGCCCGTGATATACGGGCGACATTTTGACATGTTTACTTCCTGATATCTTTTATTGGCCAGTGACAGCCTTTAAATACCCTGGGCTGTCACTTATGCGCTGCCCTTTCGTGGTGTTTTCATTGCCTAGCGCTTGTTCCGTTACTCTCGTATGATACCAGTGTATGACCCGGACTGCCTGACTATTCTGCCTGTTTACCGTTCTTCCTCTGTGTACCGACCCAGATTGGCTGACGTTCCTGCTCTGTGTATTGACCCAGCTTGGCTGACGTTCCTGCTCCATGTACCGACCCTGCTTGACTGACGATCCTGTTCTGTGTACCGACCCGGCTTGGCTGACGTTCCTGCTCCATGTACCGACTCGGATTGGCTGACGTTCCTGCTCTGTGTACCGACCCGGCTTGCCTGAAGTTCCTGTTCCTGTACTGTTCCTGTTGCAAGACGTCCTGCTCCTGCTGTGTGGCCCTAGTTGCTCACACTCTTTGAGGTCTGTACCAGACCTCCGGTTGCCTTGGTTCTGTGCAGATAGTCCTGTCCGTGACCGGCTCTCTCATAGTGCCTGTTGCTCCATTCCAGTAGTATCACTGGTTGCACCATGATTGCTTGGTCTGTTACTGATGTCCCTGAGGTTGGGTTACTGTTGGGCACCTCAGGCTATTTCTACATCTGCAGTTGCTGCAGACCGGAGCGTTCGTTAACCCTTTGCGGGCCGGTGCTGGGCACTTGTATCTATATATGGTAGTCTCAGCTTGGCATACGTTGCTCCTTACGGTGCTGTGCACTTGGGCCATTATACGTTGCTGTGCTGTGCTCTGGGTCACGAAAACCTTGCAGTCTCCGGTGGGCGTTCTCTATATCGCTGGTAGACACCTTCCTATGCTGTCATGTAGCCAGTTCTATCCTGGCTTCACCTGTCCCTTGTGATTCCAGTCGCTATTGTTACTCTCTGCGTAGAGAGCTACTTTGGGGCCTTCCACTATTAGGGCCAATTACTGTTCCTGGCCTAATAATTATCATTCTGTCATATTCACACTGTATCATACGAAGTGTACCTGACCTGTGTCAGTATTGTATATTGATCTTACATACTGGACCCGTGTGGGTTAATCATATCATTGTAACCTGTTCTGTGTCAGCTTTCCATTTATCTGTATGCTGGACCCGCGAGGGTTACTGTTATTCTTTGTGTGCTAATAAAACTGTGTTTCACCAAAACCTTCCGTTTCTGAGTGTACTAAACCGTAACACCAGGTTGGTAACAAAGCAAGCAGAGATGGTACCAGGGAAGAGACATAAGAATAGTCCAGTCAGCCAAGGACAAAACCAGAGGGGCAAAAGCGGTACACAAACAGCAGGCTAAAGAAATGGAGCCGATGTCAAAACAGTACAGGATACAGAGCCAGAGTTGATGGAAAAGGCAGGTCAAACACTGGAATCACAAGAAACACAGGAACACTACTGAACTAGGTCACAACAGGAATGATTTGATCTCTCACCGACTAAGGTGTTGGCGCTTGATAAAGCCTCAACGTAAGGGGAAAATGGAACCATTGTCATGGCAAAATGTGTGGTGTGAGTGAAAAGCTGGAGAATCTATGGGTTTCTCTATGCATAGGAATTACTGAAGAAAAACAGAAAATCATGCTTATTTTTCTCTAAAATTCCCAGGGGAAAAAAAATAGACTTTTTGCCCATCTGTAATCTTGAATACTAAAAAGATCTTCAGCACATTGTATACCCATTTAAATCAAAGGGAATTTGACTTTCTCCCTGTGATGCAGTTGGCTTGCTTATGTGATCCACACTTAACCCTTTGTGTGCCCAGCAGGTAACCAATGCCTTTTACAATGCGTTGGCTACCTCTCAGACATTCTAAGGGTTACGTTATACATATCTTCCCCTGTGATCTCTTTCATATAAAATGTTAATTTCAAGGAGGAATTCTTAAGAGTTTTCCCTCTGTGTCTAATTATGAGTTGGTTTTCCTTATAGGATTCACCTAATCAGAACTGGTGCGCCAAAGGAACACCAAGGTCACCCTGTTAAGTATTTAAAGTGCCTCAAAATCTGTGATCTCATTACAGCTGTCTGGTGAGAGTCTGTTTCTTTAGACATGTGGTGGGGAAAAAAGAGAACAGATATATTGATTTCCTCAGACTGAAAACAGAAACCAATAATATGTAAACAATTTGTGAAAGTGTCTTATGGAAAAATTACAACTACAGACTTGTGGTAAGTCCTTTACAATGAGACATAATAAGAACACTAACACCGATAATGAAGTTGGTTAAAATAACTTTAAATACCAAGTACTCGCAGCTAGCATCAGGTAAAATATTTAATGTTATGTCACAGTCCTATAATATAATACTAATCTCATTTCATATGATAATTTGTAGCCTGTCCTACAGACACCATCTTGATAATGTTTCTTGGGGTGTTTATGAGATCTATGTGCGAAAATGTATTGAAATTAATACCTAATGATCTGATCAGAAGGTTCATACCTTATCTCAGGCCATTAACAGACAATCATGCACCATCACATCTGAGACACATTTTAACCCTTTGAGTGTCAGAGGGGTACGGAAGCATTGCAAAGCAATGCGTTCCGTACCCCTCTGTCACTCAAAGGGTTCAGTTTGTTGTTTAATAAGAACCAGTAGGTCCTGCAAATAGCATTAAAGGGCATCCCCATAGCACTACTGTAAGACTAGATTTTAGGTCTCAGGAAAAGATAGAGAATCTTTACAGAGTACAGAGTGTTCATAACTCCAGATTGTTTATTAGTGTTACTATTTATTTAATGGAAAATGGGAGCATGGCTTATATTACAGTAATTACAGCAATGTGAGGAAAGTGTAGTGTGCTAGTATGTACTACCAAGATCATGCACACTCAAGTGCAGGAGCTTGATTTAAGGGTAATTTGTAAATGCTGAAAATACGTTACGCTGGCACATTCATACATACCCCTTTTATGTACAGCTGCCTGCATTCATTCCTATTTCAGGTCTACATAATGTTCACACCTCTTCATGAACAATAAACAATAGGCTTTCTAACTCTAAATGAGATTAACCATAGAGAGAAAGCCTCACCCACAGTTATTTAGAATTCTATAAATAGACACTTTCCAACTAAAGAGTACAACAACGTTCCAACGCAAGAAACAGTAAAAAGACAGATCTGACTGCTTAAATATTGAATCTCCTTATTTTAGTGGCTTCTATGCAACATAAACATTAAAAAATTGTATTTACAAAAACAAACCAAACCAAATTCTCCTTATATCCTCCTTAAAATCCTGGATGCAAAATATTTCCCCCATCACATTACAAACAAATAATATTGAGACCTCTTAAAGAATCAATGGGGAAAAATATCCAACTTGACCACAAATGAACTAAATGATGATGTTGACTTAACCACATAGCCTCCCACTTATGTAGCCAACAAAAATGTATGTTTTTTGTGATCCCAGTTTTTCTGATTCTTTACTTTAAACAGTGGCTTAATGATGCACTGGAAAAATCGGACAGCAGTTACAGAATTCCTGCTTGTGGGATTTAATAGACTTCATAGTTTCAAAACATTGGTCATCATTCTCATCCTTACAATTTATATTCTAACAATAACAGGAAATATTCTGATCATAATTCTAGTGTCAGCCAGTTCCTGTCTCCATTCTCCCATGTATTTGTTTCTCTGCAACCTCTTCTTATCAGACGTTGTGTTGACCACAAGTATCATTCCAAACATGCTTGTTGTCATATGGAAAGATGTTGGGACAGTTTCATTTAGTGAATGTATTTCTCAGTTCTTCATGTATGGTTCCTCTGGTATTGCTGATTGTCTTCTTCTGATGATTATGTCTTATGATCGATATCTAGCTATTTGTAACCCATTACATTACTCCTCAATCATGAACATGAAGCTCTGTCTCCACCTTATCTTATGGTCTTGGTTATTAAGTTTCATAATATCAGCAACTCCAGTAGTTATGATATGTTTCTTACAGTTCTGTGACTCTAACACCATTGATCATTTCTTCTGTGATGTTGGACCCGTGTTGCAGATTTCTTGCTCAGACATATCCTTTGTACGACATGTAGTTTTCATAGCTTCTATCCCCGTGCTTTCCTTTCCTCCCATCTTCATCATTGTGTCTTATGCCTATATTTTCATAACTATCTTGAAGATATCTTCTATATCTGGCAGACAAAAAGCCTTCTCCACCTGTAGCTCCCACCTGATAGTTGTATGTACATATTATGGAACTTTGATCACTCTTTATATTGTGCCATCAAGTGGACACTCAACAGATCTCAACAAGTTTCTTTCTCTGCTCTATACAGTGGTGACTCCTCTATTAAACCCTGTGATATATGGATTGAGGAGTCAAGAAATTAGGACAACATTAAATAAATGTGCATTGAAATTTGTTTCAGTTTTCAACTTGTACACCTAAACACCTGACTTTGAAGTGAAGATTATTTTGTCCCATCACTATACAAGATGCTTTCCAAGATCTCTTTCGTGAAAATCTTAATATTTGTGTTCTATTCTGTGACATTACTGATCCCGATAATAACGTTGTTAACTTGACAGAGCCTCTTTGGGGCCACATGCTGGTCCTGTAGACACTACAGTGCTTCTTTGGATTACCGTCATGCTTCCTATTGCACAGGAAACCTTCCTTGCTCACTGTATTGCCCCTCCTTACTTTGCTATGACATACAAATGGCTATGTTTATGGTACGTTTTTAATTTGAATGCTGTTATATCTGAATAATAAATAAGAACCTTTTCCAAAATTGTAGATGTTAATATTTCCGATATTATCTTCTCATTACTATTTCTCCTAAATTCTGCTGTGCTTATCAACATGACTATTATTATTTTTATCTGTCCTATAAGTCCTATTGTTTTCTTCTGGAATTTTGATGGAAAACTTGGAAATTTGCTGCTTTTTCCATGGAAATTCCTGCACCCAGAAATCTAACATTTCCGCGTTTTTGCATACCCCAATAAATGTCCTGCTGCAACTTTGCGGTTGTCATGCTTGTGTGTGTGTGGGGAGGGGCTTAGAGTAAACTCAGTATGTTTTGTCCTGGACATACCAATGCAGTGGGACAGGGCTGGAGATCAGTATGTGTGGTTATATGGCCACCGTGGGACAAGGCTGGGAGGGTTCATATATATGGTTCTATGGCTATCAACACAGCGGTACAAGTGGTACAAGTCTAGGATGTCTGTGATGTATGTGTGGTTCTATGGCTAAAAGCACAATGGACAAGGCTAATATATCAGTACTAGTGTAAAAGCCCGTGTACACAGGCCAAGGTCTGGGTGATGTTATCTCTTTGAGTGCCAGAGGGGTGCGCAATGCATTGCTTTGCAATGCGTTGCGCATCCCTCTGGCACTCAAAGGGTTAAGAGGCTGGTCCTGCTCTGCGTCCTGCCGACGACGCAGTCATGCACTGAAGATACTGCCCGAAAGCACAGAATGCTCCCAGTACAGAACTCCCAGCAATCCTACACCTCCCAGCATTCCGTGCTCCAAGCATTCCTACACCTCCCAGCATTCCATGCTCCCAGCATTCTAGCAGTCCTACTGAGCATGACTGCTTCTGACAAACATCCTAGCAAATTATTCTTTGTATACAAGTGTAATGGGACAAAGCTGGGGGAGAGAAAAAAATCAAAAATGCAGTTTTCCCTCACTTTTTTCTTTTTGGATATATTTTTTCACCCATCCTTATTTCTAACTGCACTCTTCCTATATCTCCACTTTCTTCTCATTCTCCCATCTTCTCCTGTAAGCGTCACTGCTACAATCTATACACCTATCCCTACCCTACTTCTATTCCACTTCTGTCTCATCCTTCTCTTGTACCAACATGAACCAACGAATGGAAAAAGTCCTAGCAAATTGGCAATATCTTAGAATAATTTGAGATAAAAACCCAGTGACCCCACAATATACAGAATGAGACTAGAGGCTGTTAATATAAATAAAGTAGGGTGCTGCCAAGACACAAGCTTAATGATAAGATGGAAAGAAATCCATTAATCCCTTAAGGACCAGAGGGGTGGGCAAAGCATTGCATAACAATGCATTGCCCATCCCTCTGGTACTCACGAGGTTAAAGTAAAAGAAAAACTACCAAATAAAAGTTGCACATCAAGTGTAGCCAACCCTGGTCCTCAAGAGCTACCAACAGTGCATGTTTTCAGGATATGCCAGCTGGAGAAAAGGTGGACTAATTAAAGTGACTGAGACACGAATGAGTCCACCTGGGCTCTAGCTGGGATATCCTGAAAACACTGCTGGTATAGCTTGAGTACCAGGGTTGATTGCCTCTGGTGCACACAAACCAGTTACATAGTATCAAATATATAGAGTGCATAACAAATGAAATACAAACTTAAACACAGTATTAAAATGAAATTAGAACTTTGGGCATAATTGTCCCCTTTTGTTATCTGTCTGGTTTATGGACTGCATTCCACATCTGAGAAGAGATAGCTTACACTGGGTAAAAGGGGCGGGAGGGGAGACTTTGCTTATGAATATTTCTCAAACCTTAAAGGTTTGAGAGATAAGACTTATATTGTTCTTCAAGTTTTTTTAATGCATACAAAATAAAATAAAGATAAAACAGAGCATTACTATCCCTTTAAGGCTTCAAACCAGAAGGTAAATTAGTGTTCAGATCTCTCACTGAGCTACAGGGCCTTTTCTATCCCTTTCATTGATCTGCAGTGGCCTATAAATCTGAAATACTAAGCAACAATATTCATGTTTTTGGCTTAATTTACTAAACTGTTAATTTTCTTACAGTACCTCATTTTGGGGAGTTTGTTCACATAATCTGTATATTTTATATTACACTAAATCTGAAGGATTTTTAATGTGTGACTAAGGAAGGCTAAGGGTGAGATGTTCAAAAAGTGGTGGTAACTGAAATTGTTTCTAATCAAAATAAAAAAGTTCTCACACACTGGTCCGTCAATTTTCAGACATGTTTCCGTCATTTTTTCATCCAATTCCGCCAACTCCGTCCAAGGGAAAAAGCAGTCTTAAAAGTGGGTGTAGTTTTATCTACCGTCATATTGTACGTTTCTTTTTTTTAATATTCTGTTAACCATCACATTTTTGTCTGATTAACGTCATTTTTTCACGACAAAATAAAATTGGTCTAAACGTGGAGAAGACAAATTAAAGTATTGTTAGCAAGAGTGAGAAGCAGTACTATAGAATTAACTGTTAAAGTATTTGACTGATAGGAAACAGCATGTCCTGGACTAATTTTATCATCCTCAGAAAGGTGAAAGGCTGTCACAGTACCTTGTTTCCATCGCCACCGCTTCAGCGACACTCAGAGTCTTTCCACGCATCATCTGCAGGCAAGAGGCTTCAAGCATGCTGCAGGCCTCTGTTTTATGTGTAAAAAACAGAAATAGGGATGGGAGAGACAGCACAATAAAATCTAAGTGTAGTATTTTATTGAGTAAAAAAACAAAATGCACAAATTGCAAAAAAAGCATATATTCTTGGAAAATATAGTAATGTAACAAAGATAAAAAGATAAATAGAAAATAAAAGATAAAAAATCAAAATGTGATAAAAACGGACTAGAGTGTTAGGGTTTAACAATGTATCAATAATGATAATAACACAAACTATTGATCTTAAAAGTTTTAATTATTTGCCAAAATGTGTTATCTTGTACTATTCCTAGCAACAAGTTCTTAGGGCATATTCTCCTTTGCTGCTTGTCTCAATGAGTGTTGCAGTTCAATCCCATGAAGGTGATCGTCATGCATAGAAAAAAACAGAAATAGGGAGGGGCGAGACAGCGCAATAAAATCTAAGTGTAGTATTTTATTGAGTAAAAAAACAAAATGCACAAATTGCAAAAAAAGCATATATTCTTGGAAGATATATTAATGTAACAAAGATAAAAAGATAAATAGAAAATAAAAAATCAAAATGTGATAAAAACGGACTATATGTCCTATATAGAGAGAAAACTCTCTGTATATAAAATGGAGGACTTGCGAGTGAAGTATTTGTAAATATTTTAGACCGGTATGTACAGTGAGCACACTACATGAACACATACAGAGCGTAATGGGGAAATATAGAGACAGAATTCGAAGACCTCTTGGTGATACAATAGTAGCAATGGCCTCTTACATTAGATACAATGTTCAGTAGGTAATCAAAGTATCACAATCACATAAGAGTGAGGATGTCCTCTTACTTCAGTTCCATGGTGTATCTCAGCGTCTCATAAACCAGGAATGCCTCCGTATTCTCCGCTCCAACCTCTTTCCGATCCTAGATCGTGACGTATGACTCTCTCCGTGTACTCCAGTCTGCGTCCTCATGTTCTCCGTGTTTCTGCTGTTGGCTGCGGGCAGACACTTCAAGCTGCAGGCAGATATTTCATTCAAGTAGCAGGCTGCGGGCAGATCCTTCAAGCTACAGGCAAACGATTTATGTAACAAATTTTTGGAAAAAGGTTATAAAAAAGAAAGAATCAAAGAAGCACTGGATAAGGTCTTGCAGAAGCCAAGAGAAGAATTACGCATGAAACAAAATGACTCATCTAGAAAAAAGAAAATTCCAAAAGTGCAATTTATCACCAGGTACAACTCAGCAGGAACCCAAATCGAACAAATTTTACATCAACATTGGCCTATCCTAAAAGGAGACAAAATATTGGGTCCAATAATACCAGCAAAGCCAGAAATTATTTATCGTAAATCTAGAGACCTAAAGAGTAAGTTAGCACCCAGCGATTTAAATAAACAACAGGAATTAAAACAAACCAAAAAAGTTCTATTTGATACTATCGAAATCAAAGGAAATTATAAGTGTGGGCACAGAATATGTACTACTTGCAATTACATTCAACAGAAGAAAAACAAATTTAGTAGCCATTCTACAGGGGAAGAATTCTTTATAGAATCTTTTTTCCAGTGCACATCTAGTTATGTAATTTATATGTTGAAGTGCCCATGTGGCCTCCAATATATAGGGAGAACAATTAGAAATGTCAAGGAAAGATTTATGGAACACCGAAGAAATATACTTAATGGAAATCAAAAGCATAGTATAGCAAGACATTTCATTCAACATCATGATCGGGATCCAAAAGGACTAAATCTTTTTATTATAGATGGAATTCCACCACAAAGAAGAGGAGGAGATAGGTTTGCCAAACTTGCAAAGCAAGAAATCTATTGGATATTTAAATTAAATACCTTATCTCCAAACGGTCTAAACGAGGAGATGGACTTATGGTGTATCAGATAAAGTGAGAATTATTCCATAGTAAAAATAAATAAACAGTTTAAATAATATAAGGATCACCTATAATTAAAACAATTACTGGGATAGCATTAAATCATAATGGATCCTTTTCTTATAATATATACATCAAGCTTCCTCTCTCCTCAGATTTCCTTTGCACCTTTCTCCTTCTTCCAACCAAAACCCTTGAAATAAAAGTAAATATACCAGTCATCTGGTCAGCATATCAAAGGTTAATTCCTTTTGATTTAAATTAGTTAACCTCTTTTGATTGCATGCAATATACAGAAAATATAATCCTTTATGGACTCTAATAACGATAAATCAGGGGCTAATATGTATATTTTCTCCTTTCTTCGAACAAGAAATTGATTTTATTCACAATAAATATATTTAAAAATCACAAAGCATTCCAACACCATTTATAAAAACAATTAAATAGGTAAACCAGCGGTTATTATTTTCTTTTCCTCAATAAGAGAATGATTTTATTTTTAATAGTATTATATGGCAAATTAGATTCCTCCTTTCAAAGGATAATTAATTCTAAAGGAAAAAAGAAAAATAGTTTTTAGTAATAAAAGACCATATACACGTGTTTAATTACATTTTTTATTCATTAGTTTATTTGAAATAGTTCACCTATTATTTGATTTCACAGTCTCGTTACCATTCAACCTGACACCTTTGACCTTTACCCTTGTCTGGTAATGAATGAGCACTATTTAAGTACAGAAAGATACATGGGCCAATATCCCGCTTCCAGAAGAAGGTGCAATTCTTAGCGCCGAAACGCGTTGAAGCATTCACATGTAGCTTGAAGGATCTGCCCGCAGCCTGCTACTTGAATGAAATATCTGCCTGCAGCTTGAAGTGTCCGCCCGCAGCCAACAGCAGAAACACGGAGAACACGAGGACGCGGACCGGAGTACACGGAGAGAGTCATACGTCACGATCTAGGATCGGAAAGGGGTTGGAGCGGAGAATATGGAGGCATTCCTGGTTTATGACACGCTGAGATACACCATGGAACTGAAGTAAGGGGTCATCCTCACTCTTATGTGAGTGTGATACTTTGATTACCTACTGAACATTGTATCTAATGTAAGAGGCCATTGCTACTATTGTATCACCAAGAGGTCTTCGAATTCTGTCTCTATATTTCCCCCATTACACTCTGTATGTGTTCATGTAGTGTGCTCACTGTACATACCGGTCTAAATATTTACAAATACTTCACTCGCAAGTCCTCCATTTTATATACAGAGAGTTTTCTCTCTATATAGGAGATATAGTCCGTTTTTATCACATTTTGATTTTTTATCTTTTATTTTCTATTTATCTTTTTATCTTTGTTACATTACTATATCTTCCAAGAATATATGCTTTTTTTGCAATTTGTGCATTTTGTTTTTTGACTCAATAAAATACTACACTTAGATTTTATTGCGCTGTCTCGCCCATCCCTATTTCTGTTTTTTTCTATGCATGACGATCACTTTCATGGGATTGAACTGCAACACTCATTGAGACAAGCTGCAAAGGAGAATATGCCCTAAGAACTTGTTGCTAGGAATAGTACAAGATAATAAATTTTGGCAAATAATTGAAACTTTTAAGATCAATAGTTTGTGTTATTATTATTATTGATACATTGCTAATCCCTAACACTGTTCTTTATATTTATTCTCCGATCCTTCCTAATAGGTTAAAGGTCAGATAGCGCTGTATAAACTATCTCACATTCTGTTTTATGTGTGTTTGTTTCCTGTAGTCTCCTCCTACCTACTTCCTCCCTCTAGCTGCTCCTCCTACCTACTTCCTGTGGAGGGGTTTAAAGGGCAGACTGAGTCCTGACTCAGTCACCTTTACGTTGTTGTTCTGAGCAGTTCTTTTCTAGTATTCCTTATTCCTGTGTATTATCCGGCTTGTCTGTCCATCCATCCAAACAATACTGCATCCTGATGGCAGATTAAAAACAATTTTCCCAGAACCTCTGCTCCTCTACTATAAATAGGGATGAGCGAAAAGTCAGAAAAATTTCTAATGGGACTTTTTGTGGAAAAACAAAAATGTCCTGCTTATTTTCGTGAAAATTCCTGCCCATAGAAAATACATAATATTTTAGCCATTTTGCCACAGCCAATAAATTTCCTCTGTCAACTTTGCCATTTTTTGCATTTGTTTTCTATGACTGCAAGGTTTCCCACCACAATATTACTTCTTCTGAGGGCTGTAGTGGAGAAATAAATAGCTGAAAGTAAATGTTGTGAGTCCTACAACAACATATGTCTTAAAAAGTTTCTTAGCATGCAGATTGCTTTTGTCTTTTGCCCACAACACTAACTTCCTGCTTAAGTAACATTGGCACAGCCATCCTTGAAAAATAACTGCGGTTTGGGATATTCCAGAAGGATGCAACATAGCCTCTGTTTTCAACAAAAGAAAAGAGCTGCATGTCAACCGCCAACATTTTGGCAAGTTTATTATCCAACAGGTGCACTTTTGCATTCTTTTTGTACAGGTTTTGACATCTTTCTAAGAACTTAGGAACTGTGGGATGGCAGTACATAGCCTAAGAACTGGGTAAGTTTATTGCTTTAATGATATGACTTTTGGAGGTGGTGATGGTGGTGGGGGGGTTATTTGTTGGCACTATTTGACTTTTATTTCCAAAAACAAACTCAGAGTAATACTCTTCTGCAGCAGGAGCAGAACGTCTTGCACACTCTCTGACACATCAACAGCACCTCTATTATATACCCCAGACTCAGTGCCCCAGGAATATTTAGGAGTACTTCTGCTTCTGCTAGATGTGGCACCTCTGACCTGTTGATTGTGTGTCTCCCAGTCAGATCTGTGATTGTGCTTCAGGTGAGATCTCACTGAGGAGGTGGCTACGTGTGAGCCACGCTTCTTACACAGACAACAGATAGCAACAGGCTTAGCTTTTGGATCGTGAGTGAAGTATCTCCATCCTGTGGACTTCATAGACTGTGAGATTCCTGAGGGGCTGCTACTACTACTACTGGGGCTAGAAGTTGCTGCAATTGTACTACTACTAGGTGTCACAGGTGCTACACTTCCAATAGCAGCAGATGCATCCATCATAGTTAAGGTTGTGGATGTTGATAACCTGTGTTATTGCTGGTTAATCAACACTAGCAATGTGTGTGGCTAAGTCAGACTTGGACCTGGAAGCGGTGACGATGCTGATAATGACTGACAGGATAACTGTGTATTTTTTGCCATCTTTGCTTGTCCAGGATCAGACTTTCCAATTGTTTTCTCAACAGTTTATAGACAGGAACATTACCCCTTTTCAGTGGTGGAAGATTGAGCCTTTGCCTTTCAGCTAACCTTCTGGCCATGTCGTCAGCTCTCTCACTCTCAACTTCATCTGTATCTGAAGAAGTGGAGGATGCCAGAGGAATGTATTCTAGATCTACATCCTCATTATCAGTAATTATTAGGTCATCCGCAGCATCACCCGCCACTTCTTCCCCATTACTTTTATATTCCTCTAGGCTTTTCGAGGTCTCAAACAATTTCTTTTTACTTTTCCCCTTAGAAGTATTTTTTTAATGTTTGCTATTTCTTTCTGGACAGGTGTTTTTGTGCTTGATTTTCTCACTGTCTGATGCAACAGTTGGTTGAGCTCCTACACTTTCTTGCACTTTGCCATCAACACTGAAATGTGACTCGTCGTCTTCAGTGTTTTTCAATGGTTTATTAATAGTACTGGTGCTGGTGGTGAAACTTTTGGTGGGACTTTGACAAACTGCATCCTCCTCAGGAGGAGAGGAATCACCATAATTTATTGCACATGCTGCAGCAACCACGGCTGCAGTCAGTTTTTGAACTACATATCCCTGCACTGCTCCTAATCCTTTCACCCTCTCCATACCCCAAGTGCATTTGGTTGACATTGCACAACTACTGTGTGTGTTTTACTGCAAAGTACACAACAGAACTGATTGTGTGTGATGTCTTGCCTCAGTCACAGCTCACGGGAGGGTCCCTGTCTGTCACCTATCAATTTTTTTTATTATTACTAACTGCCCCCCATCCCTATCACTGTAGAAAAAAACAGTCACACTCTCTGTTCAGCTGCTTCTTTCCCCAGACCCCCTAGTATAGACATAGCAGCAGGATCAGGAAGAAATGTGGATCACCTCTGCCTATGTGTTTCCAGTCAGTCACAGATAATTTTGGGGTATTTAGGGTACTTTGCCTTTGCTCCCTTCATAAGCCCCCAGACTCTCCTGACACAGAGATAGCAGCCAGATCAGGAAGGAAGTTAGATCACAGCTGCCACATAAAATGTGGGAGTATGTAGGTAAAACCTTTTTTGCTCCCTTTTCAGACCCCTAGACTCCACTAGGACAGAGATAGTAGCCAGATCAGAAATAAACTTAACCGCCTGTGTCTTCCCAGTCAGTTACACCGAATTTTAGGGTATTTGGTGTCAACCTTCTTTCTCCCTTCCTGTCCCCGAATACAAAGAACATATTTCCTGCCTACTAGACTCCCTAAACTGAGCTTCAACTCCACTTTATTAGCCTGTCTTCTATAGCTCAAAAATGTACTGCTTTTTCTTCCTCCCAGAAACACAGAATGGCTGCTGTGAGAACCTGACACCCCTTTTGTACTATGCCTGTGGGAACCTGACACCCCTTTTGTACTATGCCTGTGAGAACCTGACACCCCATTTGTACTATGCCTGTGAGAACCTGACACCCCTTTTGTACTATGCCTGTGGGAAACTGACACCCTTTTTGTACTATGCCTGTGGGAATAGTAGGGAAACTTGCCACATGGTGGAGAGAAATTCAGTTTTCTATTGATTTCATTGCAGAGACAGTGGTCGGCTGCAGGCCAAGATCAGTAGCTGGACAACGCAGAAGAAAGTCGCTGGGATTGCTGGAAAGCAGAATAGCTCGAAGATTGGGCACATGAAGCCAGTAAGTGGAAGTTCATAAAGGAGCATCTCCCAATCATGAGTGAGGGGGTGGAGAACCACAGACGTGGTGACAGTAACAAAGGAACGCAATGCCCTTTTTTGTGGTTTGGCTTCCATATCCTTGTGCTTTATGTGTGTATAGCGCCATACATGTAAACAGTGCTTTACAGAGGTTTTATGAAGACAGAGGTGCTAATGTGTGTCACTTCCTTTCCCTTTGAGAAGTACCTCCACTGACTGGGACAGGTGCTTCTGCCTTACCATCAGCACCAGATCTAGGACCAGGTGTAGTGGTGGTAAGTGCAACCTGTCCCATATCACTGCTTCCTGAAGCCAGTCCCATGGTGGACATGGCGGTCTGTGGCAAACTAGTCTGCTCATCATCACCCTGCTGATGAGACAGATGATCATCTGTCTCTGACAACTGAGCAGCAGAAACTACAGCAGCAGCAAAGGCCACAATGTCACTGCTGGTGGTAGTGGTGTTGCCCGCCCCCAATTGCATCTCTTTCTACAATTGCTTATCGTTTAAAGCAGAACTACCAGCCCACCTAAAGTTTTCCCCAAAGAATTACCCATCTGCAGACCACCTGCTCAATAGTGCTAGTCGTCAGAATACTTACCTCCCTATAGAGAAATTCTACTGCTCCCGGGACTGACAGCCAGGAAACAGTGCAGACGTCTTTACATAGTGACATCTGCGCTGTCAGTCTGTCACGGTTTACCGATAATGTTCAGGAGTCAGTACGGTATAGTTAAATGTAAAATTTATTAATAATAGAGAAGTAGAGCACACTATATACACAAGTGGCAAGCAGAGGGTTACAAACCAGCGAGCACTGCTATCAGGAATAGTAGGCTGCCAAGCTTGACCACACTGCTGGAGACTAGGCCTCAGCCACTGGTAGTCTCTGCAGGAACAGGAGCAGAAACAGGAACACTGGCTCTTGATCCGACGAAGCGAGAGTACTGACTCACGCCTGCAGTCAGTAGGGATCGATATCTGACTCACGTCTGCAGTCAGTATGAGGAAATGAATAACTGACTCACGCCTGCAGTCAGTATTGGAGCTAGTCTACCACAGCCCCGGCCCACACTAGATTGGTTGTCTGCTAGGTACAAGGAACAAAAGAATGAGTAGTCAGACAGAGCCACAAGTCAGCACCAGAGGGGGTATCCAGACAAGCCAGGTCATACACAGTTCAGGTAATCAGCCAGAACCACAGGTCTGCAACAGGCTGGGTGTCCCCTATAGGGATAGACAAAAGAATAGTCAGACAGAGCCACAGGTCAGCACCAGGTTGGATGGAAGACTAGCCAGGTCATACACAGAGCACAAGGTAATAGAACTGCTATGAACAACAACGCAAGGGCAACTGAGTCAGGACTCAGTCTGCCCTTTAAACTCCTCCTCAGGAAGAAGGAAGGAGGAGTAGGTTAGAGGAAGGAAGTAGGTAGGAGGGGACTACAGGAAGCACGGCACATAAAACAGAGGCCTGCTGCATGCTTGAAGCCTCGTGCCTGCAGATGACGCTGAAAACAACGTAAGCTGTAACACAGTCCCAGCCCGCTGGCCACAAAGTCAGATAACAGGATGACAACCCTAGATACAGGCAGCTACTCACTGAGACAAAAATTAATATATAAAACAGCAGTACAGCTGTCTCTGTTGATATACTGGAACAGGAAGAACCAGGTACAGCAAGTTGAAACTCGAGGGATTGCAGGGTTGAACCTGACGAGAGGTTGATGAAGTCGAACTCGACAAAGGTGGCTGATAGAGTCGAACTTGACAAAGGTGGTCCACGGAGTAAAACTCGACAAAGGTGGTCCACAGAGTCGAACTCGACAAGGTGGGCACAGGAGAACTTCCAGAGTTGAAGGAAGAATGGTCAACAAGCCAGGTTGGTAACAAAGCAAGCAGAGACGGTACCAGGGAAGAGACATAAGAATAGTCCAGTCAGCCAAGGACAAAACCAGAGGGGCAAAAGCGGTACACAAAGAGCAGGCTGAAGAAATGGAGCCGAGGTCAAAACAGTACAGGATACAGAGCCAGAGTTGAAGGAAAAGGCAGGTCAAACACTGGAATCACAAGAAACACAGGAACACTACTGAACTAGGTCACAACAGGAATGATTTGATCGCTCACCGACTAAGGTGTTGGCGCTTGATAAAGCCTCAACATAAGGGGAAAATGGAACCATTGTCATTGCAAAATGTGTGGTGTGAGTGAAAAGGTAGAGAATCTACGGGTTTCTCTATGGGTAGGAATTACTGAAGAAAAGCAGAAAATCATGCTTATTTTTCTCTAAAATTCCCAGGGAAAAAAATTGAACTTTCACCCATTTGTAATCTTGAATACTAAAAAGATCTTCAGCACACTGTATACCCATTTAAATCAAAGAGAATTTTACTTTCTCCCTGTGATGCAGTTGGCTTGCTTATGTGATCCACACTTAACCCTTTGTGTGCCCAGGAGGTAACCAATGCCTTTTACAATGCGTTGGCTGCCTCTCAGACATTCTAAGGGTTACGTTATACATATCTTCCCCTGTGATCGCTTTCATATAAAATGTTAATTGCAAAGAGGAATTCTTAAGAGTTTTCCCTCTGTGTCTAATTATGAGTTGGTTTTCCTTATAGGATTTACCTAATCAGAACTGGTGCACCAACACCAAGGTCACCCTGTTAAGTATTTAAAGTGCCTCAAAATCTATGATCTCATTACAGCTGTCTGGTGAGAGTCTGTTTCTCACGACATGTGGTGGGGAAATAGAGAACAGATAAATTGATTTCCTCAGACTGAAAACGGAAACCAATAATATCTAAACAACTTGTGAAAGTCTATTTTGGAAATATTCCAGCTACAGACTTGTGGTAAGTCCTTTACAATCAGACCTAAGAAGAACCAACAAAAGTTAAAATAACTTTAAATATCAAGTACTTGCAGCTAGCATCAGGTAAAATATTTAATGTTATGTCATAGTCCTATAATATAATACTAATCTCATTTCAGATGAGAACTTGTAGCCTGTCCTATAGACACCATCTTGATAATGTTTCTTGTAGTGTTTATGAGATCAGAGATCTATGTGAGGAAATGTACTGAGATTAATACCTAATGATCTGATCAGAAGGTTTACACCTTATCTCAGGACATTAACAGACAATCCTGCACCATCACATCTGAGACACCTTTTAAGTGTGTTGTTTAATAAGAGCCAGCAAGTCCTGAAAATAGCATTAAAGGGCACCTCATAGCACTACTGTAAGACTTGATTTTAGGTCTCAGGAAAAAATAGAGCATTTTTACAGAGAACAGGGTGTTCATAACTCCAAATTGTTTATTAGTGTTACTATTTATTTAATGGAAAAAAATGTTATCATGGCTTATATTAGAGTAATTAGAGCAATGTGAGGAAAGTGTAGTGTGCTAGTATGTACTACCGAGATCATACACACTCAAGTGCAGGAGCTTGATTTAAGGGTAATTTGTAAATGCTAAAAATACGTTATGCTGGCACATTCATACATACCCCTTTTATGTACAGCTGCCTGCATTTCATTCCTATTTCAGGTCTACATAATGTTCACACCTCTTCATGAACAATAAACAATAGGCTTTATAACTCTAAATGAGATTAACCATGGAGAGAAAGGTCCACCCACAGTTATTTAGAATTCTGTGAACAGATGCATGATAATAAAATTACATTTTCCAACTAAAGAGTACAACAAAGTTCAAAGGAAAGAAATAGTAAAAAGAAAGATCTGACTGTTTAAAATATTGAATCTCCTTATTTTAGTGGCTTCTATGCAACATAAACATTAAAAAAACTGTATTTACAAAAACAGACCAAATAAACTGCATCTTTTTAAGAAGGCAAATTCGCCTTATACCCTACTTAAAATCCTGGATGCAAAATATTTTCCCCATTACATTACAAACTAATGATTTTGAGACCTCTTAAAGAATTCATAGGGAAAAAGATCCAACTGGACCTCAAATGGACTAACTGATGATGTTGACCACACAGCCTCCCACTTATGTAGCCAACAAAAAATGTGTGTTTTCTTTGTGATCCTAGTTTTTGTGACTCTTTTCTTTACTTTAAACAGTGGCTTAATGATGCACTGGAAAAATCGGACAGCAGTCACAGAATTCCTGCTTGTGGGATTTAGTGGACTTCACACTTTCAAAACATTGGTCTTCTTTCTTATTCTTACAATTTATATTGTAACAATAATGGGAAATGTCCTGATCATAATTCTAGTATCAGCCAGTTCCTGTCTCCAGTCTCCCATGTATTTGCTTCTCAGCAACCTCTTCTTATCAGACATTGTGCTAACCACAAGTATCATTCCAAACATGCTTGTTGTCATATTGAAAGATGGTGGGACAATTTCATTTAGTGAATGTATTTCTCAGTTCTTTATGTATGGTACCTCTGGTGGTACTGATTGTCTTCTTCTTATGATTATGTCTTATGATCGATATCTAGCTATTTGTAACCCATTACGTTACACCTCTATCATGAACATGAAGCTCTGTCTCCACCTCATCTTATGGTCTTGGTTATTAAGTTTGATATTCTCAGCAACTCCAGCAGTTATGATATGTTACCAACATTTCTGTGACTCTAACACCATTGATCATTTCTTCTGTGATCTTGGACCCATCTTAGACATTTCTTGCTCAGACACATCCTTTGTAGAACATGAAGTTCTCATTGCTTCTATCCCTGTGATTTCCTTTCCTCTCATCTTCATCATTGTGTCTTATGTCTATATTTTCATAACAATCCTGAAGATACCTTCCATAACTGGCAAACAAAAAGCCTTCTCCACCTGTAGCTCCCACCTGATAGTTGTATGTACATATTATGGAACCATGATCACTCTTTATATTGTGCCATCAAGTGGACACTCAACAGATATCAACAAGTTTCTTTCTCTCTCATATACAGTGGTGACTCCTCTATTAAACCCTGTGATATATGGATTAAGGAGTCAAGAAATTAGGAAAACATTAAATAAATGTGCACTGAAATTTCAGCTTGTACACCTAAACAACTGAGTTTGAAACCAATATAAACAAATAAAACAGGTGAACGCTATGTTTAATAAATGCTAGCTTTCACATTCAAAAATATTTAAAAAATAGTCAGTTGTGATTACAAAATAATAATAAACTAAATAGCAGCTACAAAACCCCTACGTAAATAAAAGAAGAGAATACTTCAGAATACTCTACATTAGAGATATTTGCTATGATTTGATTGCAAAGAGTGTTAAAATATTAACAAGACAAAAATCAGAATGACTCCTTAGTGTAATAAGTACTAATATTATAATATATCAGTTTATCAATTATACCAACAATTCATACAACGTGCAAAAAAATATATATCTTTTTACAAAGGACTCACTTGCTTCGCTTGATTGGACTATTGCAGAACCAGTCAAGCTCATTAGCGTGTGGGGTACTTTGTTAGCCTCCCTCACTTGGCTCCAGAATCAGTCAACTGGTATTACTTTTGGATGAATACAGGGTGTGAAATGAATATCGGTACTTACGTCCTGTAGTTGGCCTGGGAAGTTCACAAAAATATGGTATCCTGCTGAAATAACATTCATGTTATGAAATGCGTTGAGCTATTTAGATGGGTCTACAGACCAACTGAGTTTTAAAGTATTTGTATTATTTCATATAGTCGACTTTTTTAAATTTTATTTTTATTTTTTATTGTTCTAATTTTTAAATAAATTGAATTTATCTACACCTTATGGTGTGTATACATTTCTTTGAAAGTATATAAATAGTGTTTGGACTACACAAGCAGACGTTCCATTGTCTGGACGGAGAGTGGTGTGGACGAGTGAGGGCGGTTCATAAAAATACCCTACCAGCTCTTTTAGTCCTGGGAAACCCATGTGAACTACAGAAGGTAAGAGCCGAGATTCATTTCACACTCCATATCCATCCAACAGTAATACCAGTTGACTGATTCTGGAGCCGAATGAGGGCGGCTAACAAAGTACCCCATACTCTATTGAGCTTGACTGGTTGTGCAATAGAGCAATCAAGTGAAGCAAGTAACCAATGATAATAATAATAATAATAATAATAATAATCCTTTATTTATATAGCGCACACAGATTCCTCAGCGCTTTACACTCATATTGGTTCCTGTCCCCATTGGGGCTCACAATCTAAATTCACCTATCAGTATGTTTTTTGGAGTGTGGGAGGAAACCGGAGTACCCGGAGGAAACCCACTCAAACACAGTGAGAACATACAAACTCATTGCAGATGTTGTCCTTGGTGGGATTTGAACCCAGGACCCCAGCGCTGCAAGGCAACAGTGCTAACCACTGAGCCACTGATAGAGAACAAAACACACAAAAAGACAAGAGAGCGCCCGATAGTGTAATATAGTCGGTAATCAATATAAAACTATAAAAAATAAAAATGACACTCACATGTAAAGATGGTCAGAAACCTGGTACCAGACTAACTGACAGACAAGCTTGTGGAGAAGTATCTCCGTCTCTACTTGGATAGCTATCAATCAGCTGCAGGACAAAAAGCTCCGGACGAAAGGCTGGATCCAAGAAGCCACGTTTATACAATGTTCAAATATAAAAAACAATAAAACAATGTTCAATGTTTAACGCTAACGCGTTTCGCAGCACTAGGGCTGCTTTATCAAAGCTAAAAAATATATAACAAGCTAACAAGGACTCTCAAGAGTGTGCTTCTTGAGAGCAGCCCTGAATTATCACCAACACATCTGATATACTGTGTCTGGGGGCAGTTTTACATCCCCAGTAGTTTGTTTGCCAATTTTGGTATATGCCATCATTCGGCCACCAAGTTTGTGAGTACTCACCTTTGGGATGATGGTGGTGGCCAATTATTGATGCCCATTGATCCCGCACAGGGGCACTTGTTCTTTTTTCCCCCTTTCTTCCATTCACTAAAGTAACCAGTCCTTTGTAAAAAGATATATCTACATTTGTCTGGGCGATTAGAGCCGAGTGAGGGCGGCTAACAAAGTACCCCACATGCTATTGAGCTTAGCTGGTTCTGTAACAGACCAATCAAGCGAAGCAAACAACAAGTGAGTTTACGTTTAAGATACATCTAACTACAATCTGGTCAGACTACACAACATCTATGATTCTGTGAGTTTGCTTTGCAGGAGGTGTAAGATACATGAGGGAACCTATCTTCACATATGGTGGCATTGCCCTAAAATTCAACCTTTCTCGTCGAAATGCTACAATATTATTGAATCATCTTTAGAATTAGAATTATCCAAATCCCCTCAAACGGCTCTGTTCTTTATGGGATTTTCAGTAATACCTCCCTTCCAACGACACATTCTTTTCATTTTGCTGTCTGCTGCCAAATTATTAATTCCAGCTCCCTGGAAAACTGAATTGCCTCCGTCCTTATTAGAATGGCATTCGAGAGTCCAGACGCATCTTCTCCTCACTAAAATTGTTCGCCTAAAACAGGGCCGTGGATTTAGATACATTTCATCCTTCCTTACAGATTGGAACCTATTGTCTGATTCGTTAAATAAAGACTGACCCCTAAACAATTCTAGATTTTCCTCTCATGGAGATGTCTAGAGCCCGATCCCTTTCCTTTTTTCTCTTTGTCCTTTTTCTCTTCTTTCTTCTTTATTCTATCTTTACTTTCTCTTATCTTTCTCACCCTATTTCTTTTTCCTTCGTTCTCTTCCTTTATTGAGCATTATACTGCAGTACTCTTTTTGTATAATCTTATTCCTATCTTATCTTCTCATTCCTATTAATGAAAATGAAACAACGTTTTTAATTTTAAATTAATTCTGTTTTTTTTTTTTTTTAGAATTAGCCCATTCTGATATTAATGTATTTCGTTACATGAATTGTATTGATCCTATATTACTTGAAGCAAAAAAATTACCTATATTCAGGGCTTAAAAGTTGAAGTCCTTTGAAACTAGCCAGGCCTGAAAAGCTACTCGCCACTGCAAGCCATAGCATACCCACCAGGCCTGAATTTCTACTCGCCAGGGCTGAATTTTCACTCACCAATGGCTAGTGGAGAGTGGAAATTTTGAGCCCTGCTATATGTATACCAAAATTTTAATTGCTGTATTTCTTTACATATATTGTATTGATTAGATATCACTTGAAGCAAAAACTGTTTTTATATATATTCCATTTTATGTTTGTATGTATTTGTATCCTGTTGTTTCTTCAAAAAAATATTTTGAAAAAGATACATCTATATTTGTTTCAGTGATTGATTTTTCCATCATCAGGGGACAATTTTCATAGAAGTTCAAGATTATTGTATCACATCACGTATTTATATGTTCCATTGAAACTTATTTTGATTGTAACGTTTAATACCAAACTTGTAACACACTTTTGTGCACAGATCACGCTATGTGTTATTTTTTTCTTTTTTTCCATTCGCTTAAATGTATGACAATATCACCCATTACATACTTGATATCTTCAGTTGTAAGTACACTTTATTTGTATATATAATTTTTGCATATTATATGAATTATTGGTATAATTGATAAACTGATATATCGTAATATTGGTACTTATTACACTAAGGAGTCATTCTGATTTTTGTCTTGATAATATTTTTTTTTTTTTTGGAAATTTTTATTGATGTCCAAAAGAGAAACAATACATATAAACATAGAGAGTAACAATATGCAAGTGACAAAGATCAAATCACATGTCAATTACAGAGAGAAAGGCATTACTTGCAATATACAACATTCATCATTAACAAAACACTTCAACTGTAAACCTATCTGTGCAGAGAGAAAGCTAGAAGATACAGCTAGGTCAGGAAATGAAAAGAGATAGAGAAAAGGAGAGGTGAAGGAGAGAGGGGGGTGGGGAAGGGATTAGGTAAAATATGCAGTAGGTAGGGGCAGTCCTAAACTCAAGAGAATACAGGTTGGAAGTAACCTCAAGGAAACAGAAAGGACTGCCATTTAGAAATGTAATTTGTGGGTTTTAAAATGCCTGATTTCGAGAGATAATACATACGCTCCATCTCAAATATCCTCCTGAGACGTAACTTCCAGTCAGACATAGAAGGAGGCGTAGTTGAGCCCCACAGTGCAGGTACACAAGCTCTGGCGGCCGTCATCAACAGTAGCCACGATCGTAACTGGTCCCTTGGGACTTTCCCAAGGTCTTGCTCAGAGGGCCAGATATCCAATAAGAATATCTGAGGCAAATTAGGTAGTTGTAATCCAGTAAGGGACACCAATTGTGGAGAAATAGCCTTCCAAAACGGCTTAATCAAATCGCAGTCCCACCAGATATGCATTAAGGAACCATCCCCTAGCTGTCTTGATAATATTTTAACACTGTTTGCAATCATATAAATAAGAACATTTTCCAAAATGGTAGATGTTAATTTAAGAAGTGTTATCTCCCCACCACTATATCTCCTAATTTCTGCAGTGCTCATCAACATGACTATTATTATTTTTAACTGGAGATGAGTGAAAAGTCCCATTTTTTCCTTTTTGGAATTTTTATGGAAAGCTAGCAATCTTTGCCTTTATCCACAGAAATTCCTGCACCTAGAATCCTGACATTTTTCAAGAACCACAAGAAATTTCCTGCTGCAACATTGCCAGTTCCCATGGGGTAGGGGGAGTAGATTCAGGATGTGTGGTTCTGACTACGCCAGTGCAGAGGCACAAGGCTGAAGGCATTATGTGTGGTTATATGGATGACAACAGAGTGGGACAAGGATGGTGGTCACTATGTGTGCTTCTATGGCTGATAGTGGACAAGTTTGAGAGTTCAGTAAGTATAGTTCTATGGCTACTGTGGGGAAAAGCAGGGGGGGGTAGTGTGTGTGGTTCTATGGCTGCTTTGGGACAAGGGTGGGGGATCAGTGTGTGTGTGGTTCTATGGCCACCAGTGTAGCGAGACAAGGCTGGGGGTCAGTATCTGTGGTTATGTGGCTACCCATTTAGTGAGACAAGGCTGGGGAGTCAGTATATGTGGCTCTATGGCTGTCAGTATAGTGGGAAAATGCTGGGGGGTCATTATTTGTGGTTCTATGGCTGACGGAACAGTGGGACAAGGCTGGGGGGTCAGTATATGTGTGGTTCTATGGCTGACAACTTAGTAGGATAATGCTGAGGGGTCAGTACATGTGGTTCTATGGCTAACAGCACAGTGGGATGATGCTGGAGTCAGAATGTGTGGTTCTATGGCTACCAGTACCGTGGACAAGACTGGGAGTTCATTACATGTAGTCGTGTGGCTACTGTGGGAAAAGCTAGTGTGTGTGACGCTATAGCTTCTTTGGGACAAGGGTGAGGGATCATTGTGTATGTGGTTCTATGGCCACCAGTGTAGCGAGACAAGGCTGGGGGTCAGTATCTGTGGTTATGTGGCTACCCATTTAGTGAGACAAGGCTGGGGAGTCAGTATATGTGGCTCTATGGCTGTCAGTATAGTGGGACAATGCTGGGGGGTCATTATGTGTGGTTCTATGGCTGACGGAACAGTGGGACAAGGCTGGGGGGTCAGTATATGTGTGGTTCTATGGCTGACAACTTAGTAGGATAATGCTGAGGGGTCAGTAAATGTGGTTCTATGGCTAACAGCACAGTGGGACAAGGCTGGGGTCAGAATGTGTGGTTCTATGGCTACCAGTACCGTGGACAAGGCTGGGAGTTCATTACATGTAGTTGTGTGGCTACTGTGGGAAAAGCTAGTGTGTGTGGCGCTATGGCTTCTTTGGGACAAGGGTGGGGGATCAGTGTATGTGGTTCTATGGCCAGCAGTGAAGTGGGACAAGGCTGGAGGTCAGAAGAAGGCAAAACATGCAGCTTTTCTCACTTTTTCTTTTTGGATGAAAGTTTTCTCCCATCCCTATTTCTAACCATTTTTTCTTGTGTCACCACTTTTCTTCTCATTCCCCCATCTCCTCCTGCAGGACTCACTGCTACAATCTATACACCTATCCCTGCCCTTCTTCTATTCCCCTCATCACTCATCCTTCTCTTGTACCAACATGAAAAAAGAATGGAAAAAGTCCTGGCAATATCCTATATAATAATTTGCTAATGTATGTTTGTCAGAAGCTGTCATGCGCAGTACAGACTGCCCGCACCTTAGCTGATCACGGAGCAGGATGCTCTGAATTCAGAGTGCCCCGCTCCCTAATCAGCCGCAGTGCAGGCTTTCTCTACTGTGCATGACTGCACCGCGGCCATTGCTGCCTGGCACTGTGGCCCGGGAACACAGGCTGTTCAACTAGTCTTAGAATTATATGAGGAAAATGACCCAGTGGTCTCACAATATACAGAATGAGACTAGAGACTATTAGTATAAATAAAGTAGGGAGCTGCCCCAACACAAACATTAATGGTAAGATGGAAAGAAATCCATTAACTCCTTAAGGACCAAATGGATATGCAAAGCATTAAAACAAAATCAGGTCTGCAGGGCTGAGGGATGTCAGTGCCTCCTAAGGCAAAATGGGAGCTTTCTCTTCTCTCAGTAGAATCCCATTGATGGTGGATTTGCCAACACAGAGCTCTTCTTTTTCAATGCAGAATGAGGGGCTAATGTCACCCAGCCCTGCAGATCTCCTTGAATGAGACCAGGTGAGTTTTATGGTAACTGTTCCAAGTGCTGTGAGGGCACTGCCTGTGTTTTAAAAGGGTCTTTTATCGATCGACCCTATACTGACCCTATAAAAAGCAATACAACTGTTCCTTTATTGTATCTTAATGTTATGATGCACAGTAAGGAGCTAGCAGTTTGACTACCGATTCTTGATAGTTGATGATTAAAGCAGACCTGTCATTTCCCCAAATCCTATGATACTCAAATGCCCCTATGCAAACAACCATAATAGAATTAATAGAGATGGGACAGTAGAGTTCATAATAAAGATGTAATAACATTAAATGGTTGAGGTCATCATCAAAGACTAACCTAATATATACTCTACACATATATGTTATTATGTATTTTCTATAGAACTATATAATTAGAGTATGTTCATACTAGATCAGTGTTTCTCAACCTGTGGTAATAGTACCACTGGGTGTACTTAGGACACAGACAGGGGGATCCTTTCCAAAGAGAGGACCTCTCCTCAGTGTAGATGTGCTGGGCTTGAACCTAGCAAAAATGATGTGCATTGTTACAGTGGCTGTTCTTACATGTGGTTGAGTTGATATGTCTTCAGGATTAATAAGCCTTAAGAAATTAGGTTTATACAAGGATCTCTGTGGTGAGCTATTTATTTTAAGGCCTGATCAGGTGACCAGGGGACACCCCTTGAGATTAGAGGAAAGGAGGTTTAGACTTCAGCAGAGGAAAGGGTTTTTTACAGTGAGGTCTGTTAAATTGTGGAATTCTTTGCCCAAGGAGGTGGTTATGGCAGATACAATGGATACATTTAAGAGAAGATTAGATACATTTCACTCATAAGGGAACATACAGAGTTATACTGTTTATTAGTAGGCAGATCAGGAAGGTCTGATAAAGACTAACGTATTTGGTAGCAGGAAAGCTATAAAATTACTGGGATATGAGGAGAAGGTTGAACTTGATGGACTTGTGTCTTTATTCAACCTAATTTACTATGTTACTATGTTACTAATTACTTGTAGCCTACATTTGGCCAACTGTGCAGGCAAAGAGAAGGTATGAGGCTCAGACGATAATGAATTGCAATCTGCTCTAGGAAGCAGCAAGGACTAGATCACAGAGGAAAAGAGCGTGGCCTTGCAAGCTAATTGTACTAATCTGGGATTAATTTTGTCAATTGATTTGGAGGCCATGGAGAAAAGTCAGGATCTGTTCATGTGTGAGAGTGAGTATATGTATGTGCTAGGAGAGATGCATGAGTATGCGTGTATGTATGTGTGCGCGTGGTGCATGTGTGCTCACGTGTGATTGAAACAGTTTAATTCATCATGAAACGGAAGCTCTCTACCTCTATTTCCACTCTATCTCATCATCTCATTCCCCAAATTGTTCATATCCTTTAATTTAATTGAAACTAATGAAGAGAAATCATAACACCATAAAGGTCAACTGTGTGCAGTCTCAATCATGAAAAATAATAATGTTGAAGTAAAAAACAGGACTATCTAAGAGTGGGTGTATGGGGGGTGAGACAGTGTGTCTGTGCACACAAGAATTTGGATAGATTGCATTAATATCAGTTTCTGTCTGTTTCACTCCTGATATGGTTTTGCTTAAAAATGTACAAATTAAATTAATTGTGTGTTGGGGTGCTGAGGTTGAGACACTCTGTGTTAGATAACAGGTTCAGTCCAATGCAAACTTTTTCTGTAGAAGTCAAAAGAGGAAGAAAACAGAATGTCCCTGTTCAACATTGCATATCTGGTGGTAAGATTTCTACGAACGGATAACCCTTTGAGTTCCAGAGAGTGTGTTGCAATGTGTTGGATACCTCTCTGGCACTCATAGGGTTAACACATTTTGTGAAAAATGGATATTGTGTAATCAACAGGGAGTAAAGCCAGTTTTGTTTGGGATTGTTGGTTCCAGAAAAGACGACAAGCCATGTATTCACGTCCCATCCTTCGTGATTAGAATAACAAGACGTGGACCCCTTGCTCACAGTGCCTAGAGAGATCAGTTGCACCTCACTGATGAGGCCCAACAAGGCCAAAACGTACGTCTGGGGTTGGCTGCTTCTCTTGTTCAGAGATGAATTGCCTGGCACTTTGTGGCTGGACTACCTTTTGGTAGGATCAGTATGATGTGCTTCGGGATATTTCCTCTCTGTGAAAGGCACTAGTGAGCTAAAAGAGATTGTACCCTGGGTAGGATACTTATCCTATAGAGCCTCATCATTTCGAGGGTAGGCTCGTTCCTAGTTGAGCGTCTCTGACTAGCTCTTTTGCATATGCAAATTGCCCTTGGGACTAGTCACCCTAAGGGTAACAGGGTAATCCAGACGTGGACCCCTTGCTCACAGTGCCTAGAGAGATCAGCTGCACCTCACTGACGAGGCCCAACAAGGCCGAAACGTACGTCTTTGGTTGGCTGCTTCTCTTGTTCAGAGAGGAATTGCCTGGCATTTCGTGGCTGGACTGCCTTTTGGTAGGATCAGTATGATGTGCTTCAGGATATTTCCTCTCTGTGAAAGGCACTAGTAAGCTAAAAGAGATTGCACCCTGGGTAGGATACTTATCCTATAGAGCCTCATCAATTCGAGGGCAGGCTCGTTCCTTGTTGAGCGTCTCTGACTAGCTCTTTGCTTAGAATAACGATTGTCTGAAACTATCAGCCCAAGGGAAGAAACGTGCAATCAATATTTATAATGTAGTTTTTTGGGGAAAATTAGCACTAAAATGTTACTCAGTTTTCTCATGTTTTTTATGAATGAGTTAATGTACACTTTTTCAGTGAACGCATGTCAGAACTGGGCGTAGGTAAAATGCCCATCATTTTGTGAATGGATTAGAGATTGTGCCTAATCCAGCAAAGCAGTTAGCGCACGTTTTCATACATTTGGCTAATTGTGCCGTTAATTTAGAAGCAGGTGCTATTCAGCATCAAGTTGTTAGTATGTTTCTTACATCGCAACTTGAGCAATCGCAAATATCACATACATTTATGGCATTGAACAAATAGTTAATGCTCAACTTTCATGACTTCCACCCTATGAGACTATCCCTACCTTCCATGTGTTCCACTGACCTTTCACCTTATACTATTGCTCATCACTGAGGCTTTATAGGGTTAGGGCAAGAGAAGGAGCTCTCCAGAACAATTCCACAAACCTTCCCTTCCCAAAACCACTCTTTAGGACTTTCCCTTTCTATAGCCTACCACGAGGGTAGTCAATTGTTAGATTTCCAGCTGTTGGGACTACAGCTTCCATCTCGCCCAGCTGGCCATTGGCTGATTGGGGATGATGGGAGTTGTAGTCCTGAACTGTTGGAGATCTAACAAATAACAACCCCATGACTACTACAGCATGTGTTGCATGCGTATGTTGTGTGCATATGTTGTGTGCATGTGTGTTGTGCGTGTGTTTTGTGCTTGTGTTGTGTGTGTGCATTTGTGTGTGTGCTATATCTGTGTGTTTTGCGCATGTGTGTTGTGTGTGTGTTTTGCATGTGTGTTCTGTGCGTGTGTTTTGCGCATGTGTGTTGTGTGCGTGTTTTATGCATGTTGTGTGCATGTGTTTTGCTTGTGTTTGTTTTGTGCATGTGCGTGTGTTTTGTGCCTGTGTGTTGTGTGCGTGTTTTGCGCGCATGTGTGTGTTTTGCACATCTGTGTGTGTTTTGCACGTGTGTGTTGTGTGAATGTGTTTTGTACGCGTGTGTTGTGCGTGCATGAGTTGTATGTGCATGTGTTGTGTGCACGTGTGTGTTGTGTATGTGTATTGCATGTATGTATTGTGTGTGTTGTGCATGTGTGTGTGTTGTCTGTTTGCGTTGGTCATATGTATTGCGTGTGTGCTGCGAGAGTGTGTGTTGCGTGCACGTGTGTTGCGGTGTATTGTGCCTGTGTATTGCTTGTATGTGTTGTGCATGTGTTTTTTTGTGCATGTGTGTTGTGTGTCTGTGTATTGTGTGAGTGTTGTGGTGTGTTTTTTTGTTGTGTATGAGGGTGTTGTGTGTATGCACATTTACTGTATGCATGTATTGGGTGTGTTGTGCTTTGCGTGTGTGGTGTGCATTGCATGGTGCTTGTGTGTGTGTTTTGCACATGTGTGTTATACATGTGTGTGTGTTTGTAGTGGCGCAGTGTGCATATGGTGTGTGTGCCGTGGTGTATTGTGTGTTGTGCATGTGTGTATTGCGTGTGCATTGCATGTGAGTGTATATTATACATGTGTATTGCATGTGTGTATTCTTTATGTGTTGTGTATTGTGAGTATGTGTAGTGTTTTATGCGCTTGTTTGCATTTTTTCGTGCATGTGTGTGTATTGTATGCGCATGTGTATACTGTGGTCATGTATGTTGTGCGTGTGTGTATATATTGTATATGTGTTGTGGGCATGTGTATTGTGTGTATCTGTGTGTATTGTCTGTGTTGTGCATGTGTATTATGTCTGTGTGCGTTTGTATCTATTGTTTGTGTTGTAAGAGTTGTGTTGTGTGACTTCCGTGTGTGTGTTGTATGTGTGTATTGTGTGTCTGTGTGTATTGCTTGTATGTGTGCATGTTGTGCATGTTTTTTTCGTGCTTTTGTTGCGGGCATATGTGTGTGTGTTGCGGGCGTGTGTGTGTTGCGGGCATGTGTGTGTTGCATGTGTGTGTGTTGCGGGCATGTGTGTTGCGGACGTGTGTATTGCGGGTGTGTGTTACGGGTTTGTGTGTTGCGGGCATATGTGTGTATTGCGGGTGCGTGTGTATGTGTGTTGCGGGCATGTGTTGCATGTGTGTGTGTTGAGGGTGAGTGTGTGTGTGTGTGTGTGTGTGTGTGTTGCGGGAGAGTGTGTTGTGGGCATGTGTGTGTGTTGCGGGCATGTGTGTGTGTCGCAGGTGTGTGTGTGTTGCAGGCATGTGTGTGTTCTGGGGGCATGTGTGTTGCGGTTGTGTGTGTGTGTTGCAGGCATGTGTGTGTTCTGGGGGCATGTGTGTGTTGCGGGTGTGTGTTGCAGGTGTGCATGTGTTGCGGGTGTGTGGGTGTGTGTGTTGTGGGTGTGTGTGTTGCGGGCATGTGTTGCGTGTGTGTTTGTGTTGCGGGCATGTGTGTGTTACGGGCATGTGTGTATGTGTTGCAGGCATATGCGTGTGTTGCGTGTGTGTGTGTGTGTGTTGCGGGCGTTTGTGTGTTGTGGACGTGTGTGTGTTGCGGGCGTGTTGCAGGCATATGTGTGTTGTCTGTATGTATTGTGTGTGTGTGGTGAGTGTGTGTTGCGTGTATTGCGTGTGTGTGTATGTATTGCATGTGCATATGTATTGAACAAGGTCCCTGCAATTCCTTACCTTATCAAGTGGCAGAGGTTGAGGAAATGGGCTATTTGTTTTTTGAAAGAGGAGACAGTGCGGAGGAAGGCTACTCCTTGCAGATAACATCATCAAGAGTATGGGTATAGTGACAGAGTTCCATTCAGGTGATTCCAGTTTGCATGGCTTCTTCTTTTTGGCCAAGGAACCATGAGACCAGTCTCTCACTTCTGGGTTCTCAGTACTGTTGTGAAAAAGAGGCTTGGAATACTAGAATCTTACTGGGCAGATGCAGAACACACACACAGCCCTCACCTGAGCCTCTTCTATGCCCAAATGTCCTCCTGTTCCACAGACACACACACTCAAAATGCAATCACTTGCACTTCTCCTGTTAACCCTTTCAGTGCCATAGGGGCATGCAACGCATTCTTTGCAATGTGTTGCAAACCAATCTGTCACTCAAAGGGTAAAAGCTTTATAGACTCTTAACCTGCAGGGTAGTAATGTACAAGGGAGGGATGTCAAACACCTATGCTATTCAAACAGTTAACCCTTGGAGTGCCAGAGGGGTATGTAAAACATTGCTTTGCGATTTGTTTAGAAACCCTCTGCCACTCAAAGGGTTAAAGGGGTAGTTATACTTCTATTAAAATTTAGCTCCAAGTCTTCTTTACATTTTTTTAACATGTAGCACTATACTTAATTACTTTCAGTGTTGTAGTTCAAGTGTTATTCAAGCCAATAGGATCCCCCTCCTGTCCCTTTCCCTGCATCAGTCTCTCAGTCTGGTCCGGATGGAGCACGGCAAGGGACAATCTTAAGTAAGCAAAAGGGAAATCCTGTACTTCTTCATCAAGGGGGGCAGGGCTTTCCTTATACTTACTGAATGAAGATTGTCCCTCGCTGCGTTCATCCTGTACCATGACCATATTCCAGATCTACTGGGAGGTGGCCAGAAAGGTCTCAATAGTGTTTGGACTACAACACTGTAAGTAATGAAATATAGAGCTACATGTTAAAGAAAATATAAAGACGGCTCAGAGATAAACTTAAAAAGATAGTAATGTTTCATAATAAAAGCAGCTCCAATTAATCTTCATAGTATTTGGGCCATGGAGAGTGTTATTTCAATACTGTCAGAGTTGTAGTACAAGAGTAATTGAATGATAAAGTATCCCCCTCCCGCCCCTTTTACTGATGTAACACTGCTCACCTCAGAGCAGCAAGACTGTCCGGATAGATCGCAGAAAGGGACAATCTTCAGTGAGCATAAGGAAAAACCTGAAAAATTTGTCGGGGGGGGGGGCAGGGTTTTCATTGTTCTCACAGTAAGAAGATTGTCCCTTGCTGTGACCTGTCCAGTCAAGAGACCAGATTCCACATCTGAGGGGAGGTGGCTTACACTAGGTAAAAGGGGCAGTGGATGGCCGGATCCCTGGTTTTCCTCAACTCACAGACGCCCAGCACTGCCTCTCCATGGCTGATACCCCTGCCAGCCCTTAGGCTCAGGCCTGCTCCCTGACAACGGCTTCTTCCTCCCGCACTGGATCTGGCTATTGAGAACCACGCTCTGGGGAAAAGAGCGTCTCCGCTGTATCGGGACCAGAAACGTAGGGCTCTGAATCTACATTATTTATGTCTGTGGGACAACTTCTTTATACATTAACAGCACTCTGTTTAACCATTTGAATGCCAGAGGGGTAACTAATGCATTACGCCACAAAGCATTGGATAATCTCCTTTTATTTTCTGCTTTCCAATTCTACACACCAAACACACAGAGGCATAATACTGCAATTCTGCGTGAAACTAAAGGAAATAACAAATATCACTGATTTAATGGTTTCAGGACCAGACAGGTGGTGGCAACACTTTGTGAAGTGATGTCCTCTGGTCCTTAGAGGGCTACATTTGGCTTCTAACAATCTGAATACTGCAGATATTCACTTCAATACAAGATTGTTACCTACACAGCACTGTAACGCTCCTACACTAATCCCAGGATGGCCACAGCCCACATTTCTACATTCAGAACCTACAGATCTGGGGGACCAGCAAGAGCCGGAACCTCCACACAATGGGCGTGGCTATCACTGTGTCAGTGTCCCCTCTGTGTTTGTGTGTCAGTTGCGTGTGTGTATATATGTTGTGTGTGTGTATGTCTGTTGCGTGTGTATGCATGCCTGTTGCGTGTGTGTGCATGTCTGTTGCCTGTGTGTGTTCTTGCATGTCTGTTGCCTGTGTGTAAACAGGTCTGTTGCACGCATGTGTGCCTGCACATGTCTTTTGCATGTGTCTGTGTGTATATCTGGTGTGTGTGTACGTCTGTTGCATGTACGCATGCCTGTTTCTTGTGTGTGTGCATGTCTGTTGCCTGTGTGTGCATGTGCATGTCTGTTGCCTGTGTGTAAGCACGTCTGTTGCGCGCATGTGTGTAAGCACGTCTGTTGCGCGCATGTGTGCCTGTGCATGTCTTTTGCATGTGTCTGTGTGTGTGTATATCTGTTACATGTGCATCTCTGGTGTGCATACCTTCCAAGTGTCCCTCTTTAGGAGGGACAGTCCTTCTTTTAGACCCAAATCTGTCCCTCTTTTTAGGAGATCAGACTGGTGAGGTGTATATATAAGTGTATCATACTGCTCTACAGCAATAAAACTCACATTATTGTTTGTTTAAACATCGGTATATGTGTTTATAAATTAGTCTGTGTAAATAAAATACTTTGGTCTTGTTATAAGTCATTTATTAGATCACACAAGGCGGAGTCAATAGGTCATTAAATAGCCTGAAAATTCTCGGTAGTGCCCCGCCTACCAGCCACGCCCCCGGCAACACCCCCTGAAACCCAAGCGTCCCTCTTTGGCAATTTAAAATGTTGGGAGGTATGGGTGTGTGCGTGTGTGTATGGGAGAAGAATTCATAAAACTAGAATGAATATAAATTTCATTGAACAATTATATAAAATGTTTCATCTTTCTTATTTAGTGCCCAATAAATTAGCACAGATGTATGATAACGCAGTTGACAGATGTTTTAGAGGGTGCCCTTTTCTCATATCTGGTGGGAAGTCAAATTAATCTGGAGAACAGTTAACACCTTGATTTTTCAGATTTTACATAAAAATATTATTCTTAATATGGGAGAGACTTTTATTGGGGAGGAGGATTATCGGTCTGAGGAAATATGAAGATAAATTAATACTTAGGATTTGTTCAGGAACTTGGTTATATATTGCTTGACAATGGAAGAATTTAGAAATCTCTTGGAACTCAGTTCTAGATAAGATCAATTCAATCTGTGTTAATGAATATTTCTCATCCATTGAGTTATGTTTATACGATACATTTTTGCTCACATGGTCTCCTTGGATCGAAAGTTGCTATGGTCACTCGTAAATTATTACTAAGATCGTAAAATGAATTTTGCTGAAAGTGTATGTTCTTTGTCAACATATTTGCTTGTTTTTTAAGCAATGCGTAACCCTTTGAGTGGTAGAGGGGTATGCAGTGCACATTAACACTTTGAGTGCCCTCTGCCACTCAAAGTGTTAAACATTGTCTAAAAAACAGACAAACAATGTCTCACACTTCTCGTTACGTAAAAGAGTCTACGGGTCAGATCCAGAGAGTTCCAAGATATGTCAGCTGGTTTCTTCCAGAACCGCTAATCTTTTCTTTTGTTCATACGGATCTTGATCTTCTCAGTGAGGCAGATGTACTAAAAATGGACTGATTCTAGAACAAACCAAGATTCCTTGCAAGGAACAATGAAAGATTCCCCCATATTCCCACTAGTTTAACTGGAGCATTTAACACAATTGACTTCTAAAGAGGTCACCAACACCTCGCTACATACCTGGGAACGTCCTCTAATTCAGCCCCTGGAAAGGGCTCATTTGCTGCTGACCAGGAGGACCCTTTAAAGGGGTGGGGCTCATTGAATAGGCAGGTCTTACCATTCTTGTGTCATAAAGTGAACGGGAAGTGGGAGGAACTAGGTGGGGAGAAGGAGGAGAAGTGAGTGGGAAGTGGGAGGAACATGGTGAGAAGGAGGAGAAATGGGTGGGAAGTGGGAGGGGAGATGGAGGGGAGAAGAACTGGGCTGGAAGTGGGAGGAACAGGGTGGGAAGAAGGAGAAGTGGGAGGAACAGAATGGGAAGGAGGATAAGTAGGAGGGAAGTGTGAAAAACAGGGTGGGAAGGAGGAGAAATGGGAGGGAATTGGGAGAAACATGGTGGGAAGGAGGAGAAGTGGGAGGAAAGTGGGAGGAACAAGATGGGAAGGAGGAGGAGAAGTGAGTGGGAAGTGTGAGGAACAGGTGAGAAGGAGGAGAAGTGGGTAGAAAGTGGGAGGAAAAGGATGGGGAGGAGAAGAAATGGGCTGGAAGTGGGAGGAACAGGGTGGGTAAAAAGAGAAGTGGGTAGAAAGTGGGAGGAACAGGGTGGGAAGGAGGAGGAACAGGGTAAGAAGGAAGAGAAATGGGTGGGAAGTGGGAAGAACAGGGTAAAATGGGGGAGAAGTGGAGGGACGTGGGAGAACCAAGGTGAGAAGGAGGAAAAGTGGGTTGGAAGTGGGAAGAACAGGGTGGAAAGTCATAGAAGTGGGTGGGAAGTCAGCAGAATAGGGTGGAAAGGTGAAGATGTGGGCAGGAAGTGGGAGGAACATGGTGGGAAGGAGGAGAAGTGGGAGGGAAGTGGGAGGAACAGGGTGGGAAGGAGGAAAAGAGGGAGGGAAGTAGGAGGAACAGGGTGGGGAGGAGAAGAAGTGGACAGGAAGTGGGAGGGACAGGATGGGAAGAAGGAGAAACAGAGTAAGAAGGAAGACAAATGGGTGCAAAGTGG